>BFEA01000016.1:4367740-4381321 GCA_003427395.1 Chara braunii | reverse complement strand
AGAGAGAGAGAGAGAGAGAGAGAGAGAGAGAGAGAGAGAGAGAGAGAGAGAGAGAGAGAGAGAGACAGAGACAGAGACAGAGACAGAGAGAGAGAAATGAGATGATGATGTGAGTGCACGTACCTGGTCTTGGGATGGTCTACAGGGTCGACATCTTCATGGACTGCGGTTGTTGCTGCTGACGTCAACAGGTTGCATTGTCAATTAGTAGGCTGGTAGTAGCTGTGTGATTGAAGTCTGGGTGCTGAGCGCCAAGTAGAGGGAAGGGCTCTGGATACATATGTTGGTGGTCGCGAGGGTATGCTCTCATTGACATTCGGATTCAGTGCTTGGGTTCTCCGTTGGTGGAATATCAGTGCATTTCTGCTTTCTGGACAGCGTTGTACTTTCTGGCTTTCAATGTGATTTTGCGTTCTGGAATTCTCTCATTTCGCTATCGCTGAAACGGTTTTCACCTTCGCAGTAGCGGATGCGGATCCCAGGGCTCGATCCCTAGACCCCGCTCATCTGTGTATAGTACCCCCTGTGTGTTTGAACCCGTAACCTGTGTCTTAGGAGTCGGTTGTTGTCTGTCGTGAGGCAGTGTAGCCGTCGGGTCTTGAACCGTAGGTCTGTCGCGTAGGGGTCAAGTCTGTAGTAGAGGTCGTAGCTGTAGTAGTTCTGAAGGGTCAAGGTTGTAGCTGCTACAGTCCTGAAAGGTCAAGGTCGTAGCTGCTACAGTGTCGAAAGGCCAAGTCCACAGACTTCCGGAAGGTCCGGACGTGGCCCTTCAAACAGTGTTCACAGCAGACTAGAGGCAAGTGGGCAAGTGGTGAAGTCCACCCTTGCTGAGTCAGCAGTACCCAGTCCCAGTCTCACTTAGTCCAGCCATGTGGGACTGTGTGCACCAGGGGCCCGGTGGGAAAAGGGTAGACCAGCAGCGAACAGAATTATAAATCAAGAGGCAGCGTCCAGCCATTCATTCATTGCTGCGTAAGCCATGCGGAAGCGCTGCCCCAGCGACTTGTGCGAGGCGGTCTGCAGTCGCCCGAAGTGGAAGTGGGCCGTGAGAAGGACAGTGTGCCATAGTTAGTAGTAGCGGGCTGCCACGGTGGCCATAGCTGGTGTTAGTAGTAGGGTGTGTGTGAGTGTGTACGTGTGTGGGATATCCAGGGTGATCCAGAGTTGAGTGAGTGCGAACAGTGGTGTTGGACAGAGAGACGGGAGCTGGGAGGTACAGGCGCTGATGCGCCATAGTCTGTTGAAGCGAGTTTGTATCTGACTGCGTTTTCGACTTCCATATCTTTGAGCTTTGAGTGGGCACAGTGCGCCAGTGAGATTCACCATCTGTTTGCATGAGTGCGAAGTGGAAAAAGAAAGCGAGTCTGATTGCATCGCTCATTTTCCTTGCAGAATTATATATTAAGTAGTGCTTCGCACAGTAGGAATCAGCTTATGATCATATGTAAAGGGAAGAACACAATTTTCATTTCATTTTGTCATTATGGCGCCTTGATGGTGCCTTGTGAATGTCAAACAAGTTTGGTTACACAAGCAATCATCATTCCTGCCTGGCTGTTACATTACAGAATATGCTTAACACAATGAAGTCAACAACAAATCATCATGACTTCAGAGCATGTTTAACGCAACGAAAACAACGACTATTTCGGCTCAAAAAGAAAAGAAAGCAGTTGTCATTGTGATTGTTACATGTTAATAACATTGTGTTTGTACTTTCCATGCCAGTGACACGTTTCTGGGGACTGGGTATCCCACAGGCACAGGAACTGCACTCACTGCCCTTGCAGAGCTGCTGGCAGAGAAAGGTTTTGAAGTGACTTTACTTTGCACCCAACAGCAGCAATCAGGCGTGAGAAAAGTAAGTGAGGATCTGGTTCATAATACTTCATATCCATTCAATGTCAGATCACTGCCACAGAAATAGCCTCATGCAAACTCCATGAGAGATGAAAAGTGTACCATCTGGTTCATAAAGCACACACATGAAGGTGTGTGTGTGTGCGTGTGTGTGTGTGTGTGTGTGTGTGTGTGTGTGTGTGTGTGTGTGTGTGTGTGTGTGTTGCATGGGCTTGTTTGCTGTTTGCCTTGAGGATCCTCTTTTTAATGTTTCCTTTGGTCATGGGCAATTGCAGCTTTGCACGTTGAGGAAAGCATCACAATCTCCCAGTCAGTCACAGGTCATCTCAGCTTTTGGAAGTCTCCCTTGTTTACTTTTTGGACCTAAAGCGTAGAATATTTATGGGAGTGTATTTTTACTTGTACTACATGTGCCATGGGACCCTTGGGTTATATTGTGCTATAGATTGCTCTATAGAGCATAGTAGCATATTAATAGGGCCATCTATAGTCAAACTAAAATGGTATTACAGCACACAGTATAGACTGTATTCTTGCTTGCAGTACTTGCCAGAGCCATAATAGCACTAGTTTTTTTTGAAGTACAACCTTCTGCAGCTCCTCCCCATCTCTGTCTGGTGCTCCAGGTTATACCTTGATACCCCTTGATCTTGTAGGATTGATCCATCACGTTGCATCATCCACGGCTATGATAGTAGTTATAGTATCATATGCATATATTGCCTTGCTAAATGTGCGCATTTCGTCCTTACACGTGTCTTGCTGAACGTGCACATTTTGTCCTTACGCTTGGCCCCTGTTGCAAAATAATTGGCACAACTAATTTTTACCACCTTGTCTAGCACCATGGCCTCTTGTTTTTTAATTTTTTCTTTTTGCCGTTTGTTTCGCATAGTGCGCTCTTTTAGTTCATAGTTATGTGACAATATGTTTGTGACGATAATATATATATATATATATATATATATATATCGTCAAATATATATATATATATATATATATATATATATATATNTATATATATATATATCGTCAAATAGAACTGCCCGGTAAACCGTAGGCAGAGAGGGAGAAGAGGACAACAAACGAGGGGCTGTGACAAACTGTTTATATATATATATATCCTATCTCTGTGCCTCCCTCCGTACCTGTCTCTGTGCCTGTTTCTGTGTCTATCTCCTTCCAGATTACTGACTTTGTGGGTACTACATGTACTTCCGTCCCGGCCTCTGCACCTGTCTCTGTGCTTGCCTCCACACCTGTCTCCATGCCCGTTTCTGTGTCTGTCTCCGTGCCTACCTCCATGTCTGTCACCGTGCCTGCTTTAGTCTTCATTCCCCCACATGCTGCACTAACACCTTGTGACCTCCTTCTTTGTGAGAGCACTGACACAGTTACACTTGGTTGTGGAAAGCATCGACTTTGTCGACATCTCTACAACCATATAATTTTTCGGGCCCGCTGTCGGCAGGGATGCCACCTGTATCCGGATTGTGAACATCCTCTGCATCCAGATGCAGTATGTCCCATCTGTGCCTGCGGGCGCTATAGTGAATGTGCACTTAACTGTGATGGTGAACGCCCCACAATCGTCATGGCCTGCAACCGGCATGCCCTCTGTCGTGCATGCTTCAGAGGTATGGTTAATGCTAGCCGCCCTGGCTCCTGCTGTGACGAAGTTGCTTACCTAAATGGTTTTCGTCCTGTAGATCAGCGGGAGGGCTGCTACCATCGCCCGCATCCTTATGACAGTTTTCCTATCTGTCGTGACGATCTTACTTAAACGTACCTTGCACCCTGACAAAAATGTGCAGGTGCGCTGAAAAGAGTGTACAAGAATGTGCAAAGGTGGGGAACCCTTCACTAAAACTGCAAAACTGTGAAGAATGCAGTAAAAGAAGAACATAAGTTTGTGTCATTTTACTTTGTTTGTACCCTGCACCCTAACACCCTCAAAAGAAAAGTCCGAAGGGTGAAAATGAAGATGAGAAATGAAGAAGGAAGTGCAGGTGCGCTGAAAAGCGAACGTGGTAGACTATTCACCAAAACCGCAAAACTGTGAAAGAAAGAAAAATGCAGTGAAAGAAAGAAGATGTTTGGGTCACTTTTTTTGTTTTTTCTCCCTCTGCCTATCGGTTTTCCCTTTCTGCTCCTCTCTTCCTTGTGTTTAACACCTCTTCTTTCACTCTTGCCTCTTTCCCATAGCGTGCAAGTGGGCTGTTATGGCATACGGGGATGGGGGCAGCTCGCGCTCAACTTCATCAACGTGGCGAGCCTTGTACGTTAGAGGCATAGTGGAGGAGGCGTTAAGAAGACCGAGAAACTGAATGATTTCAATGTGTCTTTGTTTTTTATTTTTATCCTTTGAATCAGTGTAAATTGTTTTTTGTAAAACACTGAAAGAAATAATAATATTGTGAAACAAAGAATAAGAGGACACTGTTTTGTGTCATTCTGGTTTGTCTGTCTCTTTGCCTGTCTGTCCTTTCATTTTTCTTTTCTTCGCTCATCTTATTTCTTCTTCTCCTTCACGTGCTTACGCTCTTAGTCAATAGTTATGTGACAATATATATACCAGCCTGAGAACCTCACCAATCTCTTAGGTCTGACAACAACTAATATATGTCTTCACATTCTCCACCACCCGTTTTATACACCATCAGACTTCCTTGCAATCGCCCTTCAGCTTGATGTCGATCTTCCCCAACGACAGCCAGAGGATTGTAATTATACCAGCGAAGGGGGCTTTACCATTGCTGTCCTACAAGTGGCAATGAGGGACCGACAACTTGAACTACGCAATGCTCGAGCAGGTGACTGGTTTAATCCTCCATCCCACATCTCTGCCTGCATTGTGCATGGCCCTGGCCATTACATGACCATTGTACATGCCTCTGACCACTGGAGCTGTGGGACAACGACACCATGGTCCATGCCATGATTGATGTCACTGATTTCTTACAAAATGATATTGTTTTCTTGCCACAACAAACCGTCCGCAATCTCTTTTATGTCGAAGATCATTCCTCTAGCCCCGTGCTGCAATAAGACAATGTACCAACACTCTGCGACCTTCTCCTTTGCACAACCACAAACACTGTTACACTCGGCTGTAGCCACCATCGTCTCTCTCACAATCACTACAATGACATGGTTTCTGCATCCATGTGTGCAGAGGACTGTCCCACCATTCCTGACTGCAGGCAACCTCCGCATCCGGACACTATATGTCCATTTTGCGGTCATGGGTGCTATACTGAATGCATGCTCTTTTGTGGTGACCGTTCTTCTTTCATTTTGGCCTGCAATCGACATGCCATTTGTCGGGGGCGTATGGTGGGCATGCTCAATGCCACCTGTCGTGGCAATTGTTGCACTGAGAATGCTCAGCGAGATCTTCCATGTGTTCATCCACCTCATCCTTACACTGTATGTCCTCTCTGTCATCAAGGACGGACTCATTCTTGAGCCTTTTCTTATCCTCTTTTGCCTTCATCTTCACTCCACACTCCATACATTCCCTGACTTTCCCTTTATCGTTCCTTGTTTGTCTGCTCTCCATCTCTCCTCCCTATGTTTATCCCCTCCCCCTTCACTCTGCCTCTTTCTCACAGAGTACAAGTGGGTTGTTATGGCACACGGGGATGGGGGCAGCTCGCGCTCAACTTCATCAAAGTGGCGAGCCTTGTACGTGAGAGGCACGGTGAAAGGGGAGTCGAAAGAAGAATGAGAAAAATGAATGGTTTCACTGTGCCCTTCATGCTTGTCTTTTTTTTTTTTTTTTTTCTTTTTTTTTGCAGTTTGTTTCGCAAAGTGCGCTCTTTTAGTTCATAGTTATGTGACAATATATATATCGTCAAACAGAGCTGCCCGGTAAACCGTAGGCAGAGAGGGAGAAGAGGACAACAAACGAGGGGTTGTGACAAACTGTTTCGTCGTTTGTTGTCCTCTTCTCCCTCTCTGCCTACGGTTTACCGGGCAGCTCTGTGTGGCTATATATATATATATATATGAAACGGTTTTCACCTTTGAGGTAGCAGTTGCAGATCCCAGCGCTCGATCCCCAGACCTCGCCCTTACCCTTGTACAGTACCGATGACCCGTGTGTGCTTGAACCCACGACCTGTGTTTTGAAAGTCGCCTGTATGTTTGTTGTAGATAGGGTGGGCATCGGGTCTTGAACCGTAGGTTTGTAGGTTAGCGGTCGTAGCAGTGGCAGGAGTCGTAGCTGCTACAGTGTTGAAAGGTCAAGTCGTAGCTGCGACAGTGTTGAAGGGTCAAGCCACAGTCTCCCGGAGGTTCCGGACCCGGCCCTTCGTGAGTCATAGTAGTCAGTCCGTAGCCAAGTGGTCACGTGGGTAGCCTTACTTTGCTTAGTCAGCGGTAACCAGTCCCAGTCGCACGTTGTCAAGTCAGCAAGTACCATGTGGGACTGTGCGCACCCCGGGCCCAGTGGAGAAGGGCAGACCAGCGACAATGCCAAGTATAAATAAAGAGGCAACAATCAGTCATTCATTTCATTATGCCTGTGAGCTGTGCGGAAGCGCTGTCGAAGTGTCTTGTGTGCGGAGGTCTGCAGGTGCCCGAGGAGGAAGAGGGCTAAGAGGAGGAAGATCGACCATAGCCGATAGTTTGTTAGTAGGAGGAGATAGACGACGACCATAGCCGCCACGTCAGCGAGATTAGATGGTTAGTAGGTGTGTGTGGGTATGTGTATGTGTATGTGTGTGTGCGTGTGAAGTGTGTGTGTGTGTGTGTGCGGGACATCTAGGGAGATCCAGGGTGTGTGTATGAACAAGTTGCTGAGAGTAGAGAGGTCAGCCATAGCCGACCAAGACAAGTTTGAATCTAAGTTGCGTTCTTGGCTTCATTATCTCTAAGCTTTGTGTAGGTGCAAGTCGCCAGCTTGATCGTCATTTGTTTGTACGCATGCTGAGTGTCAAGAAAGATAAGTCTGATTCCATGTATATATATATAGCCCTCTACTTTTGCAGATTGAGCGGTGAGCGTCGGGCCTGTACAACCAGGCACTTCCTTTTTCTTGTGGAAGATAATTGTCTCTCTTTCGTACCTCCTACATCGATCTTCTTTTCTTGTTCCTTTTTTTCCGCATTTTTCTTTGTTGACTCTGTTGACGAACCTCCTGCGTGCTTTGCAGGAGTTGTATGCCCAATTTGCTGGTTTCATGATAAACTCAGCTACTTCACTTTTTTTTTTATGACAGATGTTGTTATGGATGTTTTGCTTGGCTCTTTGTCTTGTCAGGTAAGCTTGGTATTGTAACTATGTACATTCCTGATGTACATCCCTTACATGTACATTCCTTTTGTACAATTTGTTTTGTCTATTTGTTGTGTACAACTGTTATGTACTTTTTTTCCTGCCGTGCACGATGTGATTGTGATGGCGGTCACTGCAAGGGCACCGGTTGTACCCCTTTCCCGTGTAGTGGGTATAGTTACGGCCCGCTTAACGTTGGCCAGACCCGGGCGGCTGCCTCCATGCCCACTCACCTCTTGTTCCATATTCTTTGAGATAATCCTTTTACGCTGGTTTATGCATGTGTCAACTGCTTGGTGACATCTTTTTATGTAGGCATTGTTGGTCTGTCGGTGCAAGGCTCCTGGCATTGCACACTCATTGGGAGATGCCGTTTCGCATTCAAACCAAGTGCCCTCTTTGACAATGCTGCTGACKGTGAACAGCGAACAAAAAGGACGACGGCAGGATCCTGGCCTGAACCGTCGGGCATTGGAAAATTGAAAAATCGAAAAATAATTGTTCCATAACCCATCAACAATGAATCTACAACTAAGGAATAATCAAGGGGCTACCCCGATACTTCCCCCCCCCTCTCGGGAGATTTCTTGTCGCTGGCATGGCAGATGCTATACCAAGCTTTCCTCTTGGACACTATGTCCCGTTTGCTCATGCTCACATGTCAAACCGCCAGGCATCTGTCTCTCATCGTGTAGATTGGCGTGCACACCTGGAGTGGAATACTAACTTGTATTTTGTAGGAGGTTGGCACAAGAAACAACTCTGTCTTCTTAACAGTGTTGTGCAGGCAGAGCGATTTGAGTTGCAACTGCGAGGTGTTGATCAACAACCCCTTGAACCAGGTATGGACCCCCTCACTGTTCGAGGAGTGATTTATGCAATTGTTCATTTGCCTTCAAGACGTTTTTATGTTGGACAGACGATGCATTCTGCACATCAACGACTGCAAGAGCATTGACATACACGGCGCTCTTATGCTGCTTTTCGCCGCCGCCATCTCTACCGTGCAATGTGTGGGCAATCAACATTCAACTTTGCTGCTTGGACCTTGGAATGCATCGATCCTACCTTTTATCATACGTCTGAAGGTCTTGTTAATCATGCCCTCTTTCGGCGGGCTGCTGCACCCCCCGAGGGTTTCTGGGTTCGTAAACTTCGAACTCTTCACCTGGTCGGTTTCAATGCAGTCCTTCCAATGGCTAGACTGCCGTCTCCACGGCGATACTTCCGCCCTCATCGTTGGACACAAATGGGCCCTCATCCCTTTGCTCCTCAGCCCCCTCTACCTCCTCATGCCTCAGCTCTCCTATTTCCCTCCCTACCACATCTATTGTTGCTCCATCCGTTCCTGCACCTGCTGATCCTTCTCACATAGCACCCCTTTTACCAACGCCCATTGGATCTTATGTTGCACCCTTTTTATCTACACCCGCTCACTGTTTACCTCTGTTGCCAACACCTTTGGTTAGGTCCTTTGCTGTTGATCTTCGTCCGGGTCCCCAACTTATGATCCTTACCTCATTGCATCGTCTTCTCACTAAAGTTGCTTCGGGTAATTGGTGTCGTGTCAAGGTTGATATTGAGCAAGCAGCACCAGCATGGCGGGTACGACTTTTGCAATGGCTTTACAATAATGTCTCCAATGTAGACATGAGAGCAGACATTCGAGAACTCGAATGCCTCATCCGAAAATCTCAGCATACCCGCCAACGTTACACAGCACAACCTCGTGACCCATTTACTAACCACATCAAGGTCGTAAATGCGCATGAGGTAGCTCGTGCTACAAACTTGCGCCATGTGTTACAATTGCCGGATGTAGTTGCATTGCACCCTGATCCTCAAGCAGCCACACATGTTCGTGAATGTGACAAACTGATGCCACCCACGCGTATCCAGTCTTGTAACTTCACTGATGTGGCCTTGAGTGTTACTCCTGGCATAACCTTACCCGACTCCTCTGATTGCGAATGCCGCAGAGCCTTTCCACATTGTTTTGATCTTGTGGATGGCCATATTGTGCCTGTCGACTACAATATCATCTCTAATGATAGCCTTCACAAGCTTTTTCAAGAAGGCTCGAAGTATCAATTGAATGGGGACACTGTCGATGTGCTCCAGACACTGGCAATTGGACTAGATGAGTACATTGCCAATTACAAAAGGTTGTTGGCTGGACATTCTCGATCTGCTTTTTTCTCGTCTCTTTCTCAAAAGCTGAACAACTGGCGTTCTACAATCCCTGCACATTGTCAATCCAATGCATCTTCCTTCTCCAATCATGTGGGCCAGCCACGTTCGCTACGTTCCACACATGCCTCCTTGCACCATCTTCAGCAACACTTCGCCATTGTCCCTGTGGACAAAACATCACACAATTTGGCAATTTGCTGCAAGAATTGGTATTTGTTTCATCTCTCTACCCATTTGGACAGTCCCACTTATACTCGTCCTCAAGAGTCTGTTGCTGATGTTCTTGACCACCATGCAGTGTGGAATCACCATTGGAGTTACACCCACACTGATACCCTACCTTACCTTTACTATGTACTCAAAGCTCATAAGTCTCCTCCAACTCTTCGCAACATTCTTGGAGTGACAACACAAAATAACAGTGTTTTTCCCCCGCGTGCTCGCCCTCGTCCAACAATTTGCACCATTCATGAACGACCTCCTCACAAACCCTTGGCTAGCACAACGACTACTTCTTCGTATCTCAGCGCTGGTCTGCAAGGAGTGATCTCTACTCTTCGTGAGAAAGACACTGAGCTCTATCAACAGGTTGGTGTTCGACGGTGCTGGATCGTTCAGAGTGCCGATGAAGTGGCGATTGATCTGAAAAACAATGCATCATCTCTTCGTGGCCTCTCTCCTCACACTGTTGATTTTACCACAATGTACACCAACATTCCTCATGATCGCATTCTGAATAATGTGGCAAAAGTTGTTGATGAAGCTCACGTTTATGCCCTTCGGCAAGCTCACACGCATTCACACTGTGTTTCCCTCAACATGGTTATTCGAGGACCTCGTTGTGGCCAATGGACAATTGATTCAGGCCCGGATACCCTTTCTGTTTCTTAGATTCTCCAACATCTTCGCTTTGTTGTACAAAACATTTTTCTATACACGAAAGATTGCACGCTTTAGAAACAAATTATCGGTATTCCAATGAGAACGAATACTGGCCCAGAAATTTCTAATATGACGCTGTATTGCGATGAAGCACGCTTTGTTGATGACATTCATCAACATGATCTTCGAGCTGCTCAACAATATGCCTTCACCTATCGCCTCATTGATGATGTTCTTTCATGGGGACAATTACCTCCTCCACCAGAGCACTATGGACTTGAGTGGACCGAAACTACAACTACAAATGACTCCTGTACCTTTTTAGGTATGCATCTACAGGTCCGTTCCGATGGCTCGCTTCACATGAGCGTCTTTGATAAAGCGGCTGCTTGGGACTTCCCTGTCATTCGTTATCCAAGTGCGACCTCCAACATCCCTTACCATTAACCGGCTGGCGTGTTCACTGGGCAATTGACCATATTTGAACAAATCTATAACAATTGGCAGGACTCTCGAACTGTGGCAACAACACTTACTCGTCGTATGCTTTCGTGTGTGAATTCCCCACCAACCCTTGCTAAGGGGTGGACCTGCTACATGCACCCCCTCCAACGTTGCTATCCTACGCATGTGACACGTCTCTCTCAGTGGTTCCGCGCATGCTGCGATGGTCCTTGTATCATCCAATTTTTTTTATGCCCCCACGATGCTCCTGTCCTGCCCCTGCTTGCTCATCTGCTGCTACTGCAGTTTCCACTGCTGCGGTGTCCACTGCTGCGGTTTCCAATGCTGCAGTTTCCACTGTTGCAGTGTCCACTGTTGCGGTTTCCATTGCTGCAGTGTCCACTGCTGCAATTTCCATTGCTCTAGTTTCCACTGCTCCAGTTTTCGATGCTGCAGTTTCTACTGCTACAGTTTCCACTGTTGCAGTTTTCAGTACAGCAGTTTCCCTAACTGTAATTCCCCCTACTTTAGTTTTTACTGCTACAGCTTCCTGTCGTGCAGCTCCAATGCAAAGAACATCACAATCTCTCCGGCGCTCGCATCCTTTGCTCCAAAATCTTGCCCAATGCACCCCCCTCTCATCTTTGTCTGTGCTTGGCCGTAGACGACTACGTTCCTCCTCACCACCCTCATCTCCTCCACGGTCTCGCTTGCGAACAGACTCTCCAGTTTCCATTGTTCCCATTGTTCCACCTGCGTTGCTAGGTACAAGTTCAGCTTCTGTTTGCAACACCACTACTCCTCTTATTGTGTATCTCCGACGACATCCGCGGCATCGTCACTTGTCCGGGGATCAGCAACCTGTTTCTTTGTCTGCCCCAATTCTCTTTGTGCCTCCTCCACAGGTTGTTGCGGTTCCTTTGTTTCAAACGACAAAATCCGCTCCTATGCTTCCTGTAGACAGTCCAGCTGCCTGCAGGCAGCCACCAATCCCTACTCAGGATGCAGCCGCTGCCCAGAGTACACTCCCGACCCCAGGTACAGTCCCTACTTAGGATGCAGCCCTAAACGTTGAGGGATTGGAACATGATCTGCCCGGATTGCAGTTGACCCCACAAGGCGTAGACCACATGGGGGATCTGCAAATGGCTGACCAACATTGTTCGGATAAACCACAATTTTGTGCTCTGCCACACACAGACCACATGGGTGATCTGCAAATGACTGACCAGCAAACAACCCAACACAGTTTGGGCTTGCAACACCATCTGGGTGATCTGCAAATTGTTGGCCAGCATCCAACAAACCAGCCTGAGAACCTCACCAATCTCTGTGGTCTGACAACAACTAATATTTGTCTTCACATTCTCCATCGCCCGTTTTACACACCATCAGACTTCCTTGCAATTGCCCTTCAGCTTGATGCTGATCTTCCCCAACGACAGCCAGAGGATTATAATTATACTAGCGAAGGAGGCTTCACCATTGTTGTCCTACAAGTAGCAATGAGGGACCGTCAACTTGAACTACGCAATGCTCGAGCAGATGAGTGGTTTAATCCTCCATCCCACATCTCTGCCTGCATTGTGCACGGCCCTGGCCATTACATGGCCATTGTACATGCCTCTGACCACTGGGAACTGTAGGACAACGGCACTATGATCCTTGCCATGATTGATGTCACTGATTTCTTACAAAATGATGTTGTTTTCTTGCCACAACAAACCGTCCGCAATCTCTTTTATGTCGAAGATCATTCCTCTGGCCCCGTGCTGCAGCAAGACAATGTACCAACACTCTGCGACCTTCTCCTTTGCACAACCACAAACACTGTTACACTCGGCTGTAGCCGCCATCGTCTCTGTCACAATCACTACAATGACATGGTTTCTGCATCCATGTGTGCAGAGGACTGTCACCCCAGCACCTACAAAGCCCGATCAGAGACATGATAAGCCCACAGACTAATAACCCAGAAGCAAATCCCCCCAACCTACAAGATAGAGCAGACGATGCAATCTAACAGCAAATCACCTGGAAACACTTATCATCTCCCACTAACCTCCCTACCACTCCACAAAAAACAGCCCAAATATTACTCATACAGTCACCTCCCCCAAATTCAAAGCCAACCTCTACGTAGCAAAAACTCTTACTCTGTACATCCCACAGCTCCCCCCCCCCCTCAAGCTCCTTCCACTCCACCGTAGAATTACCACCACACCCACTTGTTTATCCCATATCTACTAAACTCCCCTCTTACTGAACAACATTAAGACTATACCCCTGGGATTATCTCCCCCCCCCTACTCTTAGACCGAAAACAGACAAGGGCTTAGGATTTAGTTGTTAGAGGAAAGTCACTCGTTCCATCTAAGGATAAAAAATACAGCAGCTCTTAGAATATTAGAACTAAAAAGAAAGGTGATAGTGAACGAGGGTTTAGGGTTTGGAGTTTTAGTGACAGGTGGAAAAGAGGAGGTCAGGTAAGAGTGGACAATGGAGGCAGTGGCTCATGAGCAGGATGGATAAATGGGGGGTTACTAACCAGCTTGACAAGGGGAGACCTCTTTCTAGAAGACATAGACTTATCTGACAGATCTCGGTCCTAGGTCTGAGAGGGAAGAGTGCAGCGAGGCAAGCTGACAGTAAATCCTCCACCAAGGTGGAGCAATCAATGCTGGTCAGGGGTCCTTCGGCCAGACGGAAGGAAGAGTGCGTTGTTCTTCAATGTAATGTACGTTTCGGCTTGCCGGTGGGAAAAAAAAAAAAAAAAAAAAAAAACCTCCAAAAGGGACAAAGAGGTGTGTCGAGAAGTTACAGCCCGGCAAGTCCTCCGAAGGGGTTCTGTTTAGGGATAAGGGTGCAAAGGTAAGAGAGACAGTGGAAGACAGACCTAGCTCTACCAGTAATTCACACAGA
>BFEA01000016.1:4357244-4367490 GCA_003427395.1 Chara braunii | reverse complement strand
ACTGCAGGCACCCTCCGCATCCGGACACTATATGTCCATTTTGCGGCCATGGGCGCTATACTGAATGCATGCTCTTTTGTGGTGACCGCTCTTCTTTCATTTTGGCCTGCAATCGACATGCCATTTGTCGGGGGTGTATGGCGGGCATGCTCAATGCCACCCGTCGTGGCAATTGTTGCACTGAGAATGCTCAGCTAGGTCTTCCATGTGTTCATCCACGTTATCCTTACAATGTATGTCCTCTCTGTCGTCAAGGACAGACTCATTCTTGAGCCTTTCCTTATCCTCTTTTGCCTTCATCTTCACTCCACACTCCATACTTTCCCTTACTTTCCCTTTATTGTTCTTTGTTTGTCTGCTCTCCATCTCTCCTCCCTGTGTGTACCCCCTCCCCCTTCACTCTGCCTCTTTCTCACAGCGTACAAGTGGGCTGTTATGGCACATGGGGATGGGGGCAGCTCGCGCTCAACTTCATCAACGTGGCGAGCCTTGTACGTGAGAGGCACGGTGAAAGGGGAGTCAAAAGAAGAATGAGAAAAATGAAAGGTTTCACTGTGCCCTTCATGTTTGTCCTGTTTTTTTTTTTGTTTTTTTTTTTTTTTTTTGCCGTTTGTTTCGCAAAAATTGCGGTCTTTTAGTTCATAGTTATATGACAATATATATGTATATTAACATGACAGGAAGTGGTACTCTGCTGACAGGTGCAGTATTCCTGGAACTGGTTGCCCTGCTGTCGCCTGCCATTTTACATGTTGTGAATGACCCTCATGTTGGTGGTTCTCTTTGTCAATGACGGAGAGAGAATGAATAGGGAGGGAAAGTAATCAGATATCAGATATATTCATATTATTATTTAATATTTAATCATCTCTTGCATTTTACTCCTCACCTGTGAGCTCTACGTCATAGGCTTGTCCTTATTGCTGTCATTTCAATTTTATTCTGGAACCCTGTCATGAACCAGGGAGAAAAGTGCATGAGGTGCTAAGCTACTCATTACGAGTTATTACTGAAGAATAGGTGCAAAGTTCCAGCAGGTGATGCTCCCCACCAATAGATGGAGCCTGCCTGGGGGTGCTAGCGGTGTCTGCTCTTATCAGCACCCCTAGCACAACCCAAGGTCAAGTTAAAAAAAAAAAAAAAAAAAAAAAAAAGTGTTGTTGTGGATGCTTGCAGGGGTGCTCAGATGGGAACATGGTGCATCGTAGCAATATTGTTTTGTCTTCAAATCATGCAGTCATTGTGTATCCCTGGTAGTTTTTCTTACTTAGAGCTAGGTTCTGACTCTAGTTACTTTGTGAGCGGATTAGCATGTTCAGGCCAGGAAGGTTTTTCCTGCTGGGCAGCATGAGCTAAGACATAGCAACCGAAGTCGCAAGCTCGATGAGATTAGAGTGAAGACACTACAAGATGTTAGTATGAAATATTACGAATACTCACGACGATGTTGCCTGTTGCATCTATTGGCGTCATCACGTTTACATTTGGCGATGGCGTATCTAAGAGCACCGTAGGAAACTTCGTCAAAATGCGCAAAACATGAAGCCAGAACACCAAGCAATCCAGCAATCATAGCAGAATGTTGAGCCACTCCATTCTGACCAATTATGACAAGCCAATCAAGGGATAGGATAAGCAAGCAATGTAAAAAAAGAGAGAGAAAAGAAGAGAAGAGAAGAAAGAGTAAAGAAGAAGAAGAAGAAGAAGAAGAAGAAGAAGAAGAAGAAGAAGAAAAAGAAGAAGAAGAAGAAGAAGAGGAGTAGGAGGAGGAGGAGGAGGAAGAAGAAGAAGAAGAAGAAGAAGAAGAAGAAGAAGAAGAAGAAGAAGAAGAAAGAAGGACAAATGGAATCAAACCAAGAAGAGAGCACAGTGATATCCTTGAAACCAAGCGATTAAACGAAATGAATACACATGAAGCTCAAACTGCCGCTCTCATCTGGCCAAGCGAACATGGAAGACGCAAATGCGTCAACCGGTACCCTGACCAACTAAGGAGCAACATACATCAGCTGTGCCCGGCATGTTTCAATTGTCGCTGATCTCCAGTCATCCTCAAGGGGCATGACAAAGGTTCAAGATGGGACTCATCGTACTCTCAGAGATTTAAATAGGCCTTCTGGAAAGGAAATACTGACATACAGATAGAAGGACATGCAACACTTAGCTCGTGGAGTAGTTGTCGAAGTGCCACTGCTGATGATCGTCGACGGAAATCTGCTCGAGGGCTTGGAAGGAGGAATATAATCCAGTTGTAGAGCCAAGATGTGCCGCCCACAGTACCTGGCCGTTTAAAAAGTCGTGCAATTTTTTTTGGGCGGTGGGTGTCTTCTGCGCTCGCTGAGAGGTGCCTAAATCAGGGCTGTTTCTTTTTCTCTGTGTTATCCGTTAAGTTGGGGGGAAAGGGGGTTATAAATGGGTTCTAATGGTGCTTACAGGGGTTTGAAGGGGGTTGCCTTACTCCGTTTTTTTAAAAAAATCTTCTATTCGTTAAGGAAGTTTGAGGTGACTGCAATAACTCGGCTCAAATCTGCATAAGCTGTGGGCTCTAGGCCGTCACTTTGGTCAAAGGCCCAACACAGGGGTCAAAAGTCACGTCCCAAGCCCTCTGCGTCCATTATTCGACTTCCCTGACCCTTTCCCATTATCATCCTTGTGCTTGGTTCCTTTGAGTTGGTATGGTTTAGGGTAAGCAAGTGATCTTGATCTTAGGAATAGTTAACGGTGGTAATGCAGGAGGATAATATCTGGCGCCCCCGGCACGAGGGTGAAGAGGTACCAACTATTGCCTAGTTATCTTGTAAATGGGACGCTGGACCCGGTTTCCAGCAGGTGCAGCTCCCCACCAATAGATTGGAGCCATCTACTACTAGGAGCCTACCATCAGGGGATGCTCGTATCACCTCTGATGGCAGGCTCCAGCAGATGTTTTGGAAAAAAAAAAAAGAGCCTGGGCAAAGGCCTGAGGGCAAGGGGTACCCAGGGGAGGGCCAAAACCAGCATTCAGAGGCCCTATGAGGAACAGTTGACTTTGAGAAAGTCAACGGTCAACCCCAGCACGGGAATCCAGGCCCAAAGTCAACACGCTGGTCAGCCCCGGCCGTAGATCAGATGTGCATCATTAGTTGTCTGCAGGTATCCAGAAGAATCCGGTCCAAGTGGGACACATGGGAAAGCTGCAACTGTACAGCATCTAGGCCATGGGCTTCCGATTGATCTGGTCCGTCGACCCCAGGAGACCAGAGGCTGGTCAACGCGAGTCAACAGTATAAGTTGACCCAGCCCCTGTTTGGAGATCATTCTGCCTTGTGCATTCTGCATTGCGCTGGCTTGTTGCTGGTGCGACGACACAAGGCTGCTGGAGCTTTATGCTGGCACCGGGTTCTGAGTGTGGACGCCAGCCTTGAGGGAGATTATCCTGATGTGGCCGTCGACCTCAGGAGACCAGAGGCTGGTCAACGCGAGTCAATAGTATAAGTTGACCCAGCCCCTGCTTGGAGATCATTCTGCCTTGCGCGGGCTTGTTGCTGGTGCGATGACGCAAGGCTGCTGGAGCTTTATGCTGGCACGAGGTTCTGAGTGTGGGCGCCAGCCTTGAGGGAGATTATGCTGATGTGGCCATAGCCGCATTGATTTCGGCATTGACAGGAGTGTGGGCAAGGAGGAGGAAGATCTGGACTGTGAGATTGGTGCGTGTTCTGAGGAGAAGCTTACCTGGACTTACCTGTGACGTCGCGTGTACTTTGCTGCTTGTCGCCAAGAGGAAGATCTGCGCCATCCTCCTTGTTTGCTGCTGACGTGGATGGAGGATGGGCGCCTTGTTGTGACCTGTTCGTTGTTTATGTCAGAGATCGTCAGAAGAGAACTGTATTGCTGATGTGGCAAGTGAGGGAGATGCCCGAGGAGGAAGTGGGCTTGAGGAGGGACTTCTGCCTCGTTGATTCTTGTGGAAACTCTCCTCCTCCTCCTCTCAGTCTCTTCGCCCCCTCTCCTCACTCTCTTCTCTGAGGTTTGAGACATTGGAGATCGCATGTACTTTGGGCATGGTTACAGACATTATAGCTGCGCTGAGTCAGACTTGTATTTCGACATTCATGAGCTTCTCATTTGTCTGGGTTCATTGCATGACCCTCGGACAAAACAAAAAAAAGTCGTTTGCATTGCTACTCTACTGAACTTTTTTCCCCATAATTTTTTGTTTGTTTGTTTTTCATTTTTCTCTTATGCGCTGGGGCGGCCAGCAACCCCGCCAGGATGTCGTGCCCGACCAGGCATCCGGGCATGTGTCCAGGCACCACTTGGTGGCCCGGGCACTTGGATTTTCTTCCTTTCCATTACGTCTCTTTCTTTTTTTCCCGAACCTACTATTTTTTAAATGCAGGTAGTCACTAACATTTGGGCGCTTTGAACTTTTAGCCCATTTATTAACAGTGACATTGTGTATCATTGAGCCACTGATGAGGCACATGGTCCTGTGTCTGTTTGTTTATCTGGCTGCCTGTTTGTCTGTTTGCCTGCCTATATGCCCCTTTCCGTCTGTTATTGGGTCTACCAAACACTGGAGGGGCAGTATTCTGCACTTAAATACAACTTCCACCCTCAATGGTCTTTTGTCGAACCCAGGCTTTTGGTCGCGGGTTCGCCCTGTGCCCTCATCAGTAGCCATTTCCCAAATGCATTCACAGCATACTTGTATATGGCCACAATCTCCGAAAGCCATCAGAGGCAGTAGTGGTTTAAGACTTTGTTGAAATTTGTGAGCTCCATTAACTATGGATATATTTGTTTCACAAATTGCGCTCTTTAAGTTCATAGATCTGTGACGAATAAATTAGATCAGCCTGTGATATTAGCTAATTTACAAATCAACACTACTTCTGACAATTCTTCTTGACAGGGTAACTTTTGGAAGCAACAGTACAGGAAGATGGGCATTCAATTGACCATGCTGCCCCCCACATCCATTGGGTACGACGTTCCACAAGATATTGCCATAAGGTAAAATGACGAATATCACATGGAAAGTTGGCTACAGCAACTTTTTTTACTTGGGTTTGTTTTTCCATCTTGGTAAGACTTCTCCTACTGTTATCTAACTATTCTATGCACTCATACCACTGCTGCCAGTAGACCAAATAGAGGTTTAATTCATGGAGGCTTCCTTTTGCACCTATTTTTCACTAGTAAGTTAGTAACTTAATAAGTAGCTTAGTAGTCATGAGGTCAGGACTGACTACAGTGAAAACCTAAAAAAGAAGAGGGCTTATGAATGACGGCTTAGAAGTTTAGATATGTATGAAGTCAAAACAACCTGGGAATAATGAATTGCCCATGGGCGATGGCCATAACGTCTTTGGGCATCAAACAATGACCATCACGGTTCCCAAAGTCAGACCCAAGACCCCCCAACCACATGCCGCAGATGTGGTTGTGGTGGCTGTGCCCGAAATAACTAGATCTAAAGTAATATTAAAAGTAGTAAGAATACTAGCGCCACACCCTGTAGTGGCCATGGCAGAGAAGGGGGGTGAAAAGAAAAGGGTCGGACGCCTGCGCTCTTGGGTTGATGGTAAGAGGAGGACCGAGGTCCACCATACAGCTGCAATTGAACAGCTGAAGTAGTGCAGTTTGGATCCAACAATATGGTGGGCAGGTACAAGTACAGCCATCTGTAATGACCTGCCAAACACAGACTGAGACACACAGCTGATTTCTTAGGTTTGCTCATGGAATGTATGCCTTGCTGAGTTTCCCGCCTGTTGCTGAGTTTTCTAAGTCTGTGTGTGTGTGCTTGCTGGTCTGCATGCCTGTCTGAGTGCTTGTCGGCAGTAGCCGCCTCTCGCTTGAGTGTGTGTGTGACCTGCAAGGGCACTCGTTCGTTCAGAAGGCCCGAAGGGCCGGTACTTACCTGGGGCCGTGACATTAAGGGTTGCAGCGGGGAAAACACTCAAGTGGCGGGGAAAGAGGCCCGCAACACTTAGAGCAGCGGAAAACACTCAAGTAGGAGGTAGGCCGGTACCGCACCAAGTAGAGGTAGATGTGCCGGGTACTCGAGGCTGAGCAGAAGAAGACAAAAGCTGGCAGTTTAGAGGCCCAGTAGTTGTAGGCTAGGTCTAGGCAGGTACCAGTCCAACCAGTCTGAGTCTAGGTCCTGTACGGGCAATATCAGAGTCTGCAATGACGTTTCCCTCCGAAAGGGAGGAGGTACCGGTTGCTTGGAGGCCGCGCGGCCTAGGAAGTCACTCGCCAAGAGGCAAGCAGGCCGCTATATCTCCATGAGGAGCAAAGTGCTCCTCCTCATCGTTGGTGTGCAAGTTTGGCGACTAGCGCTGGCTGGAGCAGCACTAGCACAGAGCTGCGCTGCTGGGGAAGGAGCAAGAACAGCAGGAGGGAGACAAGGACTAGGAGGGGAGCGCCAGAGTTACTTACCTGGCTATGGTTGATGCCATCTTCATCACCTTGGTGGGTGCTGCATCTGGAAGGCCCCAGTTGGGGTAGAGCTACACCAAAAAGCTTCGAGGCAGAGTCAGGCATGGCGGCCTGAGCTAGAGCAGCCATAGCTGCTTTGTGTTGTCCTTTGCACAGCAGAGAAGTGCCCTGGTAGTCCACCATAGCCTCGGGCGTGGAAGGAGGAAGGAGGGTGGCCATGGCTATGGTGGACCTCATGTGATACCTGCAGTAGAAGAGGGATTCGGACATTGATTCTGGTTCAGCCATTCAATTTTAATAAGAGGGGAGAGTGCTGCACGTTGGTCTTTGACCATGTGAGAGTGGAAGGAGAGGAATGGCGGGAACAGTTCAAGCAACATTTTCAATTAGAACTTTCACGACAGTGGGGGGAAACCAAACGGGTTCTTGATTCCCTCCACAGAAAAAAGGACATTATGGAATGGATTGCAAGGTTTTCCAAAGATTGGTTAGGTGGGGAACAAGGGGGATGGGTGGCAGAGGTGTGATGGTTAGGGTGTGAGTCAGAAGGGAGGAAACCTCAAAAGGGACCTCCCCCGGGACTGCCGCCTTCTGTTTGAAAACTGGATGGAGATTGGCCCAGAACCCCCCATGAGACCAGCAGAAGACTTTCCGGACCCCTTCCCACCACACCCGTTGGCCCTTGAGATTAGAATATGACCTTCCCGTTTCAAGTGAAAGTGCAAACTCAAGCCCTTTGGAGTTAAAATCCTCGTCTTTTCGTAAAATGGGCATAACCGGGAATGGGTAGAGGGGCGGGTAAGGAGACGAAGTGTGGCATTCTGCGCAGCCACACGGGCCTGCAAGGCCCGACCAGCGTTTTCAGCCTAAAAGCCTGAAAACAAGGGCTTACAGGCCCTGTGTCGTTTCAGCCTGAAAGCCTGAAAACGAGGGCCTTCAGGCCCTATGTCGTTTCAGCCTAAAACAGGGCCCTCCAGGCCCTGAGTCTTTTCAGCCTGAAACGGAGGGCCATTTTCAGGCCCTCRTAAGATCGACCTGCCCTGAAACTTAGGCACCAGACCAGGGTTTTAGCACAGGCCATTTTTGGCCTGTTTTCAAGACARCCCWTGDTTGAACTTCAAYRCCAGGGTCTGVCACRTTTTGGCATTGGCAAGAGCAGCCTCCTGGACGGGCCAGCACTATATAAGACTGGCCCGCCCTACAGGCTGCAGACAGTCACGAGGTAGTTCATAGGAACTTCCCAGGCACTTCAAGTGCAGGAGGCAGGGGGCAGTCTTCAGGATTCGGCAGCAGCACTCTGGAGGAGCGCTGCAGTAGTAGTAGCCTTAGCAGTAGTCTTCAGCGCTGGGCGCTATTAAGAGCTAGAGTAGCGTTGGAGAGAGAGAGATGGTTAGCGGAGGCCAGGGGGACTTACCTGTGGCGCCATAGCTCCAGCTTCGTGTTCGATGTACCTGCAACAAGGCGCCACCTTCACAGGTTAGTACGGGACTGAGAGAGAGAGAGAGGGTTCTTCTTCTTCCTCTTCTAAGTCCACCATCTCTTCCTCACCCTCTCGCTATCTGACTTCTCAGTATCTGCAGACTACGAGAGAGAGAGATTGGTGACTTTGGGACTTGACGACATTTGGATCCAGACTCGACTTTGGGATTCAGACATTTGACGAGGGATTATTTGGGACCTGTACCGAAGATTTGGTGTTGACGACATTCCCATCTTCCCCTCTTCTTCGTCTAACCCCCCTCTTCTTCGTCTGTGTATGGTTGCGGACTGGCGCATTCTTCCTGTGTGAGCGCCAGGCCCCTTCACACCATGGAATGATGATGATGTATGTCTGGCCTGCATGGCAACATTGATTGTTTGGATCATTGGTATTTAAGCCTTCCGCTGTGCTATCTTGTACTATGTGAGAGAGGTTGGTTCTTGTTCTGGTCTGCACCTTTACGGTATGCGACCGTTTGGTATCGGAGCGGACCTCTCAATCAGAGGATCTGCCCAATCAACTAGACAGCTTGCTTGATCTATTGATTGTTGATTGATTGATTGATTGATTGATTGATTGATTGATTGATTGATTGATTGACTGATTGATTGATTGATTGATTGATTGTTTATTAGTAAATCAAGTAGGACTTCGTCAAATCTCTGCAATTTTTTTTTTCTTTCTCGCAACAAATATCTGAAAATTTCTGATAATAGCATTTCGTTTTCTCTGAAAATTTCTGATTTTAGCATTTCGTTTTCTAGGCATATTAGGAAAACGATAGAGGTTGTCATATTCTCGGAGACTGGAAGTATTCTTCTCTGAAAGTGGAACCTCCACTCTATTTAGCGCAATTTTAGCAGATCGACAGATATACAAAAAAACAGGGGGGGTTGATCCTCTTCTTTTATTTTTTATTTTTATTTTATTCTGTTGATCAGGACCGGGAGGAAAGTACAGTTTGGTTGGTTCCCTTCCTGCGTTTTCCCTCCCACCCAACCCTTTGCTGCATTCTCGGTTTGGTAGTGCCACGTCCGCAGTGCCATGTCATCAACACTGCCACATCAGCAGTGCCACGTCAGCAGTACCATGTCAGCAGTACCATGTCAGCAACAGTGCCACATCAGCAGTGCGCTGCCACCATGACGGTCTCAGTTTTGGGCATGCCAGGCCAACTGGCCAATGAGTCCATTGCCGAGCACCGACAGCGGTTCCAGGCTCAGCTCGCTGTTACATCTTCGACGCCACACGGGTCCTACCGGACCCGACTTAGGGCTAGAGGGACACATCAGGGCCTAAAGGCCCGACCTTGGGGGATAACAGGGCGAAAGGGCACGACTTGGACCCGACTACGGACCAGGCCCAAATGACATTTCGTCTTTGGGCCTGACGGCGCCATTTGAGGCTGCCACTCTCCGGTTGGACCTGAATCGTCGATCTGGACGGTTCAGCCCCAACCAAGGCCTCGCAGCAGTGAGGCCGGTCCTCTTCGAACCAGTACTTAGTACTGGTCCGGCCTCACTTCGAAGCATCGACCCACCGGCACTCTACGCGGTGCGGTAAGGTCGGCGCCAGAGCGCCGTTTGAGCGCTATTCTGAGCGCAGGAGGAAGGACAGCAGCAGCGCGAGCTAGCGCAGCGGCAGCAGCGAGGACAGCAGCACAGCACGGCGGCCATCGCCGGCTCAGCAGCAGCAGGGCAGGTACCAGGAGGCGAGGATCTCTTCCTCCCTCCACGGTCCCGTTCCCCTCCTCCTCACCTCCGTTCTCTCTCTCTCTCTCTCTCTCCCTCTTCAGACTCCTTCTTCTTCTTCTTCTTCTTCTTCTTCTTCTTCTTCTTCTTCTTCTTCTTCTTCTTCCTCTTCTTCGTCTTCTTCGTCTTCTTCTTCTTCAGAGTGGAGACTTATACTAGTTGGACCGAGATCAGTGTTGGACTTCGGTGGTATGAGACTGTGGTACTTACCGGATTGGAGACTTGGAGATCGTTGGGGTTGATACTTGGCGACATCACAGTTCAGACACCGGTTACATTTGGACTCTGTATCCCCGACATTGGTGACCTATGGTGCTCGACATTTTGATCTTGTTGGATGACATTTTGGACTACCATATCGGTGACCTATCAGATTCTACCTCGGTGACTTTCGGTGCTGTCTACCTTCCCCCACCTCTTCGTCTCTCCTCCCCCATTTCATCTGTGTATGATGTGTACGGGGCTGAGCATCCTCTCTGTATGGCTCAGACCCCACCATCTCACGATTGTATGTGTGTGGAGTGATGCTATGTGAGTCAGTCTATGTGAGTCAGTCTATGTGAGTCAGTCCGTTTATCAGACTTCCGTT
>BFEA01000016.1:4334300-4348552 GCA_003427395.1 Chara braunii | reverse complement strand
TTCGATTTCGCCCAAACCCCCCAATCCAAAAGTTGATATTTTTCGTTTTTTTTTTGTGTGGTGGGGTGGGGCCGGGGATGCACCGCCACGTGGCGTCTTCCGAATGTCGAAAGCTGCTCCCCTGCGGCCGTCACGTGGCTCAAAAGCCGCGCGGACGCGCGGACGCGTCCGCGGGGTCAGCGGACTGGCCGCGGATGGCCGCCGCCGAGGGGGATTCGTAGGCCCTAACCCTAGGGTACGCCTAGTCAGCCATACAACAGTTAATATGATACGAATACTTGCACAGACTTTCCAACTAATGGAACTTCTCTTGTTAGGCAGTCGATCGGACCTTTCCAACTAATGGAACTTCCGACCCGCCCTCTTTGTTTACAAGGGAAAATAAAAACAAATTTATACTACCTTTCTGCTCCTTAGTGTTATTACGAGCATACAACTGAACCGCCCTAACCCTAGGGTACGTTCAGTCTGCCCAGTTACCTTGTTTCTATTCTTCATCTATTTCCTTTCCTTCCTTAGTTCTACCTGACTTACTGACTGGTTTTCCCTACCCAGGGTGCCCGGCCTGTCTGAAATATAAGTCAAATAATATCTGTATCAGATTTTATACTCTGGTTGACTAGTTAATTCATAGCTCATGGCTAAGCCGCCCTAACCCTAGGGTACACTTAGTCTTATGCCTTTGTCCCCCTCAGAAGAAAACACGCACCTCAAACTCATTAAAAGAAACACCAGGAATCTGAGCCTTCCCTACTCAGGGTGCCCGTCCTCTTGTTCAGAAACCCTAAAAAAGAAAACAGCGACTGATCCGTCCTACCCGGGTAGGACCAGCCATAAAAGGGTCATTCACACAGCCTAACAAACATCAATAAAACATAGCACTGAGCCCACATCCACCCGGAGGGGCTCAACCTTGGGTTGACCCGGTCAAAACGCATGCAAAACGCCTTTCTCCCGCCTTCCCCTAATTCATTCTGTCTGAATTCGCTCAAAGAATATCTGATTTTTCATATATACTTGTTGATTTAACTCTTTTCAAAGCATGTCCTAACATACATAACAAAACAAAAAGTAGTAACCTTTCATAGTCGTGTTCTCAAATAAACCAAAGAGATAATGTAGCTAGGGGAAGGGATCACATGCGTCAGACGAAAGTTATACCTGAAGTTCCCTGCCTCTAGAACCCCGCCTGGGTTCTGGCAGAGCTCCCGCAATCGGTGGGTGGACCTCCCACAAGGTCTCGCTGCGGTCCTACGGGTTGCAATCCCGCCTGCCGCCTTCCTCTCGTAACCTCAGACTAGACTTAGACTAAGAAGGGCAGAAGGAGATAGGTTAGACTCTCGAGGTCCAAGAGTGGGTCAACTCAACTCACAGTGAGAGGGCCTTGAAATCTGGGTGCGCCTGAGGGCCTTGCAATGGTGGCCAATAACCGCAAACCAGATGACCAAACCGCAACCGAAACGCAGAATCAATGAACCATCAACAACTCTTCAATTCATAGCCTGCCAAGATCACAGTCAACCTTCTGCGGTAAAGGGTCTGCCACATCCTTTGAAACCCAGGCTGACAGCCGTAGCAGCAATACTTCCCTTCTAACCAGGGTGTTCAACAGCAGCAGCACAGGATGCACATCAAGCCGGCACCGCAGCTGCTCAATGAAGGCACAACAATGCGCAACAGCAAGGCATTGCAAGGCACGGTAGGTGCCTAATAAGGTACATCGCAGATAGCGACACCTTCTCAAAAGCCCACTATGTTAATCACAACAATCTGACAACCAGCAGTCAAGGGAACTCGACAACAGCTCCCAAAATTATAGCAACAGCAGTCTGTGCCTACCAGCATCCTGCCCGCAGTGCTGAGAACTGATGACCCCGTCGAAAACAACAAGAATCACTGTAACAGGCTGCTCCCTACGACATTAGTAGTAGCAACTCTCAATTACCTACTCCCCTACCAGGCAACAGCCACGCTGTGGCTTGACAACAACAACTCACATGCTCGTAGCAGCAATCTCCTCAAGAGCAACAGTTGAGGCACATTCGTAGCACATAACAACACGCAGTGTCTGTATGCCGCAGGTACTGCAGCACACACTGCCAAACGCACAACCGTGTAGCCTTAGCAGACGCGGTAGACCACAGTAATCATGTGCACCAGTCAAGTTGACATGCTGAGTTCTCCAAGTGTGATGGATTTCGACAAATCGTAATGTTTCGTAACAAGGCACGGCCACCTACAGCAACTAGGTTCCGCGAGATGCGGTCAGGCATGGTAGTGCACAGTCAGCGGCCCTGGTTGTCCTGCCGTCTCGTCATTACAACAGCCCTGGCTGCAGCAACATCGTTCCAGGGTTCCTATATGCGGTCATCAACAACAGTAACTCAGTTCCTGATGGCAACTGTATCTTATCTCAACTATTTCTCGTATCTTCCATCTGATGTGCAAAATGAAAACTGACCCTTCTGTTAAAACACACCCAGGTACTCCGCATAACTTCGCGAGCTAACAGTGCAGCTTGGTACTGCACTTCAACCCATAGTTCCTCTCGTATGGCCACTTCTCCAAAGTACGTACCCCTATGAACGAACCTAGCCTATAATCCGACTATGTTCAGGAACCTGGAGTAAAAGCCATAGGCTCAACAAAACACACCCTCTAAGCTCCAAGTAACGCTGCGCTATACGATGAACAGTCGTTTTAACCCCAGGTACAAAGGATACAACAGTTTGCCCAATCATGAAGATCTTGAAGACGAAAGATATGGATAAAAGAATCTCGATGGTGCCTACCACAAAAACATGACCAGGATCTTAATGACGAATGAATCTTCTACAAGAACATGAGCAGTTGCATCTATGATAAGTACTCCTCTCCTTCTTGTAACCTCATCCTCTGTCCCCTTCAACCATTTACATTGAGAGATAGCGAGTAACACACCGGCCAACAGGTACACACCGCTCGTGCTCACTCGCCATCCACTATTTGGCTATTTAAAATGACAACGCATCTCCCGCCACCGCATGGGAAAGCGCATTCATGTGAGGGACCCGATCGCCCAACGAAGATGACGGTGTGGCCAGCATCACGATGGCGATCCCAACTAGCGCCACGCCACTTATGCCTGGATGACGAGGACGACAACCATTACCGTAGCGAACAAAGGTGAGTGCGAACGGCCGAATGATGCAAGTGGTTGCCACCAAGGCACCAGGTTCACTTGAAGTGAGGAGGGGGTACTTGCACGAAACGAAGATCACGACCGCGCCCAAATCAGCAGCGCGTGGACATGACGATGCCGCGCAGCACCGCAACTTCGATGACGGTCACGGTAGATAGTGGTACCGGGCCGTGATGGGAACTGCGAGGAGCAACTCCCTATCAGCACCACGACGATTCACGAAAGATCCTGGCTATAACTAAAGCAGCGGCGCCCTTACTTCTCGATCTTTCCCCTTTCTCACCATCTCTGCCTCGCTCGCTTCGCCAATTTCCTGGCCATGTCCGTAGCCACTTTCACCGAAGGTGAAAAATGGAATGAATCTTCCTTTGAAAACAAGGGTGAGTGCACCCGACTTGGTCTACTCACCTTCCGCCAGCCTCCTCCAGTCTGTAGCGTACTCTGTAACCCTTGAATACAGCCCAGGCCTCGACTAGGTGCGTGCCCCTCCTCACTATCCTTCCACAATCTTCTTTATCCGTCCTTCTTCCCTCATTCGACCTCAGCCGGCACATCGGCCAGGTCAGCGCAAAGCTTAGAACCACCGTGAGCAGTCGGGTACCACAAAAGCTAATGCCTCGATCAAAGTCACGACCACCATCTCGAGCAGCAGCGCGTTCCCTCACAAGATCCTGCCACCCAGGTAAGTAATCATGCCTTTCTCTTCAATCGCATTTTACCATCTTATGCCTGCAACTCCTCTCTTTGTGGCCCACAGAGTAAAACGTACCTGGCTCATTTCTCAACCAGATTCGTTCCTCTTACATAGTGGGCATAGGCTCATCGACCCCGACGGCCTGTTCTTAGTGGGAAGCAGCGTAGTTTGCCACTATGGCTCGACGCTCAGCTCTCCTGTACCAACAGTCCTTCGAGGTAAGCGCTCAGATTCTTTCCTCTTCCTTCTCTCATCAACTCCCTACCCGCTCTCATATCGTTGTGCCCAGCGACAGCGTTGGTCAAAGAGGAGCACAGCAACTACAACCACCGTATGCCACTACCAAAAGAAAGCGTCGGGCTGCTCCCCGATTTTATGCGTATCATTCTTGCGCAGGGGTCATGCTAATCTTCTCTGTATCGTTCCAATTTTAACGGATGTCCCAAAGGACAACGGCCGAGGGGCGGTTATGAGCCCGCCCTGGCCCAGTTAATTCATAAATATGTGATTTCGCTTATCAAGTACCTGCATCTGGTCGAACTTGGGTCTGTATTCAGTAGTTCACTGGCGTACTCACTGAGATAGGCTCTCGGTCACGGCCGGTCCCGGGGACCGGTGCCGAGCCTCGTCCCAAATGGGACTAAAATAAGAAATAAGAAAAATAAAAATAGAAATATTAATAAATTATTTAGAGATAAAAATTAGAAAAACGGATAGGGGAGGGGAACCGTTGGTACTTGGACCTCGGCCCTGCCTCGCTGGCCCCGGGTCGGATCCCCCAACAAAACTCAGGGGGATAGTCCCGCGGGACCCTCAACCCCTCAGTTTAGCTCCGTAGCGCTCCTCCACTCCTCCAATGCTGGCTGCTAGCCTTGACCCCAGGATCCACATGTTGAAAGTCCAATGCAGACTGAACTGGTTATGCGCCGACCTGTATATGAACGGTAGCTGCAGCCAGCCCGGGCCTGCAGAAGTGCGCCAAGGCCTCCGCTTGGCTTATTACCCGAGTCCAAGGGCCCGCACGCGCGTGTTTGCCGCTTTAGAGGGCAAGGCTTTGCTCGGCTTGTCACGCGTGCTGCCTCACCATGCTGTGGTCACGGTCGGGGTTCTCCTATCCTGCCGTACTCATCGAAGGGTTGCCCGTTTATCGCCTTTGGGTCAGAAAGACCCCGACTTTTACTCACACCGTACCCGGCCCGTGCTATCCTAGCTAAAGTTTGTCACGGCTTCTACTGCCGACAACACACGGCCAAACGTTGTACTCGTGCACTCCACATTATGCGGCCCCAAAAAATGCCGTTCTCCAGTAAGTCAGACAAAATCCTCCTCTAGTCGCAGTCTCACCTGGTCAATTCTGCGCTGCCCGTAACTTCGTCCGTGCGTGCGAGGTTGGGGCTTATGCGACTTTATCTGAGATTCTAACCTAGTACCAACTTGCTCTACCGGCGTTTCATAGTTTACATTGATCAATTATTTAGCCAAGCTAACACGTGCCCACAAAGTGCACGCTCACACACTCTCTAATCAACTCAAAAGCGTGTGTCACTCCCAACCCCTGAGGATTGGTTGTGGTCGCTAAAAAACGAGGCACGCTCCTAGATATCGTCAAAGAACGTACTTCCTGTAAGCTGCAAAAACGCGCCCAAATACCCTTGTAAGGGTATTCAGGCCGACACCGTCAAGAACGCCGGCCCTCTTTCGCCCATCGACGACCTCCTCGAACGGTTGGGCGGTGCCAAGTTCTTCTCCAAGCTTGACCTCAAATCGGGATATCACCAACTCGAGATCCGACAGGAGGACCGCTACAAGACCGCGTTTAAAACACGATATGGGCATTTCGAATGGCTGGTTATGCCTTTTGGCCTTACGAATGCCCCGACCACATTCCAAGCGGCTATGACAACGGAGTTCCGACACATGCTGGATAGATTCGTACTCATCTACCTCGACGACATCTTGGTGTACAGCCGGAGTTTGGATGAGCATGTGGAGCACCTGCGCAGCGTTTTGGAGCAGCTACAACAAGCCAAGTACATAGCCAACGGCGACAAATGCGAATTCGCGTGGCAAGAGCTCGAGTACTTGGGACATTATGTGACGCCACAAGGCATCCGTCCGCTTGCGGACAAGATCGAGGCCATCCGCGTATGGCCCGAGCCCACCAACACCACGGACGTTCGCTCATTCATGGGGTTGGCGGGCTACTATTAACACTTCATCATCGGGTACTCAAGGATTGCCGCACCTCTGACGAGGTTACAATCGCCAAAGGTGCCATTCGTATTCGATGACGACGCACGCCGGTCATTCCAAGCACTCAAGACACCCATGCTCATGGCACCCATCCTTAGCATCTATGACCCCACCCTGCCAACGAGAGTGACAACCGACGCTTCCGGCTATGGCAGTGGGGCAGTCTTGGAACAACATGACGGCGACGACTGGCACCTCGTGGAGTATTTCAGCCACAAAGTGTCTCCCATCAATTCACTTGATAATGCAAGAAAGAAGGAGCTGCTCGCGTTCGTAATAGCTCTCAAGCGATGGCGACGCTTCCTCCTTGGGCGTCGTAGGTTCACATGGGTCACGGACAACAACCCGTTGATCTACTACAATACGCAGGATACAGTGAGCAGCACGATCGGACGATGGATGTACTTCATCGACCAATTTGACTTCACACCGAAACATCTCGCCGACCTCTCCAATCACGCAGCAGATGCACTCTCGCGAAGACCCGATCTTTGCGCTATGACACATCATGCCTTCGCATTCGACGAGGAACTCCATCAACACTTCATCCGGGGCTATGAGTCTGATCCGGATTTCGCCACGTGTATGCGCAACTATCTTCGGATCACCCACCGGCCAGCCACTATCGCATCGTCAACGGGTACTTGCTCCTCCACTCGCGAGGCAAGGACTTATTGTGTGTGTCCCACGAGACCAGCAGCTTCGGACTCGCCTTCTCGGTGAGTACCATGACTCGCGACTCGCCAGCCATTTTGGAGTCAATCGCACTATTGCACAACTTCGACAACGATTCCGATGGCCCGACCTCGTTACTGATGTCACTAGGTATTGCGACTCTTGCGAAGTTTGCCGACGAAGCAAGCCCCACAACCGCAATCCCTACGGCGAGTTGCGCCCGATGCCTATCCCACGGGAACCCGGCCTCTCCATTGCCATGGACGTCACTGGTCCGTTTCCCCTCGATCGCCTCGGGCACAACAGCATCACACCCTCGAGTCTTTCAGCAACAAGGCCTTAGACTTAGACACAAGGTTGGGAGGGGCTCAACAGGTAGTTGGGGATGGGAGAAAGAAAACTCCACAAGAGTGGAAGAAGAAGGGAAGTCATTCATGATGGTTGATTCTCATGGGAATCAAACCGAGATCGACGACCTTTCTGAACTTGTGGAGGAGACAGAGATAGGCAGGGAGGAGAGTGCAGAGGGTAGCAATCTCGCCGCCATAACTGAAGGAAAGGCAGTTGACCGCGGGAAGGGCGGTCAACAAAAGAGGCAGGGGCAGGCTCAAAACTCAAACAAAACTTCGGCTTGGGTGAGGGTTGGCCTGGATCAAGATATGTGGAGGGACCGATATTCGTGAGGGGTTTGGATTAACTGTAGCAAGTATGACCATCAGCAGTTTAAGAGCAAAAACGCCAAGGTTTCTCAAAAGATTGCACCCAAAGGTGGTTTTGGGGGATCTTTCGCCAAAGTGGTGATTTTCTACGAGTGCCACCTAGGGAAACACATCTTGCCAGTAGAAGTTGTAGCTGTTTCTACTCAAGCTGAAGTGGTTGGTGTACCTCCACCACCTCAGGAGTTGGCCGAAGCTAATGACTCTTTAGTCACCCCGCAGACTCATCTAGACCAAACAACACTCTGTTCGTTGGATGTGTCTGAAGCCTTAGAAGGCTTAGAAACCGAGTCATCGGCAAGGGACCCTCGCGAGTCTTGAGCGGCGTTGTCCAAAGGTCCAAAAGGGGAGCATTTCATTGTAGAAGTCGGTGTAGATGGCCGCAAATGTGGTGCCTTCGTAGACATTGGCTCTCCACGGAACTTCATAAGTCACTATTGCGTTGATAGACTGCACCTAGGGGACCAGGTGCAACGTTTGAGTAGATCTGTAGCATCTACTCTAGCCAACAAAGAGTGCATATTTGTCACAGACTACGTCAAGGATGTGGTCTGCACCTTCTCTTATGGAGGTGGGGAACTTAATCACCGGATTTCGTTCGTGATTAGCGACGACTTGCCTTTTGACATGTTGTTAGGTATGTACTACCTTGAGGTTGCCAAGCCCCAGTTCGACTCGGACCGAAAAGTGCTAACGCATATGTTACCTGATGGAAGAACCGTTAGATTAACTAAGTATAAAGCTAGTAGGTTAGTTGACTCCTATGGGTGTATGTGTGCGAATGCATTTTATAATTATTACAAACAGAACCAAGAGGAGGGTATGTACTTCGTTTTTGTCTTTGAGAAAGGGGAGGCCGTTAAAATACCCAGAGATAGAGACCATTGTTGCTAAGTACCCCGATTTGTTTGAGGAGCCTTCGGGAGTCGTAGACAAGGAGACTGTCCCATAGAGGTAATCCCAGGGATTAAGACCCCAAAGGGGAGGATCTATAGGATGGCTCTGGCCGAGTTGGATGAACTTCGTCGACAATTGAAAGAGCTCACAAAAAAGGGTGGGATACGGCCTAGTACCTCCCCCCTTCAGCTCACCAGTTTTATTTGTTCCAAAGAAGGGGGGATCATTAAGGATGTGCATTGATTATAGAGGCCTCAGTGTCATCACTGTTAAGAACGTAGAGCCTCTACTCCGCATCGACGATAGGGTGCAGGAATGTAAGTACTTCACTAAGATAAATTTGAAGTTTGGCTACCATCACATTGCCATTAGACCAGAAGATCAGTACAAAACCACATTTCCGACCAAGTACGGCCTGTATAAGTTTGTGGTGATGCCTTTTGGCCTTTGCAATGCGTCGGGTACATTCCAACATGAATAGGGTGTTTCATGGCTACTTAGATAAGTTCATCGTCGTGTACCTCGACGATATACTTATCTTTAGTAGAACTATCGAGGAGCATGCCCATCATGTAGAAACCGCACTATCACTCCTGCGACAACACAAGTATAAGATAAATTTAGAGAAATGCAAGTTTAGTCGCAGATATCCACGGAAGGGAATAGGCACGAAGATGCAAAGGTGGCTAGCATTCGTGATTGGCCATGAACCCAGTCTGTGACTGAGGTCAGGTCATTCTTAGGGATGTGTGGCTATTACCGCAATTTCGTAAAGAATTATAGTACAGAGGCCCCCCCTTTGACCGATTTAACAATCCTTGACACACCAGGGGAATGGACAAAAGCATGTGAGGCTGCTTTCAAAAGGTTGAAGTACGTCCTCACACATCATGAGATTCTCATCGTTCCGATCCGGAGAGGCCATTCGTTGTGACCATTGACGCAAGCCAATATGACATTGGCGGAGTGCTGGCTCAGCAAGAAGGGAAAACGTTGAGGCCGATCGAGTACATGAGCAAGAAGATGTCATCAAAGAAATTGGTGAAGTCCACCTACGAAAGGGAACTCTATGTCCTCTACAAAGCACTTGTTCCACTGGAGGCATTATCTGCTTGGTAGGTTTTTCTACTTAAGAACTAACCATCATACACTCAAGTGGATCAAGACACAACCTGTCCTCTCTGACACACTCAAACGCTGGACTGAATTTATAGACCAATATGACTTCAAGCTAGATTACGTGAAGGGAGAGTACAACAAGGTTGTTGATGCGCTATCACGTACTAGGGCAGAATACCTAGGTGCGATGATTACTGGATTTGGCTTATCCCATGATGTAACTCGATCGTTGGTGGAAGCCTACAAGGAAGACTCCATCATGATGGACATCATACACAAACTTGAGGCCCAAGACAAGGCCACACCTGACGAGTTTGTGTTGGTGGACAGTTTACTCTTTATTGAAAAGGCAGGTTTTAAAAGGTGTGTTATGTCTAGAGAGATTCTTCGTAGTTTGTTTTTAGGAGAGTGTCACGACCCAACCGGTCACTTTGGCTACAAGAAGACTAGTGCTAATTTAGTACAACGTTTCTGATGGCCTAATATGTTTGACGATGTAACAAAGTATGTACAGACTTGTCAAGTTCGTCAGCGGGACACGCTGCGAACTCAAGCTCTGCTTGATTGTTGAAGCCATTGCCCATTCATGCTGGTTTGTGACAAAGTATCTCCATGGACTTCATGGATACCCTCGTGAGCAGCAAGGGTGGCAGAAGGCACATATTCGTCATAGTAGATAGGTTGACTAAGTACGCTAGACTAATCCCTATTTTGGAAACAACGAAAACAAAGCATGTCGTCAAGTTATTCATGGATAACTAGGTGCGTGACTTTGGACTGCCCAAAACCATTATCAGTGACAGAGATGTCAGATTCACAAGTGAAATGTGGAAGAAGGCTGCCGAACAAATAGGCAGTCAACTCCAAATGACTCCGGAAAATCATCCCGAACAAAATGGTCAAGCGGAACAGATGAACCGTGTGGTGCAGCATCTGCTGAGGCATTACATTAAGCCCAGCCAGGATGACTGGGATGAGAAGTTGCCTCTCATCGTCAGTCTGTACAACAACTCTGTACACAGCACCACTGGCGTCAGTCTGAATCAGCTGCATTTGGGGTGGAAGCTTAGGTCTGCTCTAGACTTCCTCCTACCTGAAAATCGACCCACTGCAACACCTAGAACCATTGAGTTTGGTGTCCAGTATGAGAAACTGCTGCAGCAGGCTCTCGAGCATATCAGAAAGTCTCAAGAGGAAATGATTGCCTCTGAGAACAAGCATAGGCGACAGTCCACATTTCAGGTAGGGGAACGCATCTGGGTAAAGGCTAGTGAACTGGGACAGGAGACTAGAAACTCAAAAAAATAGCAGCCTGGTGGGTGGCAACCCGCGGACCAGGGATCGAGTCCTGGCTGAGTCTGTAACAGCAGTACTTTGGTCCATGGGAAGTCCTAGACATTGTGGGTAGTGATCTAGATGGTCCCTCGTACGTCATCAGAATCCCGGGTCATCTGCGCACTTACCCTGTATTTCACGCTTCCGAACTTGCACCTTTTGCTGAGACAGATCTGTTACCAACAAGAAGGTCAATGCTGCCCCCAACCATGGATGACCACGTGGACGCCGGTGACATCTTGGAACACAGAGATTTGCCAGTTCCCAAGCCCGCTGGCAGGGGTAGACAGCCCAAACCTATGAGGGAGTACCGGGTCAGATTCAGGCATCATACAGATCCGAAAGAAGATCATTGGTTTACAAGAGAGGAGCTTGTCAAGACAGCACCTCAGATCGTGGCAGAGTATGAATGAGGACTGAAGGCGAAAGCACCTGCGTAGAAGCATCTGAGCGGACTTTCGAAGCTAAGGGGGATGGAATGCAAGGAATGAGCCCTCGCGGGCCCCTTATCAGACATACAAGTGTTCTGAGCCACGGCCCCTAGCAAGCCTGTGCCCACCCTAAGTGAAGGCGGGCCTCAATATCCACAAGAGGCCTGTTTTCATCATTTTTCCATATGTGGGGATTCAGACAGTTGCAGCACGCCAGTTGGTTACAGAGCAACGTGAGCCTCCAGGCTCTTTCCAGAAGCAAGGGCTGCACTGTACAGTTGAGCCCAGGGCTCAGGTGGTTGCGCCCTGGGCACACACTGCTTGAGGCCGACACATCACAGACTGGCCGCGGGGCCAATGAGAGAGCAGCATTGCCATCGCACGAAAGTCAAGAGCCAGTGAGAATGCTGCGAACACTGGGAAGCTGTGTGGCTGCCCAAACGTGCCTAACTGGACGGGGCCTAGACCAGTATCGGAAACTGGGCCTGGGCGCAGACGCTTGGGGCCAGAGGCAAGCTACTGACCTCCCCCCACATGCCTGCCCAGGCCAGCCAGACACGGACACACTTTCCATAAAGGAAAGTGTCTGCCTTAGAGCTGGGGCATTCTGGCCTGTGCAGGCACTGCGGCCACGCTGCTGCATTGCTCGGCGAAGCTGCGCTATGCAGGCAGGCTGGGGTGCACGCGGGCGCTAAGTGGTGAGGGAACTGCGGTGGCAGTGGGCGCACGGCAGCCATAGCCGGGCCGAGCGTGTGGGTGCTTAGAGGTGGTGGTGGTAGTCTTCAGGTAGGAGGCGCATGAAGAGGAAGGGAGACGAGGTGTTGAGGGGAGGAGAGAGAACACGTACCTGGTGTATGCTGGCGGTCGGCATTGTGGATGATGTCAACGTACATTGGTCTTCAACAGCGATGTGATCTGGCTGCAAGAACATAGATAGGTTAGATAGGCTGAGTGGAGTAGGCTGGGCGCCAGGCGCCACACAGTAGGAGGGACAGTGGATACTATGTTGGTGTGTCCAGAGTGTGGCAACATTGACATCGGAGTTCATTGTATTGCTCTTATTGGAATGGTATGTTGGTGCATGGTGCTCTCTTCTTGGTATTTGACTATCTGAGCTTCTTCCTGATTTTGCAACTTGGTTTTCTGTCTATCGCTCCCGCTCATAATCCTTGCACTTGCAGGGGCGGATCCTTCCGAGGAAGTGACCAATTTTGCTGTCTCAGGGTCCATTGGCCATAACGGAGGGAAGTGTCAAGTGAGTAAAACCATGTAAGGGACATTGGCCATAACGGAGGGAAGTGTTAAGTGAGTAAAACCATGTAAGGGACACTGGACCTGGTTTCCAGTCAATATAGTTGATGATAGAAAAGAAAGACCTGCAATGGACCCATCATATTTACGGCAGCGGATATCAGCCAGAAAAGGCACTTCATTATGAAATTGGGAGATGCAATTTCCATTTGGTAATGTATTGTTATCTTGTTTTTTGCTTCCTCGTCTTCAGCCACAGGGTTTACACCTGGCTACAGCAGCAGCCTCCATTTCATGTGGTCCATTTTGCAGATCAGGGGGTATGTGACACTCCCTCCTTTTTCTCTGTCAAGCATGACGATGTTCTTTTTTTTTTTAAGAGAAAAGGGGAAAAAATGGGTGTTTGTTTGTATTTAAAGCTGGAAAACAGGTCGAGCACCCCGCACATTTGAGGAGTCACTCCACACTTCTCTCTGTTACGGTCAAGAGAACCTGAGACAGCGGCATTGATGGATTCCATGTTTGGAAGTATTAACCCCTGCTTTACCCCCATTAAACCACCAGTACATATGACGAAGTCAAATGAGCCTCTCCTAAAAGTTAGGGGACTTGCCCCATGGTGGGCCTGAGGGCGGGCGGGATTTTTTTTCTGTCCCGCGCGGTGCCAGTGCCCACCCTGTGGCCCCGCCCGGCCCCAGGCCCGCCGTGGAGCAAGTCTCTTAACTTTTAGGAGAGGCTCATTTGACTTCTCAACTTGGCTGGGCCACGTACTGGTGGCTTAAGAAACTTTTCCTGGATCAACAACTACTACTGGAAACCGGGTCTGGTGGCCCCAGCCAAGTTGAGAATGGCTGTTGAGCCTCTCCTAAAATTTTGGAGGCTCGGGACAGGGTGCCCGAAGGACCAGAAGAAAAAAAAATTGTCCCATCCCGTGGGGTGGCACTAGGCCCAGCCCTGAGCAAAAAAACAAATCCGCCCGCCCCCAAGCAGGCCCTGTCCCGAGTTCCCTAACTTTTTAGAGATGCTCATACGGATTCTCCAGATGTACTGGTGGTTTAATGGTTCCTCTCTTATCAAAGGGAACTGTCTGAGGTTCTTTGTGACTGAAACTCTTGAATCTCTGTCTACCCTCTGTTGGTGCTTAATCTTCCTTTTTTTATCTCTATTTCTCATAGCTACACCGGACCGGACCCCGGACTGAATCCGGGCCCCGTAACCCGGAACTTCTGGGCCCTTCCAGACTTCCGGAACACCGGAATTTTCCCCAGGATCCGGAACCGTCTGGATCCCCTTTCCGGATGCCCATCCGGATATATCGTATTTTCTGGGGAAAAACAAAAAAAAAAACTGCGTACTTGCATACATTACCTTGGTGTGTTGTCATATTCGCTATACACTCAAAAAAAGCCTTACTGTCGGTGTGTGTGTAGGATGAGCAAAATCGAAATGTATCTTCAGCCAAACGTGGAAATATGCACTTCCACATTTTTTTTCTTTTTTTTTTTCGTGTGTGCATGAACTGAGCAGCCTGCCAATGTGCAAAATGAGAAGGAATCTTCCGCAAGAACATATTAAGATACACCGCGACCGACAGATACATTGAAAAGAAATCCCGGTGTGAGTATGGACTAAGGTGCTGTCAGATGCAAATGTTGCCATGTGCGCGCGCGTGCGAGAGAGAGAGAGAGAGAGAGAGAGAG
>BFEA01000016.1:4303402-4331801 GCA_003427395.1 Chara braunii | reverse complement strand
ATTGTACACAGGTAAGTTGGGGAACTAGGGATCGAGCCCTGGGATCTACCTCAGCTACCACGAATTGGTGAATACCGTTTCACTTGCAGGGCGCTGGGAAGAAGCTGCGTGAGGGAAGCTTGTACGCAGGGCAGCCATAGCCGAGGGTTGAGGCAGAGGCCCTTGGGCAACGTGCATGGGGTGTACAAGGGATGAGCGGGCGACCGAGCGCTTACCTGGTGGTGGAGGAACTGGGCCGCCATAGCCGGAGTCTTCATTCGTCACCGGGCTGCTGATCTTCACGAAGACTTCTTGTCGTCAGTAGGAGGTCTAGGTTGTAGATGCTGTCTATCTGTAGTCTGGGTGCCGAGTGCCATATAGGAAAGCGACCTTGGAGACATTGTCATTGGAGGCGAGGAGAGGGCTTTCATTGCCAATCAACTTCATTGCTTTGCTCTTATTTAGTGTATCTCATGTTGCATTCTGCTTTCAGTTCAAGCACATGACTATCTGGATTTCTATGGGATGATGCAATCTGGTTTCTGTCATTCGCTTCGCTCATTTTCCTTGCATGAGCCTCTGACTGCTCTTCTGTCCATTTCGTCCATACCCCTACCTTTTCTACCGATTTTTTGGGGTATTGGGACTTCAACGGAGAAACGAAGCATTTTCTGACTACGGTAATAATAGTAAGATTGGATTGTGCTTGCCTTGAATTTTCAGACAGCAAAGGAAAAGCTGGGATGAACTTTAAATTTTCACACATACCCTTCCCGTTGAGAGAATTCCCTAGTACTTTCCTTTGCCTGCTTGATCTAAGGGTCTCCATCAAAGTAATCTGCTTCCTTTGAGCTCTCTGTGGTTTCTCTCTCGTCTTTGCCGCTCCAATTGGGAAAATTGAGTTTTTTCAACTTTTGAACTTTTTGAATCTTTTCCCTCTTATTTGTGCTATTTTGCTGTTTATGCAAGGAATATGAGTGTGAACGATATACAGAAAACCGAGTTGCGAAATCACACAGATGTCCAAGTAGTCGTGTACAAGCAGAGAGTACAATTGCACCGAGAATCCATCCAAATAGAGCAATACAATGAAGTAATGAGCCAATGTTCAAGCCCTCAGGCCACACCAACACAGTATCCAAAGCCGCTCCTCTCTGTCTGGCACCCAGCGCCCAGCCTAGTCTACTTGACTATCCTACCTACAGCTGTGTTCACACAACAGGCTCACTTCGACTCTCAAAGACCAGTGTACTTGATGTCAACACCATATCCGACCTCTCTTCATGCACCAGGTACGTATCTCATCACCCTCATCAGACCTTGATACCCCACACTCGCCTCCTTCCTTGAAGACCACCAGATCGCCCTCTTACCCCCTGGCGCCCAGCAGCCCGGCTATGGCTGCCTGCGCCCCACTGCCCTGCAGCGCCCACTGCCCTGCAGCGCCCACTGCCCTGCAGCGCCCCACTTCACCTCTACGCACCCCGCCAGTGCCCTGACCATAGCGCAGCATCCAATGCAGCCGCGCAGCAGTGTGACCGCATTGCCTGCGCAGGCCAGAATGCCTCGCCTGGGCTGCCTCACTTCCTATATGGAAGTGGCAGCCTCCTGGATGCTGCGTGTGGCCTGGCTGGAAGCTTCCAGTAGCTTCCGGTTGGGACTCAGTCCCTGCGCCCAGGCCCGAGACTACAGTTGAGGGCCTGGGCCCTTTACAGTTGGGCACGGCCTGAGTCTCCGGACTTGGGCCGTTTGCTGCATTTGTGCAGGACCCCGGGGTAGGTGCGTCGACAGTACTGTCTTTGCATAGGCCGGTGACCTCTTCATGATGTATCGGCCCTGCTTTGTGTGTATGTGCCCAGGCGCAACTGCCAAGGCCTGGGCCAACTGTACGACGCAGCTTAGTGAGGCTCACGCGTTCACTCAACCAACTTGCGTGCTGCAAGAGCCTGAATACCCACATATGAAAGTGTCGAATTTTGGCCTCTGATGAATATTGAGGCCCGCCTTCACTTAGGGCGGGCACTCGGCTTGCTGGGGGCCTCTGCGCAGAACATGTGATGTCTGATAGGGTCCCGTGAGGGCTCGTTCCTCGCATTTAGTAGTCAGTGTTTAAAATAAAAAGGTTGTCTTTCCTCCCGCTTTTTGGGGTCGAAACAATTCTCCATCCTGGTTGATTCCTTCTTCCACTGGGCTCTAATCTCTGTCTCTATGATTTCTCAGGCCTCTTTCCATGACTCTTCTGTCAACATTTTCTGTTTCCCTATTGTTTCTCTGCTCCTTGACATCCATATTATGCATAGGGGCCATAGGGCTGCTCTTCTTATCAAGTCTGCTACCATCCGCTCTTTCTTCTGTAAATCACCCTCTCTGTCCCTTGCTGAAAGCAGGTAGTCTGGTTGTGAGTGGTACTGTGAATTGGAAATGTTTGACCAGGCTTCATTAACCTCTTCCCAGATCTTGTTTTGTTCTCCCCGGCATGCAATTAAGCGATGGGTTAGTGATTTGGATACGTTATCAATGCACATTTTGCAGAGTGGTGATTGCTCCATTCTCTGTCCCTTTTACCTGCAAGCATCTAGCGATTCATTTACTGGGACAGCCCAGTGAAGGATTAGCCATTGTAGGCTTCTCAATCTGGTGGGTTTGATGTTACTATAAAATCCCAGGGTATCGAATCTGCCATCCATGCCCCTCTCCTAATTGTGTTGACCCATCTGTTTGAAATCACTGGATGTGGATCAGCTGAGTTGTCTCTCATCGTGTAGCCTGTTTTAACTTCATAATCAGATAATCTTGCTTTGGTTTTGCCTGATTTGTTCATTAGCGATTGGTAGCCTTCTTTTTTCTTTTTCTTTTTTTAATTATGCTTATATATTATCGATTGCAAAAGGAGGCCGGGTATCCCTCCACATCTCAACCCGCTATCAGTACTTTGTTAGCCAGTGGTAGCCTTCTATTTTTGTGTCATTTTCAAAACTCGCAAGTTACGAATCTGGTGTAGAGCCATGTCATACCAGGGGAGTTCCTTGTGCATCAAAGCATGATGATGTTGTCATCTTTAGCAAGTGATGTTTTCTCTCCAAGGAACTTAGATCTCTTTAGTTTCAGTGTTCTGCCCGCAACAGACTGCACGGATGTTTTAGCATGACTCAACTTGGACATATCACCTTTCGCCAAAACTGGATGCAGTTTTTTGATGACACATGGCTGCATTTTTAATCTGGTACCGAAATGGAAGCAAGTCAGTCAAAGTTCATGCCAAAAGTGTGCGACCCTCAGAGTGAAGACGCTCTGGAGTCCAGGCTTCCCAGGACGAAATAGTTCCCGGCAAGGCATGGAGTTGGAATACAGACCACCTTATTGACCACCACTTCCCCCCCCCACTTTTGCATGAGAGAAATTCCAAGAAGAAAAGAACATTAACTCACCATGCTTCATCCCAGTCTGTTCAGTAGCTCAAAACATCCAATTCACTGGTTTAAAAAAGTGCAGAATTGTAATGGATTAAAGGACCCGAACCTGTGAAAAAATCCTCGTGCAAACCATGACATCTCCTCATGGACCCTGCTGAATGAGCCGCCAGCATTTGAGAATGTGGAGGACGAACAGTGCGATGCAAAGGATATGGAAAAACGTTTGGTGCATGTCTCCAATTCAAATTTCATTCAAACTATAATAGTAATATGCAAAAATGGTCTGTTAATTGCCTCTCAATAGCCTCTTCTCTCTCTCAATAACCACGAAAGTCTGTCTAATTCGATCTCTACGTCTAAGCACTGTGGTGGAGGATGGTTGAGGAAGCATAGTACGTTGTAGAAGCCTGGGGGGGGCAACCAAAAGAAGCCTCTGGGTGGGATGCTGAAGTTGATAGGAAGACGCAGATGAGAAGGAGGATGAGGGTGAAAATTTGAAAAACAAAGAGTGTGAGGAGAAGACAAGCAGGGGAGGGTGGCAAAGAAGCAGCCCGTAAACAACATGCTGATAAGGAGGATCAATGAGGATAAGGAGCACAAGGAGAGACAGTGCAGCAATGAGTGTGTGACTTGTCAGAATCTCAGTTTTATGTTTGTGGCCTGACACCTTCTGTTAGGAATTTGCAAAACTTCAACTTCTTTCCACGCGCAACACTCAAAACAAACTGAAGTGAAGACCAATCTTGAAGATGGCAAATGGAGACAAGCTTTACAACAGGCTCATATTGCTCAATCACACCAGCACACTTGATGAAAATGGTAAAGGTGATGTTCACTTGAGGGTCAGGCTGCAGCAGTCTGCAACAAACGACACTCAAAGCCGTGCAGAATAGAGCCAGAACACACTGGCTAATAGTGGTTATGGCTGCCACCAACCCCTCTCCTTCAGCTGCCAAGATTGGCGCTGCCGCTGCCCCTTCTCTTCACTCCACCAAAATCACGAACTGAAAATGAATGTAGTCCTAGCTCGTCACTTTTTCTTATGCCAATTTGCCTGGGCCTGCAAGGTCCTACTGGGCTCTGGCCTAGAGAAATTTAGAGGTCTAGGTGCTATAGGGTCCTATGATCCCTATCTGTCCAAGATCCGCTAACAGTATGCTAACTTGGAGGTCTCGGGTTCGAAACTGATTGGCAGCAAACATGAAAACCAAAAATAAACACAGCTTGTTTTTGCTTCACATTTGGGACAGGTGCTGGGTTCAAAACCCCCTGAGACCAACACTCCCTCCGCCTCAGTTCGAAGTCCCTTGAGAACCTATTAACAAGTCTGTAAACTGAGATTGGATTCCATGAATAATACTAAACATCTTGTTTACAAAATATACAGTAGCTCGGACTGCAGTCATCCTCTTCGTTTCCTTTGTTGTTGGATACCTCTCTCATAATCTGCCACAATTTGAGGTGTTGTCTCCATCAGAGTACGTCTGTCAACGCACTCATCTTCTCCCTCTTCCGGGTAGTATTGGAAATTGACTCTGTAAATCTTGCTCAGTCTCCCTCTTGGTCTCCGTACATATCGGTGATAAATGATCTTCCCGACATCTGCCCTTCCATCTATGGTAGGCAGATGCATACTTCGTCTACCCTCGAGCTTGGATGGCGTGTACGACATCAATTTGGAAGCATGGAAAACAGGGTAAGTTCTCAGGTGAGATGGCACATCAATCGGGTAAGATGACCCTCTCTTGTTGTCCCCAATCACCTTCAATATCTCTCAAGGCCCATACCATTTTGGCAGAAGTTTTCTGGATATTCCTTCCTCAAGTGCAAACTCCTCCATGCTGACCCAATTGAGATCTCCCTCTTTGAATGGGGAAGGTTTGCGATGTCGATTGGCTTCAGCAACCATATGTTTTCTCTTCTGCATATCCCTGATGACCTGTCACAGTTCATCAGCAAACTACTTGGTGAACTCTGCTGTGCCAGGAGGATACTTCTGCTGCCGATCTGGAACCAAGAAATCAACGGGTGTATGCGGCTTCCATCCAAAATAAGAGCATTAGGTGTCTACGTCCACCTTAGCCAGTTTCCGATCCCATTCAATCTGGTTAGGTCTCATTATGTGACACAACACCTGCTGAATGGTGCGGTAAATAAGTTCAGTATGTCCATTTGTTTGGGGGTGGTTGGTTGAACTCATCTTGAGTTCAGTACCAACAAGCTCCAAGAGATTGCCCCACATCTCACTAGTAAAGTGTGAAGCCCTATCGCTGATGATCTCCTTTGGGAACCCAAATTTTGAACACCAATGGTACCAGAGCAACTCAGTCACTTCCTTTGCTGAAGAATGTCGTTTCTGCATTTGTATTAACCTGATAAACTTGGAAAACCGATCAATGATGACAAAGAGCATGTCGTTTCTATCCAATGACACTGGCAGCCCACTCATGAAATCCATGGGAATTGACTGCCCAAGCCCTTTCGGTATAGGCAACAGTTGCAGAAGTCCATATGGTTGATGACTTCGTCTTTTTGTTCGTTGCCAAACAATACAGCTATTGACACATTCTGCTGCATCATTCCTCATGGAAAGTCAATAGAAATGCTCCACTAACCTCATAAAGGTCTTCTTGAAACCAAAATGCCCGTGAGTGTCGTGGCATTCGTCGAACACGTTCACCCGCAACTCTTCTGGCATGCAAAGTCGTTGCACGCCCTTGCTTTCGACAAACAGCAAACCCCTTTGTAATATATAATCTGATGCTGAACTCGGATCTGCCCCCAAAATTGCGATCAGTCGAGATGCAATTTTGTCAATCAGGTTGTCGCTAACTCTCCACTTTGAAAATATGGCTCCCATAAAGTCACACCTCCTTGAGAGTGCATCTGCAACTTTATTGTACTTCCACTTCTTGTGCTTGAAGTCAAAGTCGAAGATATCAATGTAGGAAGACCATCTGGCTAGCTTATTTGATAACTTAGGTTACGTTTTCAGCCATTGAAAAGTCTGATGGTCTGAATAAATGTTGAAGGGGTGCCCTAGCAAGTACGGTCTCCATGTCCTCAGACCATAATACAAGGCATAGACCTCTCTCTCATAGTACCTCTCTCTCATAGTACTAGTTGCAACTCTCTTCAAAGGCATCTTCTTCGGCAAATACTCCACGGGTCGTAAGCCATGCCCATTGTCTTACTGCAGCATCGACCCAATACCAAACGAACTTACATCGGTGGTTAGCATGAATGGCACTGCAAAATCTGGAGCCTTCAAGATAAGGTGTCTAACGAGGCGATCCTTGAGTCTGAAAGGACCTCTCGCACTCCTCTATCCACTCAAATGTGACATCCTTCTCAGTCAATCGGTTCAAGGGTGCGACAATGATGACTCTGCCTTCAATAAACTTCTTGCAGTAATTGACCATGCCCAAGAGTGACCACACATCTCTCACATTTTGTGGCGTTGGCCACTCTGCGACAACCACCTCTTTCTTGGCTTGTGGCTGAATTCCAGACCCATCAATAACATGCCCAAGGTACAATATATTTTCCTTCTCAAATTCGCCTTTCTTCGCATTGGTCTTTGTACTCCTGTATAAGTTGCTGCAATCTTTCAAACTTGTTCTTGCCACAAAGGGTATGTGCATCCGCTGTAGTGACCGATAATACCCAAAGTCCCTTATTGGGATGCTGACGCATATAATTGAAGAACGTTGGTGCTGACATGCACTTCTTCCGTGACTCATCCTTCACGGCTCCCTTTGTGTATCCCCTCATGCAAGCCACATAATTGCTTACTGCATCAGGTATTTGCACCATTTGCGTGGCGGAAGTGATCACTCCTCTCGCTGCTCTCAACCATCTCTGGCCAAGAATCATATGAAACGGTAATCCGTCAAAGATGAAGAAAGACACAGTTTGACATATGGGTTCTGGTTTTCTTGGTGGCTTCTAAGTCTCTTCTTTATTCCGGATATAGGATCTCAGTGATGATCGAATCTGGACCGATTTCGGCTGTGTTGCTTTGTTCTGTGCTCCTGTTTTGCCTATGCCAGAACGACGCTGGCCGGAGCTGGGGCGTGACCCTGTAACCTGCATTAGGCAGGAGTGTGAGGCCTTGTAGAGAGATCTGGGGATTTGCTGAGGGAGGAAAGTAATCCAGTGGCGAACCGGGGGGGGGTTCCTTGACAACCTAGGGGGCCAGGGATAGTCTAGGTGGCGAGAACAGGTCAGCTATGGCAGACTTTTGGTTAGGAGGGTATTGTCTCTAAGATGTAATATCTTGGTACAGAGAGGGTTAGGAGGGTATCAGGATTGGGAGGCCAGAAGTGCTGATACAGCATAGTCCTCTGGACTTTTTTCATAGTAATCAGTTTAAGCATCATTATCATAATTATCATCATTTTTATAYTAAGCATTCTGGTGTTCTGGGCTTTGGACAGTATCTAGCCTTCTTTTGCATCTGGGATATAGGAATTTAGAGATGATCGAACCACGACTGATATCGGCAGAGTTGTTCTGTTCTGTGCCCCTGGTTTGCTGATGCCAGAACGACGCTGGCCGGAGCTGGGGCGTTGCCCTGTAACCTGCAAATGGCAGGAGCATGAGGCCTTGTAGAGAGATCTGGGGTTTGCCGAGGGAGGAAGGTAATCCAGTGGCGAACCAGGGGGGGCTGCTAGGTGGCRAGAAGGGAGCAGCTATGGGTGATATCGGTTAGGCTAGTATTGTCTTTGAGTTACWATGTCCTCATTCAGGGTGGGCTAGGAGCTGAGCTACGCGTAGAAGGCCAGAAGGGCTGATATACCAATTATCATCAACAATAGCATCATCAGCATTCACCATCAACATAATCGTTTAGCATCATCAGAGGTGGGACGCTGAGCCCGGTTCTCAGCAAGTTGGGTTCGGTTACTCCGGGTAGACTGTGAGGACCCCGGCCTCAATCATCTTATTGGTAATATCAGCCTTGGCCATTGGGCTCGGTATTTAAAAAAAAAAAAAAAAAAAAAAAAGTTGACAGGAATGTCTCTGACACTGTCTCACTTGAATCACGTGCCCGTCTGCAACTTGGACCTCCACAGGCGTACTGAGGTCCTACACCTTCATTCCTACATGTAATCTCTTGATCGCCTTCTCGGAAAGATAATTTTGGGAGGAGCTATTATTCATCATTGTTTCACCACTCTGCGATTGACAACAGTTGATCAGGGTCACCTCCCTTCTTGACTGATATCTCCAATCGATTCCCGTATATACACCTTCTTCTTGACAACATTACACAGGCACATCACCCTCTGATCGTCGTTGGGTTGTGTTGTGTCTGGCAGTGGGACAATGCAGGCGAAAGCACTGTGTCAATCGCTGCTTTCCTCATCTCCATCATTGTAATCGTTGTTGCAGTCTGCATCTCCTTATTGCATCTCCTGGCGGACGCTTGTAACCATGGCCAACTTAGGTTGGGGAGTTGGAGAACTAAGCGCCCTGCAACTTGCAGAACTGTTCTCCCCAACCTGCGTAGATGTGGCTGCGCCATCCACTGGCCCTACTCTTTTACTGGTCTTCTTGCTATGCAATCTCGACCTAAGTGTCCCTTGCGGCCGCGTCTCAACAGAGGCCCTTCCCCATTCTGTTCATATAGGCGTCCTTTGTCACTCCAATCCTATCCCATAGTAGAACCCATGATTTGTTTCCTTCTGCTGGGACATCATCTCGCTCGCTTTGCTGTTTCATTCCCCTTGCTGCTGCTGCCACTATTTTCCTTTCACAAGTTCTGTCAGTTTCCGCAACGCAACAAAAAATGTTTGATTCTGCTATCCCTATGAACTAGATGTTGACCTCTCCTCTCTCCTTTGGGGGGCCCTCTTCTCTCTCATCGTCTGAACTTCCTCCACTACTATTGTCACTAAAGTATGGCGGCCCTTCCGTGACTGCAACATACATCTTGCTTTGATAATGTTGCTTCCTCCTTCCGTGCACAAGAGTCAACCCGTCGTAGTCCTTGATTGGCCTCCTAGTCGTCGTTGTCCCTTCAGTGCACCACAGTGCAGAGCCTAATTCTAAGGCCACCTCTGCCATCTTGGGGCAAGTCTTCAATTCGTTGCGTTGGGGACGCAGGTGGCTCACGATCCTCCTGGGAAGAGCCCTCATAAAAGCATACATAATGGGGTGTTCCCCAATCTCTAGTTCCGGTGTTTACAAGGTCTGATCAAATTCGCGGATGAGATTCTGCACGCTGCCGCGGTAAGTTTGTGTGGACAACTCAACATATCGCGCCCATGCGTAATCTTGACGGGTAACCGTCATGTACCGCTCCCGCAACTTTTGGGAAAATTTCAGCCATGTAGTACGCTTGGCGTACTCAGCAATATTTCCACCTGCCTGCAACACTTCGTTGTCGCCCACTCCCTTGCTGCGTCCAACATTGCGGAAAACGCAAAATGGATTTTTTCGTTGTTCCTAGTAAGCTCATAGATATCTAGCTGCCCATTGATAGCGGCCAACCAAGGATCCACATCCTCACACGTTCGCCTCTAAATTTTGGCGGCGCCTCCAGCTTGGGCTTTGATATCCGCTCGCCCTTAGTTTCCGCTTTTGTAGTCTTCTTTGGGGAAGAAGGTGGCGTGCTTTGCTTGATCTTGCAGCTTGGCCACAATAGTGTCTAGCTTGCTACTGATAGACGTCATCTCCTTCTTCAGTGTGACCATTGTGACCATCTCATCAGCATGAGCAGATTGCAGTGTGGAGAGGGCTACTAATCTATCTCCCACATCAGCGATTTACTCCGCCACAATCCGCTTGGAGGTTGCTATGCCTTTCTTCTTCATTTCCTCGTCCTCCTTTCTCGCCCTCTTTCCTAGCCGTGCTCTCTTTGCCTCCAGCGCTGCAAACTCATTCTTTGCACTTGCGGCCAAAGATGGTTTCTTCTCCACAAACCTCTTCTTCTTTTTAGGGGTGGATAACCGTTGAACACTTGTGAGCGTGTGAACATGAATGCACTTCACCTCTTTTCCAACTACTTTTCTTCAATTCCACTGTTTTCTTCTTTTTCTCCATTGTTATTGTCCTTGCGGTAAACCGTGCTAAACAAGGTATAACATTACGTAGGTAGATGACCACTGGTGGAAGATAGTTGTTGGCGTGGCACTGGCTGATGCATCAAAGATGCAGATGCGGCAGCTTGGAGTACCCACTCACTTGGCAGACGATTAGATAGTTGCCAACTCCGATACCAGTGTTAGGAATTTGCAAAACTTCAACTTCTTCCACGCACGACTCTCAAACAAACTAGTGATGACCAATCTTGAAGATGACAATGGAGAGAAGCTTTACAACAAGCTCATATCGCTTAATCACACCAGCACACTTCATGAAAACAAAAAGGGTGATGTCCACTTGAGGGTCAGGCTGCACTGCGCAGTATGCAACAAACAACACTCAAAACCGTGCAGTATAGAACCAGAACACACTTGGCTATGGCTGCACCCAAACCCTCTCCTTCAACTGCCAAGATTGGCGTTGCTACTCCTCCTCTTCACTCGACCAAAATCACGAACTGAAAATGCTCATCACTTTTTGTTATGCCAATTTTGCTCCAGAGAAATTTAGAGGTCTGGCCTAGAGAAATTTAGAGGCCTAGGTCCTATAGGGTCCTATCTATCCAAGATCAGCTAACAATATGCTTACTTGGAGGTTTCAGGTTCGAATGTGGTTGGCAGCAAAAATGAAAACCAAAAATAAACATAGCTTGTTTTTGCTTCACATTTGGGACTGGTGTTGGGTTCAAAACCCCCTGAGACCAACACTCCCTCCACCTCAGTTCGAAGTCCCCTGAGAACCTATTAACAAGTCTGTAAACTGAGATTGGATTCCATGATTAATACAAAACATCTTGTTTACGAATTATACAGTAGCTCAGACTACAGTCATCCTCTTCTTTTCCTTTGCTGTTGGAGACCTCTCTCATAATCTGCTACAATTCGAGGTGTTGTCTCCATCAGAGTACGTATGTCAACACACTCATCTTCTTCCTCTTCCGGGTAATATTGGAAATTGACTATGCAAATCTTGCTCAGTCTCCCTCTTGGTGTCCGTACATATCGGTGATAAATAATCTTCACGACATCTGCCCTTCCATCTATGGTAGGAGGATGCATACTTCGTCTATCCTCGAGATTGGATGGCGTGTACGACATCAATCTGGAAGCATGGAAAACAGGGTAAGTTCTTAGGTGGGATGTCACATCAATCAGGTAAGATGACACTCTCTTGTTGTCCTCAATCACCTTCAATATCTCTCAAGGCCCATACCATTTTGACAGAAGTTTTGTGGATATTCCTTAAGTGCAAACTCCTCCATGTTGACCCAGACGAGATCTCCCTCTTTGAATGGGGAAGGTTTGCGGTGTCGATTGGCTTCAGCAACCATATGTTTTTTTCGCCTTCTGCATATCCCTGATGACCTATCGCAGTTCATCAGCAAACTATTTGGTGAATTCTGTTGTGTCAAGAGGATACTTTTGCTGCTGATCTGGAACCAAGAAATCAACGGGTGTATGCGGCTTCCATCCAAAGTAAGAGCATTAGGTGTTCACGTGGTGGCTGGTTGTATTGAGGAGTTGCAAACACTCTCCCCCTTAGCCAGTTTCCAATCCCATTCACTCTGATTAGGTCTGATTACGTGACACAACACCTGCTGAATGGTGCGGTAAATGCGTTCAGTATGTCCATTTGTTTGGGGGTGGTTGGTTGAACTCATCTTGAGTTCAGTACCAACAAGCTCCAAGAGATTGCCCCACATCTCACTAGTAAAGTGTGTATCCGTATCGCTGATGATCTCCTTTGGGAACCCAAATTCTGAACACCAATGGTACCAGAACAACTCAGTCACTTCCTTTGCCGAAGAATGTTGTTTCTGCATAGGTATTAACCTGATAAACTTGGAAAACCGATCAATGATGACGAAAAGCATGTCGTTTCTATCCTTCGACACTGGCAGCCCACTCATGAAATCCATGGAGATCGACTGCATCTTTGTTGTTCTTCCCGTTCTTGTGTTTCAAGTCAAAGTCGAAGGTATCAATGTAGGCAAGACCATCTGGCTAGCTTATCTGATAACTTAGGTTACATTTTCAGCCATTGAAGAGTCTGATGGTCTGAATAAATGTTGAAGGGATACCCTAGCAAGTACCGTCTCCATGTCCTCAGGCCATAATACAAGGCATAGACCTCTCTCTCATAGTACTAGTTGCAACTCTCTTCGAAGGCATCTTCTTCGACAAATACTCCACGGGTCGTAAGCCACGCCCATCATCTTGTTGCAGCACCTACCCAATACCAAATGGACTTACATCGGTGGTTAGCATGAATGGCACTGCAGGATCTGGAGCCTCAAGATGAGGTGTCTAACGAGGCGATCCTTGAGAGTCTGAAAGGACCTCTCACACTCCTCTATCCACTCAAATGTGACATCCTTCTCAGTCAATCGGTTCAAGGGTGCGACAATAATGACTTTGCCTTCAATAAACTTCTTGTAGTAATTGACCATGCCCAAGAATGACCGCACATCTCTCACATTTTATGGCGTTGGCCACTCTGCAACAACCTCCACTTTCTTGGCTTTTGGCCGAATTCCAGACCCATCAATAACATGCCCAAGGTACAATATATTTTCCTTCTCAAATTCGCCTTTCTTCGCATTGGTCTTTGTACTCCTCTATAAGTTGTTGCAATCTTTCAAACTTGTTCTTGCCACAAAGGGTTTGTGCATCCGTTGTACTGACCGATAATACCCAAAGTCCCTCATAGGGATGCTGAGGCATATAATTGAAGAATGTTGGTGCTGACATGTACTTCTTTCATGACTCATCCTTCACGGCTCCCTTTGCGTATCCCCTCATGCAAGCCACATAATTGCCTGCTGCATCAGGTATTTGCACCATCTGCGTGGCGGAAGTTATCACTTCTCTCGCTTCTCTCAACCATCTCTGGCCAAAAGTCATATGAAACGGTCAAAGATGAAGAAAGACACAGTATGACGTATCTTTTCATCAACATCAAAAGTGACAGGAATGTCTCTGACACACTGTCTCACTTGAATCACGTGCCCGTCTGCAACTTGGACCTCCACAGGCGTACTGAGGTCCTACACCTTCATTCCTAGATATAGTCTCTTGATCGCCTTCTTGGAAAGATAATTTTGGGAGGAGCTATTATTCACCATTGTTTCACCACTCTGCGATTGACAACAGTTGATCAGGGTCACCTCCCTCCTTCACTGATATCTCTAATCAATTCCTGTATGTACACCTTCTTCTTGACAGCCGCACACAGCCACATCACCCTCGATCGTCGTTGGGTTGTGTTGTGTCTCGCAGTGGGATAGTGCAGGCGAAAGCACTGTGCCGACCGCTGCTTTCCTCATCTCCATCACTGTAATCGCTGTTGCAGTCTGCATCTCCTTATTGCATCTCCTTGTTGCTCCTCGCGGGCGCTTGCAACCTTGGCCAATTTAGGTTGGGAAGTGGGAGAACTAAGCGTCCTGCAACTTGCAGAATTGTTCTCCCCAAGCTGCGTAGATGTGGCTGCACCATCTACTGACCCTACTCTTTTACTGGTCTTCTTGCTATGCAATCTCGACCTAAGTGTCCCTTGCGCCCGCATCTCACACGGAGGCCCTTCTCCATTTTGTTCATATACGCGTCCTTTGTCACTCCGATCCTGTCCCACAGTGGTACCCATGATTTGTTTCCTCCTACTGGGACATCATCTCACTGGCTTTGCTGTTTCATTCTCGCTTGTTGCTGCTGCGACTGTTTTCCTTTCACAAGTTTTATCAGCTTCGGCAACACAACAAAAAATGTTTGATTCTGCTATTCCTATGAACTAGACTCGGACCTCTCCTCTCTCCTTTGGGGGGCTCTCTTCTCTCTCATCGTCTGAACTTCCTCCACTACTATTGTCACTAAAGTATGGCGGCCCTTCAGTGACTGCAACATACATCTTGCTTTGATAATGTTGCTTCCTCCTTCCATGAACAAGAGTGAACCTGTTGTAGTCCTTGATTGGCCTCCTAGTCGCCATTGTCCCTTCAGTGGACCGCAATGCAGAGCCTAAGTCGAAGGCCTCCTCTGCCATCTTGCGGCAAGTCTTCAACTCCTTGCGCTGGGGACGCAAGTGGCTCACGATCCTCCTGGGAAGAGCCCTCATAAAAGCATGCATAATGGGGTGTTCCCCAATCTGTAGTTCCGGTGTCTACAAGGTCTGATCAAATTCCCGGATGAGATCCTGCACGCTGCCGCGGTATGTTTGTGTGGACAAGTCAGCATATCGGGTCCATGTACTACTCCCTCAACTTTTGGGAAAATTTCAGCCATGTAGTACGCATGGAGTACTCAACAATATTTCCACCTGCCTGCAACACTCCGTTGTCCGCCCACTCCCTCGCTGCATCCAACATTGCGGAAAACGCAAAATGGATTTCGTCGCTGTTCCTGGTAAGCTCATAGATATCTAGCTGCCCCTTGATGGCGACCAACCAGGGATCCACATCCTCATCACGTTCCCTCTAAATTTTGGCGGCACCTCCATCTTGGGCTTTGGTATCCGCTCGCCCTCAGTTTCCACTTTTGTTGTCTTCTTGGGGGAAGAAGGCGGCGTTCTTGGACTTGCTTGACCTTGCAGCTTGGCCACAATAGTGTCTAGCTTGCTGCTGATAGACATCATCTCCTTCTTCAGTGTGACCAGCTCATCAGTATGAGCAGATTGCAGTATGGAGAGGGCTGCTAGTCTATCTCCCACATCAGCGGTTTGCTCTCCCGCAATCCGCTTGGAGTCTGCTATGCCTTTCTTCTTCATTTCCTCTTCCTCCTCCTTTCCCGCCCTCTCTTCTTATTGGGCTCTCTTTGCCTCCAGTGTTGCAAGCTCGTTCTTTGCACTTGTTGCCAGAGCTGGTTTCTTCTCCACAACCCTCTTCGTCTTTTTAGGGGGGGACACCTGCTGATGTACGTGGGGCTTCTTTCTCACCTCTGCGCGTTTGAACATGAATGCACTTCGCCTCTTTCCAACTACCTTTTTTTCAATTCCACTATTTTCTTCTTTTTCTCCACCGTTATTATCCTTGCGGTAAGCCGTGCTAAACAAGGTATAACATGAAGTAGGTAGATGGCCACTGGTGGAAGATAATTGCTGGCGTGGCACTGGCTGATGTGGTAGCTTGGAGTGCCCACTTACTTGGCCGACGTTTAGATAGTTGCCAGCTTCGATACCAGCGTTAGGAATTTGTAAAACTTCAACTTTTTTTCACGTGCAGCACTCAAACAAACTAGAGAAGACCAATCTTGAAGATTGCAAATGGAGAAAAGTTTTTTCAACAAGCTCATATTGCTCAATCACACCAGCACACTTGATGAAAGTAAAAAAAAGGTGATGTCCAGTTGAGGGCCAGGCTGCACTGAGGAGTCTGCAACAAACGACACTCAAAACCGTAGAGTATAGAGCCAGAACACACTGGCTATGGCTCTCCTCAGCTGCCAAGATTGGCGCTGCTGCTGCTTCTCTTCACTTCACCAAAATCACGAACTGTTACCAATAAGAAGATTGAGGCCGGGGTCCCCACAGTCTACATGGAGTGACCGAACCGAATTTGTTGAGAACCGGGCTCAGCGTCCCTCATATGATGATGATGATGATGATGATGATGATGAACTTCTACTGATTCTATGTAAACTGTGATCATACTAATGATGATGATGAAAAATATAGAAGACTATGTTATATCAGCAATTCTGGCCTCCTAATCCTAAAACAACTCCTAACCCTCGCTGTACCAGGACATTACATCTCAGAGACAATGCCATCCTAACGAACGTCTACCATAGCTGACTTGTTCTCGCCCCCTAGACTATCCCCGGACCCATAGGTTGTCAAGGCAGCCCCCCCTGGTTCACCACTGGATTGCCTTCCTCCCTCATCAAAACCCCAGATCTCTCTACAAGGCCTCACATTCCTGCCATTTGCAGGTTACAGGGCAACGCCCGAGCTCCGGCCAGTGTCGTTCTGGCATCGGCAAACCAGGGGCACAAAACAAAGCAACCCTGCAGATATCAGTCCAGATTCGACTGTCTCTGAAATCCTATATCCCGAATGAGGAAGAAGGCCAGATGCTGCCAAGAATTACAGATCACCAAAAAGCTTGATATAACATGTTTGAAAACTGTGGAATTCTGAAGCACCTGTTCTGTAGACTAATCTCCCCCCCCCCCTCCTACCCACCCTATCCCGATGCTGCCTCCACCGAAACGGATTACCCAGATTACAGGCATCCCATCTCAGCCCCGACAGTCCCACATTCCCCCCTCTTATCCCACAAAGGCATACAATTCCCTCCCAAAGTATGCCGCTGCCCAACTTTTACCCTTTTTTTTTTCTTTTTTTTTTTTTAAACACTTACAAGGCACAACTAGGGGTAATGGTGGAAGCATATACCCCTAGCTATCCTTGCATGTGACTCCACCCTAATCTGCCCCCGTTGGGATGTGTACCCCCATCCCAACCCCAAAATCGGACAACCCACTGAATCTGCTCGCACCCCCTCCAGGGCTTCACCTCCCACCTTGCGTCGCCCCTGCAGAGTGGAGTTCTCCCCTGTTCACTCCACCTTCCATCCATCAGAAAAAAACGTTGATGCGCAGAGACGAGAATATCAATACCAGGAACAGGCATTCAGACCAAAGAAATTTACGTTGGAGAAATTTAGAAGACCAGGTTTCTACAAAAAAATTGGATAATTTTGATTTTAATACAGAGAATGAACACGAGAATTACCAAGATTTAATACTCCAAACTATTTTAGCGAAACAATTCCAGCTATAAAGGATAAAATCACTGGGAGAAAACCATCGTGAAAAAGGTTGACAGATAGAGAAGGAATTTAAGAATTGAATAATCCAGAAATCTATCACAGATCATTTAGGTATACAGAAATGCCATTATGTTAGTTAGACGAGAGATTTCAGGTTCTGAAAATAAGGAAGATCAAGTATGTATTGGGACTTTAGTTAGGATATTAGTTAGAGAAGCTAGTTAGGATGGTAATGAGATGATGAAATTAGTATTCAGATTGATGATTAGGTAGCACAATGACTATATGAGGAATCCAAACACGAGATAACTATGAAGCAGTCTGCATTCCAAGGGTAAGTGAGACCCTCCCTCTCCCTATCCCAACCCTCCCTCCTCATCCCACCATCAATCCCTTTGCTCACTACCTCCCTCGCCATGTCCTTCAACCCTAGACTCCTCCCCTTCCACTCCCCTCCCCCATTTCCCTCGTGATGTCTTACCCCTTCCCCCACCATTACCCCAGCCCCCCCATCCATTGTAATCACCCTCACCCTCCTTCCTTTTGGAAATAGAGCGAGAGATTCCAACAAACGAAGTAGCTATCAGGCTAGAGCAGAGCAAAGGAAAGTGCCAACGAGGAAGTAAGGAAGTGAGAAAGGAAGAAAGAAGAAAGGGTGTAAAGGAGGAGAGAGAGATCAGAGGAGAAAAAGGGAATTGATAGAGAAATGTGAAGGGGGAAATGAAGTGGAAAGACGTGATGGAGAGATGATCCAACCCCCTCCTCCTATGCCCACTCACCTTAATAATGATGATGGTGAAGAAGATGATGATGATGGTATGATGACCATAACGATGATAATCCATCTTCCCGCACTATGATGATGAAGATATTGACCCTGGCAAGTATTTCTCCCACAATGCTGCTGATGATGACGATATTATTTGTGTTGCTGATGATAAACATAATGAACCTATAATGATCCTTACAGATGCTGTTGATGATGATGATGAAGATGACGCAGAACCTTTTTTCAAAAACCGCATTGGATGTCTCCTGCCAATCCTCCTCCCACTCCTCGTGATGACACTCTCCTTTTTTTCACTTGCCTCAGCCGACCTACCTCCACTTTGAAAAAAATGCAAGCTAAAGAGCATGAGTGACTCGTCATGAAGCCTCACTTCCAATTGAAAGCAGGTTCCCCTCCATGCGGCATGCTAGCCTGCACCATCACTCGATGAAGCGCGAAGCAAGAAGATGGCAACAATGTGCTTTCAAAAGACAGGGGAACACCAAGCGACGCTTATATATATGCCTTCTCGCCGTCTAGTCACCCCATCAACATTTGTTCGAATAAGGAAGAAAATATCCCCACCTTATTCCTAGTCATGCGACCGCAAGCCAGCACAAGCCATCGCACGCGCCATGCTCGCTAGCCAACGCACGCGCCATGCCCGCTAGCAAGCCCGCAAGCCAGTGCACGCACCATGCCCGTTAGCCAGCCAGCAAGCCAGCGCACGCGCTGTCGCACTTTTTCCCAGTCTGGCCTCTCAGGGCGACCGGAAAGCCAACAGGCTGTCACGCAGGATTTTGTATGTGATTGCAATAATTAAAATAAATTAAATGATGCAAATCCCTTCCTGTTGTGTGCGTCCGACTTCGAGCGAGACCCTTCAATTGCGGTCTTCGCCGGTCCCCGGTCTTAGGAATCTTTTATTTTGATTCAGAACAGCAGAGAATTATGCAAATAATAATCATAAAATTATGGGGTGCTATGCATGCATCACTCATGTTAATCTGGTTTTGAGAACTGTGACAAAACATCCACAAAGGCAATCATCAAGCAAGAATAATGCAGAAAATAAGATTGACTGACTCGAGCAAAGACAGGAGCAGTTGAGTGAGGAAAGAATGAGAACTCATAATAATCTCAGAAAGTACACATAAACGAGCGTGATCAGCACCTCTCAAGAGTCCTCACTCATCCCTCTGGTCAATCTCTCTCAATCTCTCTTTTCACTGATCTTCTCTAGTGCCGTGACCCACGCCCACGTAAAATCTGAGACTGAGGCTTCGTGGCAAAATGCCACCTGTAGCCAGCAAGCTCTGAGCATGACCATCCAAGGCACATGACACGGTAGTTAACCATGGAGCAAAACTCCTCCCATAAAGTAGGCAGCCCGTCCACTGAAAAGACCCCTCGCCTGAGGTAGGGATACTCCGTGGGCTCAGTCAATGCCTCAATGTCGATCACCGTCGGAGAGATGTACCTCTTTGCCAAACTGATCACATCCAGCCAACTCGTGCCATCAGTGAGAAGAGAAGGGACTGGAGGCCTAGGATAGTCAATATAAAGCATTGGCCCGAAGTTGCGGATCAACGTAGTGTCACTCTCATCGAGCTCCCTCTCTCTCTGCTCAAGGTATTCAGTGGCTGAGATCCAGACCGGATCGAAAAGCTCATGAGTCTCCTTGCCCTTCTTCAGATATGGCCTCAAGTCATGGATAGCACCATCAGTGAAGCTGGTCTAGACCACGAAGATCGACAGATCTCCTTGTCTGAAGGCAATGGCGTTAACATACTGATAATGGAATGCCTCATTGCACGAAATTCGGTTGAGGCTGGCCAGCATTGATTCACTGACTGGAGTAGACTGAACTGTGCTCATGAGTACTCTTGCCAGTACAAGCTGGTCAGACTATCCCTGAAAACTGACAGCCAAACTGACCGCAGGAAACTGATTGCTAAAAACTAATTGCTGAAAAATTGATTGCTGAAAACTGATTGTTGAAACTGATTGCTGAAACTGATTGCTAATAATAACTGATTGCTGATGATTGACTGCTGATTAGATGATTACTGAATCTCCGGATAAGTTCTCGTTCAGACAAAACATTCACCGATGGCTGCCAACAGTCCGTGCTTCCTCGATAGTGCCTACTGAAGTTATGGTGGCACACAGTCTGCCGTTCTTGTCATGCAAGTAGTATGTGTACTCGATTTTCGTATGATTCCTCACGAGGGACAGTGCATGTACCATCATCATAGTAGTATGAAGATTGTATTCCTCAACTGCACTTTCCCTTCAAGTCCCCGCAGTGCCCTGGTACAACGAGCAGGAGACTCTAACCGTGTTGCTGCTCTCCATATTCTCACCGAATTCTCACCACATCAGTTCACCCATCTCGAGACGGGTGACTCTTGGACGGTCTAGGTATGAAAAGGCCATTAGGTAGATTGTTATTTCGAATAATCGCTTCAGATTGCCGTTTCTTATTGCCAATCCTAGTTGTTGTTCTTAGTTGCTATTTTCCGGTTGCTGTTCTCAATTGTCATCTGTCCGAAGTTCGGATACCAATCGGCTGCTGCCCCTGAGACTGTTCTTCGGCTGTCATTTCTGGTTGCTGCTTTTGTTGCTGTTTTTGTGACCGTCGTTTTGAAATGTTGTTTCCTAAAAACCGTGTCTGAGTGTTATGTCCGTCTGACCGTAGTTGAGGCTGCTGATTAAACACCGATTGGCCGTTGATTGGTTGCTGACTGACAAGTGTCTGATTGCCGCCCGAATAGACTGATCTGAGGATCACTTAGTCACCAATTGAGTGCTCCCTGAGGAGTGGTTGTATTGCTACCTGGTTACCTCCAGCCAAGTTAAGTACTGGCCACTGCTGAGCACTATTCGCTGTTAAGCATCTCGAAGCACTAGGAATTGAGGATTGCCTCCAAATTCTTTCAGTAACTTCAAGTGGTCCAAAAGGTCATTAGTTGGCTGAATGCGAGTTGCGCATTGATCAAAGCGGTCTGAATGCGGATTAGAAAATTCAGGATAACTCGGATGATTAAGCGGGGTCGGTTAGTCATGCCACGGTACCCCGGTTCCCGACAGCGGAAGCCAAATGAACTGTCAACTGATGGTTGGGACCTTTGACTATTCGGGAGAACCAATGGATACCTCGGGAGAGGGAGAACTCAAGTGTGTCTGTTTTCACATGAGAAATGCCCTGGCCTGTTCCACCGTCTCTAGAGAGGAGCCGGTACTATGCAGTTTACCATCTGACCCGTAAAAATAAGTCACGTACTCAATGTATTTTTCCATTTTCACTCTTTGGACAGCGTGTTCACACTGGACCCGCTTTTGGGAGTCCATGTCCGAATACGCCTCCTCCTTCCATCCCCTTTTCTTGTCTCTGACAGAGTTACACTTCACAACTAGCACCTCGTCACTTTTCATACTCTCTCACCGTGTCCGAACCCAAGTATGCAGAACCTGAGAATTGCTTGTAACCAGTCTTTCCCAATGTCATTCGAATTCTGAGTTGACTTGAGTTTGTTGGGTCTATTATGTCAGCCCTTCAGACCTTAGCTTGAATCTGAGAAGGGTTGTCCAAGTCCAACTTGAGTTTGGCTTGCCTGAAATTGAGTCGAAATCGTTTGGAACTAGTTGTTCAAGTCTGAATTGTCTGAATCTAGTTGTCTGAGTCTTGTTGTCTGATAAATAGAGCACAACTAGTATTGACTTTGCCTGATAATTTTCCCTCCCCAGCGTTATGACCACGGGGGGACTCAAACGTGACTCAAACGGCTTTCGTCCTACTTTAGTCCTATGCGCTGGAGTAGTCTCAGAGCACACGCCGTGCTGAGAGATCATCCAGACCCACCTTATTCAGACATGACACCAGGGGGGGGCGTCAGCTCGGACAACCCATTACAGACCACCACGCAGACCCAAAAAAACGGGGTTGAGTACGACTCAGAAGTAGACACTAGTCACCATCCACAAAGAATTTGGCCAACATATATACTATTTCCCTCAAGATGCGCTGCTTCTTGCCCATCAAAGAACACGCTCAGATCACGACCCCTGCCCCTCACCAAAGGCTCACTCAAAGCGCGATGGACAGTGGGAACAGGAAGGCCACTCTTCTGAACTTGTTTACTCTGTCCATATGTTGATCCTCTAAATAATCAAGATTGCTACTGGGGTTTCCGCTCGGACAAAGTTGAACCCACCAACAGTAAACGAATTAAATAAATAAGTGGAGGAAGTAAGAGTAAGCCCTCTTTATCTGATCGGATTGACCATAAGCTCCCCTCATTTGGATGGCTTCCACCCAACCACCTATCCTCAGCCAATGATTTGCACTCTTAGAATTGCCATGCTTACTTTATCTGACATGTATGAGATCCTCCAGGCCAAACTCAACACACTCGCTTACACATTCATAGTGACAGTGATCCCCGTAACTTTTGCTCTATTCCAAAGCAGTTCTCAATTGACCATCGAAAATAGCTAGAGAATCAAAGTTAGTAAGGAAGGCGGGACTAGCAATTCACGAATGATTACTCGATCTGATCACTTTCAAGAAGTTATCACAGGTCAATGACCAGTCTCCGGGCTACTGATCTCTCCATCGTTCTTAGCGTTTTTAGTTTTCTTGACAAGCCAAACAACGACGGTGATCAGAACACTCCTCCAAAGCTCATCTAGGCCTGCTTAGAAGAGGCAAGGATGAAATGAGAACATATAGAACATGTCCGGCGGGCCGAGGCTGACCTGCGTACCTTTCTGCACTCACCAAGGCTTACGGAACCTCCAGGCATGCTTTCCCCTATTCACATGGGAAAACATGCATGCTCGCATGTCCATGCACTCAGTACTTTTCATGCCACAAGTGAGCTCTTCCAGCTACTAGCAGACATTCGATCATGTGAGCACGTGTAATCCCAGGGATCGCACTATGCAATCATGCAGCACAGTCACACTATGTAATCATGCAGCACACTCACACTATGTAGTCATGCAGCACACTCGCACTATGTAGTCATGCAGAGTAGTCACACGACGTAGTCACACAACATCGTCACGCGAAGTGATCACATGGAGTGATCACACGGAGCAATCAACACCGTGCAGTCGCACACAAATGAGAGGGAAAAGGGAAAGAGGTCTGATTTCTTATTGCGTTTATAATCTCCACTCTCGTGAAATTTGGACACACGAACATGATGGCAGCACGTCTCTTTGACTTTGCCAAGAAATCAAATAAAATGTTCAATACAAATAACGCACCCAAATAGACTGCATCTGGCCATGTTAACGCCACGGGTATTCAACTCCAGCCTCATTAACATCTCAACCATCCTCCCATATGTTGGATTCCCCCTGAGGCAAGTTCGTTTCAAGACGTTATCACAAACTGGGGCTACTCCCTTGTTCACCCGCTTACACAGTCTACTGAGGGCTTAATTTTCTTTCTTTACACTGTGCAAACTTGACCCGTTAATGACAATCAGTCGTACTGACTATCCGAACTAAGAGGAAGACTAAGACTAGTGGGGACAGAAGGGAGTTATATTTGCAAGAGCCAGCGTCTTATCTGAAGTTTCGGCCATGACAGTTATAAAGAAATGTGTGTCAATGATTCTTGATTGCCGTCTCCATTGCATGCTGGAAGTTACTCGAGGGTGACGGAAAACAGGTGATCGTCTGAGCGGGTATGCCAGCCGGTTAGCAAACCCTCACTTCGAAGCAAAGGGTCCCACCCTTCTGTTCTGTCACCTCCACTCTCGAGTCTTAGCTCAAGCCTCTTTCTTGTTAGTTCCCGCACAACTCCCTCGGCGACTGACTCATGACCAAATACGTCACGTATACGCCAATCACAGTACCGCCCACGCAGGCACCAACTCAGCTTCCCGCAGGGCAAGTACTGATTAGCGAATAATTATGGCCCACACACTAGTGAGAAGTCACTGATCCGTATCCATGACAGGGAGTGACCATGCTCAGCGCGCGGCAAACAGATCGAGTAGCAACTTACTCCACGCCCTGCAGACCAGCTTCCCTTGATGGACACTTCTCACGTTATGTCGACTGGTTCCCCCCCCTTTCTACCTTATCTTGTCATCAGTGCAGCAACTGCAATCACGTCACGCGTGCATGCGAACCGCAACTGACATACAGATGTCGGCACTTTACGCACGCCATCCAAGAAGCAGTTGACATCAACCACTCGGCAGGCTCGCGTCCTACTTCGCTTCGCACACGCTCCCCTTCCGCTAACTCTCTTCTCGCATACCAGGCCACGTCTCACACACCCTCGTAGCCGTTCCGCGTTTGCCTGTCTCTCCCCACGTTGACCTCTTCGCCTTCTCCGACTGCCATGCGTGCGTCGGGTGTACTGCCCGCTCTCACACTCGCACCTCTCGTTGACCACCCTCTTGCTCCTCCCAGCGCGCGCCACTTGTCAGACAAGTCCCCCCGAGCTTGTCTCCGTCCCACTGCATTTTCCTCCGTTTCGAGATTCGTCCTGTTCCCCCTCTCCGACGAGCGCAGTAGGCTCGCTCTCTGTTCTCGTGCACTGCCCACTAGATTTGACGTCAACCGCCTCTCTCCCTCTTACTCACCCTTCGGCTGTGCCACGCGTACGCATGTCATCGCCTCGTAGTCCGTACCCCGTCTTGTGAACGACCAATACTCTCACTCCCCCCTCGTGTCGTTGCCACACACACGTCCTTTCCCCTTGTTCTGCAATGTTTTTCCTGCCCCGCGGCCTCTGGGAGTCGGGTGTCGTGAGCTGGCCTCAGGTCCCTTTTCCACCGGCTCCGCGGCCCGGTGGTGCTTTTGGATCTCCTCAGGTCTGTTCCAGGACCTGAGATCCGTCTCACAGTCAGCCTCGCTCATTTCACTCTCCCCGCCTGAGTCTCTCTCGTTGTGCTGCTCCTCCCTTGTCTCGGTCCCGGTTGATGACTCGGTCTCATGGTAGATGACCGTCACTCTCAAGCCCACGGTCACCCCGTCTCTTCTGCACCTCCGCTCCGCCCTGTCGCGCGCTTCGGAAATGGCTTGCAGCCTCTCGTCACCTCGCATCTCCTCCTCTCTCCCCCCTTCAATACAGACCTTAAGTCGAACTACTTCTCCCCCATCATAGTTCAGGGCCGTCGTAATCAGGGGGCCTTCACCTGACACTGGGACCCAGCGCACCGTGTGCCGCCAGCAGCCAGGCCTATAGCCATGTAGCGCCATTGCTACTCAGGATAGCCTGTCCCGCTCGATAGATAGCATAACACTAGACCCAACACTTGTGCCCACAGACTATCCACTGCTTTCTCAGGCCAACAGCGTCAACACAGCAGAAGAGGCTTCACTGTCAAGAACTCGTTTGCCTCACCTCTTTATAGGCTCACCCCTCGCTATGACCCCCGCGCTCTAAAAGAAGAGTTCTGCTCTGGCCTTCTTTTTAATAGTCTTAATATTCCAAAATATAAAGCAAAATAAAAACTGAATAATTCGAAACCGAAAACTCAACGGTCAAGGTATGGTTCGAAATCGCTATGCTGCCGTCAAGCCACTAATTATCACGATGTGACCACGACCCAATCTCTGAAGTCCCATAACGGGACACTGACAAGCATTTTTCTTTCTTTAAGACGTACGCGTTGGCCTATACCCGACGGGTACCTGTGTCCAATGGCAAGGAGGGGGTTTATGACCCTCTGTAGGGGGTGATATTCCTCCTACCAATGCGGTCGCGGGTCGCCCTCCTTTTGGGGCCTTACCGCACTATGCTAAAACAAAGCTAGCCCACAGACAGTATACGTGGGGTCGGCCTACTTAGGCTGTGAGTCGCCGAGTTCGAAATACGAACCGTTGGCCTTCCCGTGAGATGACAGGCCGACAGGCGGGAATCTGGAAATAAGAAAAATTAATACTGATAATAATAATAATAATAATAATAATAGTGATAAATGACAATCAATGCGGAAAGAAAGGACGGCGCTTCAAGTTTCCTTCGCGTCGCAGGCTTCGCCTGAATAGCGTTGCAAGTTCACGCACATGCCCAAAACCCGATTTTCATCCTTACCCCTTTTCCTTCTTTTTCACACTTCCCTTTTTCAGGCCCACTGCATCTGCCCTGCAGTATAGCTACTGGGGTCCTACCGCGCAGAGCCTCAGGTGCGCAGACCCGGTACAGATAATATTCGAAAAGTTGGGCCTGCCTAGACCACAATACCACCGCCCGAACTCGAAGCCCAGTCCTGTTGGTCTCCCTACGAAACAACAGACCAATCAAGGAAAGCGGAAAAAGGGATAACGATAACAACAAGTAAATAATAATAACAATAGAGTGAGACGCAACGATAACCGGGGGTCAGAGGCCATCAGATTTCCCCGAACTGAAGCTAGTAGCCCAACTGCGTTAAAGTTAGACCCTTATTTTCATTTTCCATTTTTCTTTTCTTGCTGCTTTTTGCTTTAGCCTTCTGCTTTCTCTGACTGCTGTCAGCATCATGCACCTGACCCATAACCCTATAGAGGGGTGCTTGGTGCATAATAGAAAAGATATCGCCTATCTGTCTACTTTCACGTCCCAGGGCGAACCCGGCGGCTACCATGGCCACAGGCCGGTTGTGCTCTGCTGTACAGCAGGGCGCCGAGCCTGCGTGGACCAATGGAAGTCTTGTGGCGCACCCCTTTTGCTGAGGGCTACGCCACCGGGATCTGTCCACGCCGAGAAACGATCCAGGTACCAGGGCAGGAGACTGGCACTATGCAGAGACTTGGTACACCGAAGGGCCCGAACACCGTGCCCTCCGACATAATACCAAACCCCCACCCAGCGTCCCCGCTGGGTCGGAACGAAAAGTTTCAGTATAAAAAACAGTGCAGCCCAATATGCTCTCGCTCATTTCTTCTGCGGCTTGGAGCAATTCCCGCACCATCACTTTTGCGTTAACCAATTCTTCACTTTCCTCACTGCGTCCATACTTCTCTGAGCACACCTTCCCTCTTTTGTGCTCACCTTTCTTCTCTGCACTCTCCTCTCCCCCAAATGCTTATCCTCACTCTCCGCGCTACCTATCTCCCTCAGCGCTAGGTTTCTTTCCCTACGCTAGCCATCTCTTTTGCGCTAGTTTTCTCTCCCTACGCTAGCCATCTCTTTTGCGCTAGGTTTCTCTTCTCTCCGTGCCAGGCTCTTCTCCTAGCGCTCGTCTTCTCTCTGCGCTTGCTTTTCCTCTTTGCGCTCACCTTCTCTCTCACATAACACGTTGTAGTCTCTCGTAGTCGGCGCAGTTATTCTCTTTATTTCTCTTGGAATTTTTTTTGCTTCCATTTTCAGGATCCATCTCATCATCATAACTTCACTCATACAACCTTCTCGGTCATAGCCTTTGGCGCTAAATTCCGTCCTTTATCTTCTCTTTTAACAGCCATCTCACGCGCATCATGCCTGAGGCACTCCACGGACAAGGTAGAGGGAGAGGAGGAAGAGGAGGGAAAGCAAAGGAGGAACCGTCAACCAGGGCACGACGGGATTGTAACTCAGAGGAGGAGGAAGAAGAGGAGCCGCGAGGCTATAGCCGTTTAAGGCCACATCCCCGCTACCCGTTAGGAGGGTGGTACGAGAGAACTCCATCTCCTGACAGGACGGAGTTCCTTCGTAAGAAGTTCGACGCTCGTTATGGTACTACCAACGCTTCTTCACCTCCTTACATCCCTAGGGCTCCCTCCACTCCTGCAGTAAGCAAAGCCATAGTGCCGGCTCCGCCCCCCTCTATCCCATGTGCTGTTTCATCACCCCATCATCCCAGTCACTGCGTTCTCTTCAGCATCTTCTTCCTTCTCTTTCTTTTTCAGCTCGAGCTCATGGTTGTCTTTTATCCTACCCCTTAAGCGCAGTGGGCCCGCGGTGGGGAGGTCGTGTTCCGCTGCGCGCCGGAATCGGGCCGAACTTTTGATTCGGCCCGGCAGATGAAGACGATCGAGGGCGGGGGTGCGCGCAGAGCGGTGCGCGTACCCAATTGTTCACAGCGCGCCGATAAACGAGAGAGCGCGCCCACAGGGGCCGAGAGCCGGCGGTCGTCGATTCGAGTGAATATCTCGAAGGGCCCGCCGTCGGATTGCAGGAAAAAGAGAAAGAGAGAAAACAAAAAAAAATAAAATGTTTAACATTTGAAAAAGAGAAAAGAAAAGACCAAAAAAAGAAAAAGAAAAAGATTTGAAAAGAAAAAAAAAAAGAAAAGAGAAAAAAAAAGAAGACCGTCGTCGAAGGGCCAGCCATCGGATTGCAGGAAAAAGAGAAAAAAAAAGAGAGAAATGAAAGAGAAAAAAAGAGAGAAATGAAAGGAAAAAAACGAGAGGAAAAAAAAGAGAAAAAAAAGAGAAAAAAAAAAAAAA
>BFEA01000016.1:4284711-4297236 GCA_003427395.1 Chara braunii | reverse complement strand
GGATAGAGTTATGACGACCACTTCTCACAGGCACAGTGGGACTCCTCACAACCATGTATATGTATATGGAATCGCAGGCAGTCCAAGTCCAAAATCCGAGCCACAGGACATACCTGCAACCACACCAAGAATCAAGCGACAAAACACGCACTACACGGAGTCAACCCCAACCATTCTCTATGCTCATACACCTTCGCTTTAGCCATGCAAGTCCCAACTGCCAGCCCAACCAACCTCAATTAAATACTCAGTACCTTTGTTAAATGGCCATTCAATAAAAGTCCGGGTGGAACCCTTAACAAACAGTAAAAACCACCAGGGCTAAAGCCTTTTAGGTTGAGTATGGGGAATGAGTTGAAATTGAGTCGAAGACCGACGAATCGACAACCGACCTGTTATCAGTGATAACAGAAGACGATCCTCCAGGGATCTAGCTGAATCTAGTCTTGATCTTGAATCGAACGATCAAGACGACCTGTAACACATGACAGGCCAATCCCCAAGCTAAGATCATGAGTTTATGGAGAATACAACTCCATAACATATTCTCACTCAAATCCTCCTAGCTAGCTAAGCCTGAATCTACTTCGAGGCGGTGCCCAAAGCGAAGGCAGACCCTGACTGAATCTCCCCTATTCAGGGTGGATCGCCAGAATCGTCATCTGTCAAAATATAATCTAGCTCCTCTAAATCAAGAAAATTTCGGTAGTGCTTCCCGTAGGAAAAGTGTTTCGCCAAAGTTTATATCAGCCCAAATATGAAAACAAAAATCATCTCCAACTCTGGAAAGCCAGATTCTATCAACTCCCTGAATTAGTAGAAATTTGGACAGCACTCCCTTTAGAAAGGGAGACTTCCCAGATTTATACTAGGTCAGATATGAACTCACAAGGCAACTTGAGTTCAACTTAAACAAGTTTTGACTAACTCCTTAGTTTTGCAGAAATTTTGGCAGCACTCCCTTTAGAGAAGTGCTATTCCAGAATTTATATAAGGCTAAGTTCTGAATCTGGAAATAACTCTAACTTCTCAAAATCCAATTTTGTCTAACCCCCTGAATTAGCAAAAATTTGGGCAGCACTTCCTTTAAAAAAAGAGGCTTTCCAAATTTTTACTAAGTCAGATATAAAGAATAGATAAGTTGAACTTTGACAAGTCAAAAGTTGACTAACTCCTTGGATTCGTAGAAATTTCGGCAGCGCTTCCCGTAGAGAAAGTAGCCTGCCAAGATTTATACAAAGTCAATTATAACAAAAGATCCCAGAAAATGCAAAAATTGATCTAAGTAAATTAAAGTCAGCTCAAAAAATGCAGGAATTGACCTAGCTACTATCGCTCTAGCACGTGGCGAGCCTCTAAAGCAACTACCTGTCAACCTGAAACTCAGACCAAGTAGTAACCTCACTCAGCCACATGCAGGCCAAACCACAAGGGTAAGTACTCTCACCATCCCCAAGCCAATCTGAACAAACCATAGTTCATGATCTCTCAATGAGTTATCCCCTCATACCCAACTTACATAAGGCATAGGTCAGGGCACCTGAACTTAYAGAGCGCACCCAACTTAGYCAGRCCTAAAGTCARAATACCTAAACTTATAGAGCGTTTTGACTTGGCCAAGTATACACAAACAGAGGACACTACTACTTTTTGCTTCTTTGGGTATATGACTAAGCCAGTCATCTTAGAAACAATGCTTAGTCGCCCTGAATTGTTTAATATCCAAGTTTTATATACCTCTCTGCACTTAGTCTTCCAAATGGACATAGGGCTGAGCCGCTCATCTTAGAACGTTCCTCAGCCTGCCCAAGTTTACCTTCAGTTGTATCTCTTAGTTATACTCTCTTCATTTCATGATAAGCTATAGCYAGACCGTCCAATCTTATGGAACCCGTGTCTGACTAGCCTGTTYTTAATAAAATAATAATAACATATAGCCAGATTATACCATTGGGTTCCAGCATGTGCGAGGCATTGGGTCAGACTACCTAAACTTATAGAGCRGTCTGACYCTCTGCCAGGTTCATTTCTCTCTGATCCAGTCTGTGCGAGGCAGTGGGACASGCTACCTAAACTTTAGAGCGGTCCGTCCCTTGCCAAGATTATTCCCTCAAAACAAAACAGAAGAAGGGCTGAGCCACCTAAACTTATAGAGCGGCTCAGATCTCCTTGTTCAGAACCAAAGAAACKGAGAGAATCCCAAGTAAATGAGGCAACCYAAGGCACCTAAACTTATAGAGCRCCTTGGGTCCMTGAAAACCACTCACAGTCAAATCCCCACAAGTCAGAGCAGTCARGACACCTAAACTTATAGAGCGTCCTGACCTTCATGCAGTTCACAGCACCAGGTCTCCCSAAACTTATGGGGACATCCCGRCCTCYAGAGCTTCAGGCTACCTAAACTTATAGAGCGGCCTGAGGCTCCATGCAAACCAAAAATAAAYAGAGYGTCGGGCTTCCCCAAACTTAAGGGGACCTCCCAGCCTTAATGACCCAGTCAAGCTGCACACAATACTGCCTTCCTCCCAACCTTCCCCCAGATGCAACCCATCTCATTCATAGTCTGCTTTCAGGCAATCAACAAAACCTAAAAGTGAGATTGCACACACACTYCTTTACKTCAGTCTGACTTAAGTCCTGACAGTCAAACCAAAATCARAGTACAGGAGTCACGCAGTACWGTCAGTGAAACCATAGAAAGATGTACAGGTAGGGGTTATRGTTGGGTTTATAGAGGGAGTCAAGGGATTACCACTCAGTTCCCTGCCTCCAKGACTCCGYTAGAGTCCCGGCAKAGCTCCCRCAATCGGTGGGGCAACCTCCCACAAAGGCCTTGGCGTGGATTACGGGCCACATGCCCGCCTGCCGCCTTCCTCCCAGAACCAACAGACTAGACTTAGAGTAAGAAGGGCAGAAGAARATAGGTTTGAGGCTCTCAGATCCAAGAGGGGTGCACTCCGACTCGYGGGAGAGGGCCTCGTTATCTTGGTTCGCCTGGTGGCCCCACAATGGCGGCCAAAACACGCAGCCGCCGGTCGACGGGAGTCAAACCACTAGTTGCTGACTTTCTGACGACTTCCCGGTTCACAACAGTAACCCCCTCCATCCATCCAAACTTRATCACCTACTCCATTTGCAGCAGCAACCTCTCTTCTCCAGCCGCTCTCGCTGCTGTCGACCGCCACTTCGCATAGGGGAACAAACAACACACCCCAACCAATCGCCRCTTTTGCTAGCTCGCCAGACTTTACTCSATAGTTACTGGGTGGGTGRRCAGAGCCCGGCTGGTAGGCGGAGGCACRCGCTGTTATTCCGCCGCTCCCTTCCCGTGTGCATATACCARTCCGCAGGTAAGTCTTTAACCCCGCGGCCCGTCYWGAGTCCCGGCTGTYAGCAACAACGGCTAGTAAGTACCAGCAGCAGATCTCAGGCACATGAGKGTCCYSGCTCCTGCAGGMTGTCGCCACCACCGAGTACGTACACTCACCACTCTAACTGATGGGAYAGCCCGGCCAACCGCAGAGCGGAGACAAGAACACCYRGACATCCCACCCTTGTCACGATCGGGYTGCACAGYTGGTTCYCACTACCCGCTGAGCCAGGGAGTCACYCCGCCTGGTATGCGTCAYCCCCCCCTTTCTGATGTCTAAACAACACACTGGCSGAYCAGCCTGATTCGCCTTYCTTGCGGCRGGCCTTACTGTTGCCTTACACGGTGGATCGGTCAGTACCTCAGTTGGTAGCAGGTCCTCTGGTAGGTGTCAACYTGCAACAGCCCAGCAGCTCCCGGACYAGTCAAGGCACTCCGCTCCTTCGGGTYTATGCACTTCCCTTCCCAWCTACATCACACACCCATACCGYTGGGCTGGTCGGCCCACTAGCTGGGAYGGGCACGTTCCCGACCYTGTGGCCCGCTGTCCCGCTACCCCGCCCRCTAGMCTTCTAATCCCTCCATSAACATGCARCCTGTCGACTCCTCCTAAGTAGGCGAAGTACCGGGCCGCCRGTAAGTTTYCGTTAGCTCTYCCCRACACCACCCCGCTYCRTTCTCTTCACCCTGWTGTSGCTACCCCACCTCCACGCTCCCATAGCGCCCGTCAGTCCGYCGCGCTGCACATCACTGCAGCTCCGCTTATTCCACCTACGAATGCACCCMGGCATGGAACCCGTCCGGGTTCSTCTTCGCCCCTTCGCCCTCTGGCCCTCCGCTTTCGGCTGCTTGGCGCAGCCCGRCCGAACCCGCYGTGCGCACAGTACTCATGCTGCRTCTGTCACCCGCCGYCTACCTACACCGCCCGCTGTGCCATCCGCTTGCCYTGTRCCAGCGTCTGCACCTAGYGCTGCCCCCTGTCMCGGTGCATCCTCCCACCACCCTGCCTTCGTACCACGTCGTGGAGCCGTCCGCCAGMCCGCTGCTGCTTAGCGCAGCGTCCGTCCYARCACCCGTCACCCGCTCGGTCTACAGGCCGGTCTCACGCTCCGCCGCCCCTCTCCACTRGCGCAGGTACCCAGCGCAGGAACCCATCCGGGTTCATCCCCTTCGTGCACGCACCCGGCTGTCCCTCCGCCATTCCCTTTCCTTGTTKAYGTCACCGCGGCCCTCCGGTGYTGCAYGGTCCGACAAGCAGCCGAGTGCCAAAGTGCAAAAARCACTCGGCRGTCGGACCTCCCCCGATATATATGTATCGYCCCTGCCCAGGGATCATGCGAATCTTTGCTGCATCGTCCCGATCTTAACGAATGTCCCGAAGGACGTGGCCGGGGCGATGCCYCGTGGCTTTCCCAAAGGCCAYTCGGTTYCGTTCTCTCCTTCTAGCCTCGTCGCACGCGCCTGCCCCAATTTACATCCGGGTTCGATCACCCCGGACTCGCATATATCCTCCGGGCTGCCTACGTCATCCTCACGGGCGCGCCTTCCCCTGGCGCGACTTTCTAACCAAATTCACGCACGGCCTCCACAACCACTAGGCCGGGAGGACCCTGGGGCGACTCACTAGGCAAATCGGTTAGCCCCCCCTTCCGCCTTTATGCCCAACCCAGCAGAGGCGGCCTAGTATCCCTCCAGCCCCCCCCCCGATTTTGTGCATGTCCTTCGTGCGCAGGGGCACATGCAAATCTTCTCTGTATCATTCCGATTTTAACAGATGTCCCGAAGGACTCGACCGTGGCATTGCCCCGCGGCACCCCCAAAAGCCGCTTGCCCCCTTTCCTCCCCTATTGCATGCGCCTGTCCCTAGTGGCCTCAGCCGAAATGCCCATCCCGACAGTGGCGTCGGCACCAAACTCTCCTGCCCCCTTCCTTAACCCGCAGAGTGTGGTCCTGGCCCTTATTATGGCTGGGTTGGCCACTACTCCCCAATCTCCTCTGTACCGTCCTAATTTTAACGGATGTCCCGAAGGACTCACCCGTGGCAGTGCCCCACGGCCCTACCAAAGGCCACACGGCCGTTTCCTGGGATCTGCCTGGCCCTAGGCAATTCTGGACATTCAGGCCTACCCGCGAGGCCCTACCATCGGGGCCCGATCGTGGGCCGGTATTCCAACAATCCATGGCGCGCCTGTTCTAATAGGTCAGTGGCCCAAACGATCGGCCCCATAACGCGGCACCTGCCCCCGATTACTCTGAATAAATAGTAAAAACAAAAATTGAAAAGAACCTTACGAGGGTGAAAGGGACACCGCCGAAGAGAAACAGGGCACCGCCTTGCCAAGGCTCCCCCAGTCCAGCGGGGCGGCCCCGCCACCGGACTCCCCCAACAAAACTAAGGGGGATAGTCCCCTGGGACCCTCAACTCCTCAGCTCTTCGCTGCTCCGTTGCTCCCGCGCTGTCGTCCATCGGCCTCGAACCTCGTACCTCCGCCATGATAGTCCAGTACCGTAACCTACAGGGCTAAGCCCAAGCCTGGGATCAATATCCGCGGAGTGYCATATAAGGCAGTGYTGCGCTACGCTCARGGCYAGGGAAATTGGCCTCAACCTMATCCCCGCCTACAACTGTGCGCGCGACCGCCCAGCGTCTGCGCCGACTTACCAAAGTTGTACCACGGCCGCCACTCGCGCCTCTCCGTGTGCCAAGACCTACCGCAGTCACACCGTCGCCGTCCTCGCCGCCATCGAGGTCGTCCTTCGCACGCGCGCCCGACCCGGTCAGACATACCAATCAAGGGAAAACATCCCTAGTTCCTGCTTAATCAAAAATAGGAATCTGGTCGGCGGTCACGCCGACCCTTCAATCATCAACAAATAAAATGATCACGCTCACCTCAAAAATCTGCGCGCCCACACACTCTCTATTGTGGTCAACCACCCAGTCGACGCAAATTACAGACGCAGCCGCGCCTAGCGCGGTATACTTAAGCCTTAAACCAAATTACTTCCTGTCACTTGCAAAACCAAGGTCGGATACCCTTGTAAGGGTATTCGCGCCGACAGCTTACCGGACCATATTAAGTGACGTCCCCGTCGTTTCGCCAAATCAGAAAGCTTTACATCCATTCGCACTCCAAATGCTGGCGAGAAAGGAACCAATCCGATTAGCCGACAAACACAGGGTAGAGGTCTCCATCTAACCATGCCTTCACAACTATATGCTGCCAGGTGTCTAACCTGGGTCCCTCGTTTCCCAGAAATTAGGACACTGACAGCATAAGTTCCAAAGACCTTCCCAATCGTCCTCTCCCCGGTCCTAGACAACCTTCGGCTTCTCGTTGGATGTCCCTAATCCTGGCAAAGACTAGGGACGCGGGCCTTAACTGAGACCTTTGAAGGCACTCATGCCTTCCTGCTCAAAAGAAATCTCTCGCAATCAAATGCACATACGTATATATGTATATTTAATACCCACTCAACTCTTTCTGCAGTCTAGTACAGAAAGGCTAGGTCTCCATCTTAGCCGACCATAGCCTGGCTGATCGGACCAGGACTACGGCCCACCGCATCGTTATTTTAGCGGCAGTACCCTCGTTGGTTACACAACGATAGGTTTTTTTTCTTATAAGCATTCAATCAGGTTTTCCCAAAAATTCTCAACCTTTACTACCCCACGGAGTAATTTCCCTGGGGCGGGCAACTCCCCTTAAACTCTTACTCCGCGGTCCCGCAGCCAGGTTGCGTCGGCCAGCAGCATCCACTGGGGTTACGCCCTAGAGGTGCTAATCTTTACCGCTTAGCTTGGTATTCCCTTACTATGTCCCAGAACTAGCACAAGTGGTTAGACGGAGCGTCGCAAAACCAATCACGGGCCCACTGCGGGATTACGTAGGGGTCTGAAGGCATTTACCAGCTCTCTCACGAAAGGCATGGCATCCTTCGCACAATTACAAACAAAATCCGCTAGGTATACAAGGTCGTGACCCCTGACTTGATCAGAGTCAGCAGCCACCCATCCTGAGACGTCTCGCGCCCTGCACTCTTTTGCGACTTTCTCAAACATCTCGAGCAAACGTGGTCCCTTTTCGTCAGACTTTATCAACTCAAACACTGCTTACCATGCCCTTAAATCCATTAATCACCTTCCACATGAAGGAGGTCTCTCTCAATAGGTCTCCCAGCCATCCCTCTCTTCCTAGGATGAGCTATCACACGACCCTTTTTAAAACACCTCCTCTTTTGGAGATGAGCCTTCCGATAAACAACACTACCACCTCCCTCAATCTGAAGGGGTCTCCATCACAAAACAACTCAAATTGAGAGGCCTACTTATGGGCCCTCTCCACAACTCAACCACGAACCAACTCCACTGAGGGGCCTGCTTATGGGTCTCTTTTGCAACTTAACCATAAAACATCCGGCATGGTAAGTACTCGAGCCTCAAAGGCTTGCAGAATCCCTTAGTATTTTCACACTTTCACAATGACAGACTGCACTCCCTCTCCTTATACTCGGCCCTGTCCTCCCTGTAGGCAGGCCGCACGAGTATACCGAAGAGTAGACAGTTCACATCCATTTATTCTCACAAAATTCACACAACTCACGAGGTGTTCCTCATGCGTTTCTCACGCAAAATCATCATATATCAGGATAAAACCACACATGTGAGAGTGATTGTGATCGTCATATACAAAGAGTAGTCTCAGATAAAACCTCAACTGAATATATACACAGGGGTACAATACCCCAACTCGAACACGAGCCAAATGTCTCGAATTACATATACACACTCGGAGTTGAACAATCTCAACTCAAGTCGTCACTGGTATCACACAAAAATAAATGCCATCTCCCTGACCAAAGTTATAGCTAAAACAGTTTGATCACGACGCAGCCATACTTCTCAACCCGAGGGACCCAAGTAACTCAAGACATATCTAGATACCCTAGAACAGGTAAGACTATAAGTCATTCATACACGAGTCTTACAACTGCCTTCCTAGGCTAGAAAGCCCATCCCCCACATGCTGAGAGTTCTTCCCAAGCCTCTCCTGCCTCTCACACCTATACGTTTATCTAGGGTATCTTCTCTCAGTCAGTTGGCCTAGTAGAACAGACCCTTATTTCGTAACAATACCGTCAGGGTCACTTCGTCCTCCATCTACTTGGGACACTCTAATAACATGATGTGAGGCAGACCTAACATACCCCATATATACAGTTATTCTATTGGGGTTCCTCCTGCCTACAACTCAAGCTATCTTACCGGACCATTGTTGCGAGAATCCCTTCCCTCTGTACGCAGCGCCTATCTACAACGGCGATATAACTGGGATTTCCCGCTGATATTTACAGTTTGCTCAAGTTTCCCGACCCTTTTCATACAACCTCTTCTTCCTCACAACTATATTCATGAGGCAGTGCTCGATGCTCCATCTCGCCGCAAAGCCTCCTTCCTTGTTCCCCCTGGGATGGTTGGGTCGATAAACTCCCCCGCCCTGTCGAAAACATTTCCCTCAATGTCAGTCCTTATTAGACCGCTTGCCTCATCGGCCCTTCGCTCCCGACAAAACTTTATTATGTGCCCCTCCTTGACACAATGTCTGCAAATGTCCTTTTCCAGACCCATTTTCTTTCCGCCAGAGCCACCCTTGCTGCCACCGCGTCCCCCTTTTTCGTGCCCCTCATCCCTGCAACCCTTTTCTGCTTTCCACTTTTGACCCCTTCCACCGGCCACGTGGCCTTCCGTCGCTCGTGGTATCGGTGGCTGCAATGGCCCCATACACAAGGCCGACTGAAACTGGACTACAGGAGGCCTGGGTGGCATCATACCTATTTGTGGGCCCAAACAAACGCCTTGTACACAGGGCAGATATGAATTATATATGGGGCTTGGTCCCACTTGACCGTATGGCGTCCACGGCCTATATAATGCCCGCTCAGTCGGCGGAGGCCTCGCCTGTGCTGGCTTTGCTCCCAATTCTTGTGGGGTGGCCCCTCCCTGCGACATGCCCTGCCCCTTTCCGATACCTTGGCCTCCCCGGGGCCGAATCCTCGCCTTCCGCTGAGCCTTCGTCAACTTGGGAGGTTCAGGCTCCCCTTTTTCACCCATCACCCCCTTTTCCTTGCCTCCCTGAGGTGTGCGACCAACCTTCCCCCAACGATCACATACCACTTTTGCCCAGTGCTCTGGCCACCACTCATTCCTTTGCCTTTCCCGACCCACAGCCGACGGTGCCTCTCTACCAATTGGCCCTCCCTTCGGCTCCGGAGCAATAACGAGCAGGGTCATACTAGATTCTCGCTCCTCCTTGATCTCAATGACCCCCTCATCTTCATCTCTTTCTAGGGCGCAAACTTGCCCTCTCGGGGTCTTCTTGTGGAGGAGTAACTCCCGATGATCCTCCCTTATCTCCGCCTCACCCTGCCCAGCCGGTCCGTTAGATGCTCCTTCGAAGGTCTTCCTCTCGCCACGCCTGGCTTCTTCCATCCGCGCCAACCTCTCTTCCAGTACCCCCACTTGTCCCTGTAAACCGCTCAACTCCGCCTGCGATGGTGCGCCTTCAACTGGTTGTACAGAGCACTCCCCACGTTGGCTTTCTATTCCATCTTCTGGGAATCTTAGCCTTAAGGAACTCTCCAACTCATCCCACGCTTTCGTCTTCTGCTTAAGGGTATACACCTCCTTACTTAATCTTTCGCAAACGAACAAGGGAAACATACACCACATCGCCTTCTTGTCCCACTCCTTCGCAAGGCTAAAGTCTTAAAAGTCCCGCAGAAAGCCGGACAAGTTTCCTCCTTGGAACAACAGAGCACGGAGGTCTAGAGGCATTGACTCTTGCTCTGCTTCGCACAACAACACCTTCATCTGGCACGAGTTCCTCCAACGCAGGATCTTGGCGAAACCGCTTTCTTCCGCCATGATGCTGACAACAGTCTGATACGCATAGCAGGCAATAGACCATCAAACAGTGATTTAAGTAAGCTCAGGCAGATAAGGGCAGACTGCTAATACTTAAATCCCGCTATCTACTTTTTTACTCATGCGATCAGGCCTCAACCCCTGGTTACCCTGACGCTTACTTTTTTAACTCCGATAATGGGCAGAGAAACGACTCCGGCCAATTCAAAAGAAACGCATTTAGTGGAGAAAGAGGCATTCCCTATCGGCCCACTGCTGCCCGAATCTCCTCCCAGTCTACATTTCTTTCATTCGGGTCATGAGACGAGGCGTATACGTCAACTGCATTGACCGCGTTCCTGAGCCACTAACTAGAAGGCGAGAATTTCGGGTCTAAGTACAGACCATACATCAGTTCACATGTGTAACGCCCATATTCCCAGTTTCGCGCCCTCAGAGCAGCTTCAACCGCCGCCTCTACCCTCGCCTGCCCACCAAAGCTCTTCTCTATCAGAAACTCAGGCAGGATTACTCGTAGCGGAGCAGATGGAAGCCCGAACTCTCCAGCGCGCTGGACCCTTATGCGGGTTAGTACTCGCTCTTCCCCATCACGGGACACTTCCCTCGCCCACTTTGCCGCGGCTGCCTCGGCTACCCTCAAAGGCTTAGCAAGCAGGCTCCCATACCCGAGCGCCAACTCTATCCCATGCTCGATCCAAAAGGAGGGCGAGGCGTACAGCGTCACCCTTACAATCGCACATTCTCGTCCATCATCAAACCCAGACTCGATCCAGACAAAGATGTCTGTGCCCATCAACATGCCCCACCATGAAGAGAGGTACTCTCCTGCTCTGACCTGCCTGGGCAAAGATACCTCGAACCCTCCCTCTTTCTCGATTGGTCCGAGCATACGCGGGTCTTCTCGTGCATAAGGCATCCTGAGCTGCCTTTGCTTTGTCTGGGTTTTGCCCCTCACAGACAAGCGTCCAACCCGCGCCTTCCGTTATTAAACTAACAATCCCTATCCTTCTCGGAAGAGCGCCCCAAAAGTATAGGCTAAATGGCCAACCATGAGCCAAATGCTGAACTGGAAACATTCATATAATTCCTACAGACTGATAAGATCCCAATATGAATCCGATAAATAGCCCCCATGGAGTACTTCCGAAAGAGGTATCCCTTACGTAGATAGACATGGACTAGGCTTACAATATATAACTTAAGGGAATGCCCTCAAGAATTTAATCTCAAGTCCTTAGCTCCCGAAACGAATGGCCCTAACCTGGAAAGGTTCAAGCGAGGGTCTAACTTAAGACTTAGCAGAATAATCTAAACGTTAGACCCCACCCACTACCATTCCAACTACCTCTAGGATCAATTACTTAGCCTTGGTCTTACGCAAATGCAGACATACCATGCTGCTGTAAAGACCCTATCGGCCACAATAGATACCTCATACGACCATATCCTTCGATAAACGTGCTTAGCCTTATCGATGCCGCTTCACCTTTCCTTAGCCATGCCACTTGGGCAAGGCATCGTCCCATCCCATCAACTATCAACTTGAAGGTCGTAAGCAGACTACATCCGCATATAGTCAGCACGCTTATCACTCCCCTGTCACTCATATTCCACCAAACGCATCTTCTCGCTCAATCGGCCCGTTATACAAACAAGGAGAGAATAATAACACTCCACCCAACAATCCGGCTTACTGAATACTTACCGGACTCCCTTACACCACTTTGGCACGACCCAAGCCTAATCAGTCACTACCACGTGTCCCACTTCTAGACTCTAGGCTCATCTAACTAGAGTTCGTTCCTTGCCCTTTATCAATCTCATCGCACCATCCGCCTAACTGACCCTTCCGCCAAACCGAAGGTAGAAATTCGAAACCTTCATAACCCTTTACTTAAACAATCGCACAAACTTTCCGCAATCTATCTCACAAAATCCCAGAACTTCCCGTATATGCCTGATTTTCTCTCAATCTACCCGGGTGTCGTTCCACCAGGGACAACGGTAGGCAGCCGTTATCCCCGGCAACGGCGCCACCTGTCGAGCGCATCGGTCCGGCACCGCGCGCGGCAGCGCGGGACCCTCTCGGCCGCGTCACGCAGGAGTTGRACCAACCTYGTCRCRAACACACAAAAGGAGCTTCCTTAGGCCGCTCCGGCCGAGTGCGCCAGCCATACCTCTCGCGAGCCCCTACGACAGGATAGGGCCTACGCGAGGCACAACTTACCTT
>BFEA01000016.1:4222737-4247944 GCA_003427395.1 Chara braunii | reverse complement strand
TTATATAAGCGTGACTTCTTCTCAGCTTTCTGAGTCAGATTTCGACTCACAAAATTTTATGTTCATTGTCCCCTTCATAACATCCCAGACCTGAGAGTTTGGCTTCCTTAAGGCCAGGGATGTAGGTTCCTCATGAACCAGGCCGCTTGTCAGCCACCAAATAAAATTTTACGAAGGATTTTATCTGCTTGTTTGACTTGTTTAACTGCTGATCTTTCACATGGAGGTTACCTTAGCTCTTGATCAGGCATCTATGCCAGGGATGACCCCAGTAACGAGGGTACTCACTCTGTCTGCCATGCTGGAAATAGGGCATACCAAACCCTCTTTTCTGTTCTCTGATCTGAGTGAGGCGTCTTTTCAGCTTCTCGAGCCCCTGATGAGGATACCAAACCCTCGTTTTCTTTCTCTGGTCTGAGTGAGGTGTCTCCTCAACTTCTCAGATAAAAGGGAGGGGATACCAAACCCTTTTTCTTTTCTCTGGTCTGGGAATTTCAAATAAGTATTTGCATACCTGCAAAATCAGCAAGTCCCACAAACAACAACCATGCCCCAGCAAGGAGACCCTCTGATAACCAGCAGTCAAGCATTAACAATTTAAAATTAAAAACCCATAAATAAATTAATAAATAATAAACAATAATTAGTACATAACAATTCGTCATACCCGGGATTTATTGACTGCCTTGGTTTCGGCCCACCACTGGCCAAGAACGCCAAATGTCCCATCAGTCTGACATACCTCATTCGGCCCGCCTCAGGCCAGGACTAGTCAGACCATTTGTCTTGACAGCCCCTTTGACCTGCCTCCAGGTCAGGACCAATCATACCTACTACTCGAGTATGACAGCCCTTTGGCACTCTCGCCAGGACACCCAGACTATAGCGGGTCTGGTCATCCTATGACAGTAGACGTCCCGTCAGTCTGACTGTCCCAAATCCGGATTTGACCACTGCGGTCAGGGACCGGCTCACCTACCAGTTTTTGGCCAAGGGCGCTTACTGCCCCGCCCAGACTTTTGAACGTGGGACCCGGTGTAACCACGGTTCCAAACTCTGGCTAACCTCACTGGATTGCATCCTCTGACTGCAGTAGGGTTCCAGATGACCCCTTTCAGCCTCATAGGCCAGACTCCCGGAGTCTTAGCCTCAGCTGACTACGGAATTTGACACTCGAGTCGGGGACCTGCTGACCCCACCAGATTGCAACCTACTGCGGTAAGGCTCTGGCTGGCCCCGACAATCAATGCATCCCTAAGTTAGAGAAGAAGAACTCCCAGGCACAGATAATCAGACAAGCATATCATAACCCACAAGCAGACTGCCCTCGCCCCATAACAGAACAAACATTTCCCAAGAGACCTCCCTTCAGTCTCAAGAGACACTGAACAATAACATGCTAGCCAACACTAAGGGTTCGCAAGAGACCTCCCTTCAGCCTCAAGCAAAGACTTAGTGCTTGCCCCAGAGAGGTCCCTTACCTCAACTGAGATTTCTTTTTCCAAGAGACGTCCCATCAGTCTCAAGGAAATACTGAAACTTCGATCTCAGAGAGGTCATTTCCCTCATCTGAGTGAAGACAGACCCTTAGCCAAGAAGCACGAAGTCCCTCTATTGACCACTCTTAGCCAAGTAAAGTTGAACTTCTTTATGTCTGCCTTCATCTGAATCTCTTGAATGGACAGCTTAGTCAGAGACACGAAGTCCTTTTGCTGATAACTTTCATCCAGACAAGACTGGTCTTCTTTATGTCCATCATGCTTTCTCTTTATGATAAGAATAATACTGCTTTTATCATTTGATGTGCCACAACCATGAGTTTCTTAGATCTTGACACTGTGTCTATGCTCCCAGAGCTGTACTCACAATTACTCCCCACTCTCAGGATTTGACACTCATGGAACGACTGCAGCGTTGCATCAAAGATATGGTCTCATTACCTTAGTTGCTTGCTGAAATAGATAATGAAATGACTTGCTGAAAATTGGAATATTGAAACTGAGATGCTGAAACTGAAGTACTGAAACTGAAATGCTGAATTGACTATGCAAGAATGATCATTGTCTGCTGATAACTGAGCCTCACTGTTCCAGTGTCTTACTGTACTCTTCCTCAGTCCTCTATGACTGTTCTTTTACTTGGATGGTTGACTTCTCTTTCCTCTTTTTGGAGTTACTGTAGGGATCAAGTCAGGGTCTCTGAAGATGAACTTACGAAGTCTTGACCCTGACACCATGTCGTGAACTCTGGATCCGTCTATTTATGAGATCTCATAAACCTTGTCTTCTGCCTCTCCTGTGATTCTGTAAGGACTAAGTCATCTAGGCTCTAATCTTTTAGTCCATTGTGTCTCAAGAAAACTGTCAAACAGGAGAACAACATCCCCAATCTTCAATTTCTCTTTTCTGATATACATTTTCTTGTTTCATCTTTCTTAATCCGATAGTCTGCTAGATGTCATTCTCTCTGCTGCATTCATCACTGCCTGATCGACTTCAGATATCTGCCTCATTCTGATCTGAAGGAGTTCTGAAATAGAATAATCTCTATCGCTTTCTTGACTTGACCATGTTTTGACAATACTCTCAATTGGTAACGTAGCATATCGGTCGTACCACAGAGTAAAAGGTGCATACCCAGTGGTTCTCTTGACAGTAATATTATTAACATATACAACAGCTCTAAACACCTTTGGCCAATTGCTGAGTTTTCCTTCACACCACTTTGCTAATGAATCTTTCAGAGTTTTATGGCCTCTTTCAATAGGTGCATTCGCTTGAGGATGGTAAGTAGTCATATACCGAATTCTGACACCCAATCTGAGTGTAATTCTTCTGACAACCTCATTTCTGAATTCTGATCCCTTGTCTGAGACAAATTCTCTGATAAAAAGATACATGAGATAAACTTCCTCTATCCAATCAGCCACCTGCTCGGCTGTCTTCCTTTTCAGAGTTTTTGCCTCAACGTATCCAGAGAAATTATCTCTCATGTTTAGTATATATCTCATCCCGCCCTTGCTTGGAGGCATAGTGATGAGATTCAGATGAACTCTACTGCCTGACTCTACCAGGATCGTAGGAAACAGGGGCTCAATCATCCTTGTGGTAGACCTCTTCTGACGTAAGACACATGATTTACAGTATTTGAAAATCATGTCTCTCATGCCAGGCCAGAAGTAGAGTTTGATAGTCTTGGAGTAGGTAACCTCAGCAGCCCAGTGGCCACCGGCAACCCCCTCATGTAGAGTAGCGATTATCTCTAGCTGCCTCTCTTTACCACAGACGACTCTTAGTGGAGGTAGGCCTCCCTTACCATCCACAAAGATATGTCCTCTCTTTAGTCTGAACTTCTTCCTTGAATCCCTACAATAATATTATTTTAGTCGCTCCCTTTCCATCTTTCAGCCAATCTCTTGATAATTTTCATCATATTCTTCAAAGAAGAAAAATATCTCCTCTTCCTTCTTTTCACTTTCCCCATCTTCCTTTGAACCTGAACTTTCTCTAATTTCATGAGCAACCACTGCTGCAGCATTAGCTCTTGCATACCAATCGTTTGGCTCATCATCTTCTTTTTTCCCAAAAATCAATTCATAAACGTATGCACTTGGGATTTCTCCCCAACTGTCTCTCTCTTCAGGCCACAGACTCCACTTGTAGGAGCATGGTGCCTCATAATCCTCATCATCTTTTTCATTAAGAAATTATCAACATAGGCAGATTCTTCAATTGTTCCATTCACATCTTCTCCTTCTTCTCACCACTCAACCCGGCTTAAGCCATCCGCTTTGTTCTTCTCAGTGGCGATCTTTTCCAGTTTAAAATCATATGTCCAGATGAAGGCGATCCATCTGCTGATTGTTGGATCTACCTGTTGATGCTTTTTAATGGCACCTATCACAACAGATGCATCAGTCCTCAAGATGAATCTCCTTCCCAAGACGTAGTGCCTGAAGCACCTGAGGCTATGGATGATTGACAGTAGCTCTTTCCTGAATTGGGTGTAGCCTCTTTTAGTAGAATTGAGGGTCCTGCTTTCAAATCTTAAGGGTTTTTCTCTCCCATTTTCATCTTTCTGTATAAGCACTCCACCCAGAGTCACTGGTCCTGCATCAGCCTCAATGATGAAAGGTCTTGTCTCCTTATCATCATAATACGACACTCCCAGCACTATACCACCGTCTCTTAGTTTTTCTTTCAACATTTCTGCTGTAGCCTGTCTTTTATCATTCCATGCTAAGTTAGCCCCTTGTCTTACCATCTCTCTCAGAGGCTCTGCAAGGGCAGCAAAATGAGGAATAAAAATCCTCCAGAATCCACAGACTCCCAAGAAGCTTCTAACATCTGTCACTCTTTTGAGAGGCAGAGGTCAGTTCAAGATCTTGTCTATCTTGTTGGGATCTAGACACCTACCCTTGGAGAAGCATCTGAAACCCAAAATTATCACTTCTGGTTGGAAGAGAAGAGACTTTGGCCCACTGGCCGTCAGATTATACTTCCGAAGTCTTTCTAGGACCATCTTTACTCCTTCAGCATGTTCCCAGACAAACGTTCTGACTCCCCCTGCGACCAAGGTCTCATCTCTTACCAAGGGTCCTTTTACAGGATTATCATCAATGTAGGGACTGATTATTTCAGGAGAAATATCCTGCATGACTTTGATCATATCCCTTTGAACCACTGTCACTCCGTTAGTCCATCCCTGAGGTACCACACACATCTGAACAAGCCCCCGTGACGTGTGCATGACAGTCATGGGTCGGCTAGTGGGATCAATAGGGAACTGATCATAGCCAGAATACAGGTCAACTAGAGAATAAATACATYGACCAGCAAAGGATTCAGTGAGGAGATCAGCATTAGGAAGACTACCTGCATTACGTACCGTCACAGAATTGAGCTTCTGAAGATTCTGTATCCATCTTAGCCCACCCCCTGGTTTCCAAAAACAAAACCAGTGGTTAGCATACGGTCAATCAACAGGCTCAGCAACATTGGATGCAATTTTCTTGTCAAGGTACTTTACTACTTCCGCTTCTTCCTTTAGGGCATACTTAGTTGGTCTATCATTCCATGAAACATGATCAACTGTCCAAATCTTGACCATCTTGATCATGTCCACATCCAACCGTCCTCTCTCTTCATCATTAAAGGAGAAAACACCTGAGAATTCCTGACACATCCTGAAGATATATTCTTTCTCTTTAGGCAGGATAAACTGGTCCGTGTCTATCTTCATTGTGTCAAACCTTTCTGTGGTGACCCTATTCTCCAGTTTTGTTGATTCCCTCAATGCTCTTATGATTTGACTCTCCTTTTCCAATGCTTCATCATAATCCTTTTCTATTAAGACTGCCCCTGGGTTTTTCTTTTCCCCCTTGGGTTTATATTTCTTTTTTTGATAGGGGCCTGTCTAGTGCATCTCTTTGTTGTTCCGGGAGAGTTTTATTCAGTGGGGTCTGAAAGTCCTTAATTTCCTCTTTGTGTTGATCCATAATCCGGTTCCCACATTTAGATGTGAACAACTCTTGGTAGAAGTCTCGTGCAATTTTTGTGCATGCCGCTGTGGATGTAATCAGGGGTACTTGGTTGTTTTGGGGGTCTTCCAAGGCCTCAATTATCGATCTCCCTGATTTACTTTGGCCATTGCAAAGAACCTAGCGTCCATTGCTCCTTCCATATTATGTTTAGAGAGTTTGCCTCGGATCCTTGCGCCGTGCCAACTGCGCTCCATATGGGCTAAGAGGTCCGCTTCCAAAGTTTGAATGGTCCTGGCAATGTCGTTTGGATTTTCCAAGTCACTTGTGTTATCCTCCTGTTGTCGCAACTGATGCAGTTGGTGTTGTACCTCTACTTCTTCGGCATGACGTCGCACTGCCATCAGTTTAGAATATTCATTGCACTTGCGGCCTAGAAAAGCTAAGCCGTTGTTGAACCATGTTATGTCATCACTGAACTGGTGTCTCTGTTTTCGCCAGTAGGACCATACTTCATTCAGGTAAGTTTTGAAGCAATCTAATTTCAGGAGAGATGTATTAAGTTTGTAAAACCCTTTACCTTGGTCCGTTTTTTCCCTAAATGAGAAAACAGCAAGGCACAAGGCGTGATCTAATCCTGGAAAGGGATTGTGAAGGAGTATTTCTGCTATCTGCAGAGCACCTTGAAGCTCTTCTGAAGCTAGTATTAAGTCTATGCGGGATTTCGACACTCCTGCCGCGTCATTGTTACGGAAATAGGTGAAGCGGCGATCTGTGGGAAAACGTCTTCGAAAGGTGTCAAAGAGTTTGAGTGATTGTGGTAATTCAGCTATTATTCTTTCATCGTGTTCCATATAGATTGGGCAAGGTGTAGGGAGTTTCCATCTGTCCAACCAACGGTCTGGCGCCGCATTAAAATCCCCCACCAAAATTATTGGGATACCGACAGACAGTTTGGCCTTGAGGGACTCAAAGAATCTATGTCGTGATGCCGAGTCATTTGGGCCGTAAACATTTAAGGTACTAACCTTTTCCAGTTCTAACATCCCTAGTAGATAGACCCACCTACCCTCTTGTTGGTCTGCTGCCCAATTGAGCATTTCCATCTGTGAACCTGGGGGGATCCATATGGCTACTCACCTAGCCGTGGGGCATGGGCCCTGAAAGCTTGGTGTTGCCAAATCTCTTTGTGCTTGTGGTTGTGTTCTGGGCTGTCCATAAGGTGGGTTTCTTGCAAGCATACGACATCCGGCCAGTCCCTCCCCCCTACCCCTTTTAATTGATCTATAATGGTTTGCCTCTTGGGGGGCTTCGCTGAGGCCAGTTCGTTCACATTAAGTGATCGCTGGTCTAGGTCGGCCTGTCTTTTACAGAGCCTCCAAACCCTGTCTATGCCATACAGAGCATCAACCACGTTCATTCTTCTTTAATGTGGTTAGTCTCTATTTATTATTGGTTTACAGTGGTAGCCACTCCTGTGAGTCTAGGATGTTGCCTTTTTGTAGCGTGTCGTTCCTGAGTAATTTCACTAGGAAGGCACCAATCTCAGTTGCTGACCACAACTCACTAGACTTTATCTTCAGTATCTCATCATGGCGTTTTGATCCATCCAAATTAAGTTTTCTGATTTGGTAGATGTATTTATTTTGTCAGTTGGTATCCACTTGAGACCGTCTTCGCCCTGTTGCCCCTCTCCCTTTCCGTTGTTTGGCAATAATGTCTTCTTCGGTAATTATTTCATTGCTGCAGGTCCCCAACCCTGTTGTTTTTGTTTCTGTTTCTCACGAGGCTGTTGTCTTTCTCGCGGGGAGGGGAGGGCAATGCCTTGGGTTCTGGTGCCAATGTCTTGGGGTCGGGTTCTGGGTTTCGGAGGGGTTTCGAGGCATCTTCCTGTTTTTTGGATTCCTTTCCTTTGGGTTTGTTATTCTGTTATTTGAAATTCCTTTTTTTTTCAAGAGTCTCATTTTCACATTCAGTGGCCTAGTTGATCTGTATGGATCTCCGCGTCCCTCCCAAGTCCAGCCTTTGGCCTGACCTTTGTGGTCAAGATCTTCCAGGTACACCCATCCCTCGTGGCCCCGGTCTGCAGGGTACCACTTGTTGGGTCCCCGCGGGTCTCTTTAGAGACAGCCTGCCATAGGGCTTCTCTTGTTGGGGTGCTGAGGGCAGGCTGCTTTCGTGCTCAAGTGACTATATGCCCTACACTTAAAGCACCATGGTCTAAACTTATGGGCAGTGTGGATTTGATAGAACCTCCCCCCCATTCTATAAGGGATAATGTCATCGATGGAGAAGAGTTGGTCCTTGGGTATGTCCAGAGCCAGCATCAGGTAATCGTCCCGTTTCACCACATATACTGGAAGGGGGTCGATAAAGTCCACGATATTGTATTGTTGTCCAAACTCATAAACAAAAGTTGCCTGCACTTCCACCGATATGGGTCTGAATTCTACCCAAAAATAATCCTTCATCAGTTGCTCCCTCTTCTCCTCCGGAGTCTGCTTTTTCGGTTGCCATGGGTAGATGCAGACATCTGACCTTTCTCATCTTATTTTCTTCCACCCATCCATCTTCTGTTTATCCTGAGTGAAAAGACTCAGTATTGTGAAGACTGTTGATGAAAGGGGCTGGATCAGGAAAAACTCCTGAACTGCCTCCGAACTGCCCTTCATCTCCTCCAGACGCCTGCAAATCCACTTTATCTTGTCATTGACTGATCTTTGTGCGACCTCACCGTAGAACAGCCAATTGCTGGCGTGTTTAATGTATGTCTCGTTTCTTACCTCCAATTTGTCCTCCGGGTATGTGCGCATCATGGTCTTTCTTCCCCCCTCGTCCACTAGTAGTTTTTCCGAAGGAAGGAGGAAAAGGGTCAGAAAGTACGCCCTCGCCAAGGAGAGGTTACGGAGAGGAACCTTCAGGGTCTCTTCTGCTCCTTCTTGTGTTCCTTGAGTGTTTCTTTTGATCATCAAGGTCTTCTCCTGGATTGTGCTCCTTACTCATTGCGCCCATGAGGGTTTGGATACTTCAACTTTCCCTTTTTTCTCAGTCACGCAGGCTGCTTTTGGTTTTTGTTCTCGCTGTGTTTTTCTTCTTCTGTTAGCATTTCCTCCTCGACTTCGCTCTCCTCCTCCTCTGCCATTTCCACCTCGTCCACTCCTTCCTCGTCTTGTGTCCCCATCTCCAGGTCTCAGAGCAGGTGTGATTTTTGTGGGACCATTTTAGTCATCTCTTTATTTTCCACTGTTAAGGTTCTGGTACTCGATGTCCCCGGAAGGTCCGGCCAATGAAGTTGGCTTAATTGGCTCGTGCCGGGGGGGGGGGAAGACCTCTTCCCTCCCGGCCGTACATAGGGGTTCAAAGTCAATTGCCTACTCAGATTATGTCTCATTGCTCCCTGGTAAAAGATAAGGGATCCAGCCCTCCTGATTCTTCTGTGTTGCATTTCCATATCTCTATCAAGTTGTTTGATTAGCGTGGTCAGTTTCAAACTCGGTTTCCTTAACTTGGTTGTATGTTTTGTTATTGAATGATCCTGCTGGCTTTAATTGCTTTTGTTTTGTTTGGTTAGCGTGGTCAGCTTCAAGTTCAGATTCCTTAACTTTGATTGCATGCTCATTTATTGAATGATCCAGCTGGCTCGGAGGTCTCCCAAGAGATGTATTCCTGGCGGTGGAGGGCTGACGGAGGGATGGATAGGGGAAACACAGGGTTGACAAAGGGGGGGGAGAGAGATATCTGTCCGTTCTTGAACTGTCTCCTAGCCTACTACTCCACTTGAATCAGTAGTCGCGCCTCCGCGGCTGCTGTGCCTCCTCGTCAATTTCACCAGGATGCTCCAGTTCCACTTCCTTAGCGCTTCGCATGTAGTTCAGCAGACCCCATTTTCCCTCACTTATCCCCTCCCGAGTTCACAAACTCCTGCATCCTTTCTTCTCGCTGTGCGTCTACTTGCCCATCGCTCTTCTCACTTCAGTTGCCGTCCTTCTTCACCTGGTCGTCTTTCTCTTGATCATTGTCTTCTCCGCTCCCTGCAATTCAGACGTCTTCGCACTCCCCTTCCCCGCTTTGAACTCGCTAAGGTCCACCCCTCGTCAATTCCACTGGGCTGTGAGCTCTTCACCTGGATGTCTTTCTCTTGAGCATTGTCTTCTCTGCTCCTTGCGATTCAGACGCCCATCCTTGGTTTCGCCAGGGCTTGCTCCCCTTCCCCACTTTGTACTCGCTAAGGTCCACTCCTCGTCAATTCCACCGGGGGCTGTGGGCCCTCTTCCTTAGCTCAAAGCGCCTGGCTCAGCAAGCCCCACTTTCCTTCACACTGTCTCTGCCAAGTTTACCAATCCCGATGAGAGTCGTTTTTCCTGCTTCGATTGGCTTCTCTCTCCAACTAGTAGTCTATCCTGCCTTCTCGCCTTGTGTCTGTTTCCGCCGCTGTGTCTGTTGCTTCATTTGTCGTTCTTCTTCACCTGGTTGTCTTTCGCCTGTTCGTTGTCTTCTCTGCTCCCTGTGCTTCAGGTGCCTTCCTTCACGCGTTGTCTCTGTTTCTCCTGCCGTTTTTCTTGTTTCAGTTCGTTGACTTCGCTGCTCCTTATGACTCAGGCGCCACCGCACACTTTGGTTTCGCCACTCCACTTCAACTCCACTGGGATTCTCAACCCCGTCACTTCCCACTGCCACATGTAAAGAACAGTGGCGGATATAAAGTCCAACGTGGCACCCCTTCAAACGGGGGTCGAACCACTATACTTCGTCAACCCATGATGTAGCGTGATTCAGTGCCATTGTTCCACCGCGTGTGCGCTAGGCGCCTCTGAGAACCACCTCACTTCAATTCTCCTAACGCACCCCCTACACCTACTATCCTACCTCAGTCTCAGGTTCCAATCTGACAGGCAGCAAACATGAAAACCAAAAATAAACACAGCTTGTTTTTGCTTCTCATTTGGGACAGGTCTTGGGTTCAAAACCCCCTGAGCCCAACACCGTCATACTTGCAATACTGCGTGTGAAGCTGAGGTGGGAAACAACTCTAAGTTGTAATATGAACATGTCTAAAACAATACCTTACCTTATCCCAAGAGGCTCGACTCTTGCGAGAGCCGACGAAGGCCTCTAGCGAGCCTCTGGAGACTTGCCGCAGAGTTGGAAACAAATATAGGAAACACAGCATGGTATAGACAATTTAGAGTTAGGTCTCATAAGGATAAATAAGCTCAAATTAGTTAAGCGCAAGTCAACTTTGGAGACTTCCATTACTCCACAGGCTGTTGTGAAATCTCCGCCAACGCGGCCTGTGTTTAGCTCTCGATCAAAAACACACTTGAACAAATGACTGCAAAAATAGCGATCGTTATCAAATCTTTTGAAATTCAGAGAAAGACACGAGCTCTGAGATTACCAAAAACACGCACGTTATATACAGTGTTACGATCACCTCATATTGATAAGAAGTCTAGAGAACAATTTGAAATGAAAATCCATAAACAATTGATTGTCATACTTCATGATCTTCTTAATAGAATCAAAACGTATTTCAGTTAAAACCTGTATAAAAAATCATCGTTCTTTTCTCTTTTTCTCAGTCTTAATAGCAGCTTTTTTAACTCCTCCAGACATTCGGTTTCAATTTTTGTGTGTTTTACCTATTTATGTGGGTAGGGGTCAGAGGTGAGTCTCTGCCCTCCGAACCGTACGTGACAGTTTCCCGTCATACAGCTCTCCATCAGCGTTCCGTCTCGAACGCATAACACTCCCAGACGGGCCAACACTGCGTGCCTCCTGGATGTTTCCGCCGGGCCAGCGGCACGAGTTGTGTGCCCCCGTGATCACCAAATAATGCTACATCGATGAGAAATTAACCATGTCTCTTGTGTTGTAAATGTTAGGTGGTTCTAGTGTTGTGGCTTTTGTTACCTTCAGAAAGAAAACTAAGGAATTCAAGCAGGTAGGCAAGTGTATGAAGGCCTGGTATGGTCTAGAACTTCGTTGAAGAGACTCCTGAAGTGTTCAGATTGGTCATGAAGTTATGGCAGCTAGGTGAAGAATTCCCTGTACTATCCAAAAAAAAGAGCCTTTATCAGATGCAAAAAAAAAAAAAAGGAATTTATCAGATGCCGGTTATCTTATGTGGAGGACCATCAACTAGCTTAGCCGACGCCACAGTCCTTCGGGTCCTTTTTTTTTTTTTTTTTTTTTTTTTTTTTTTTTTTGGGTCCTGCACTCATGTAGTTCATGTTTGGTGGTCTTTCTTTGGACTGAGGACTCCTCTCTCCATTCTCGCCCTGACTTATTCCCTAACGATCCGCTGACTCCTGTCCCAAACCCAATAGTACCTACTGTGTGGTTAGTTTGAACTTTCAAGTGGTACTGTTGGGTATAGGTGTGCCATCGGCATACGATTCGTACAGGCAATTCGAAGCATGAAAGCATTGAAAAGTCTACCACAGTTGTTACTCATAAGGGCATTCCACCTAGCAAAATCTCCTGCGAGACATTGCACCTCGCAGATGCAGATAGGTTTTCTGTCAACATAGGCATCCTTTTCTGTCCAAATGTTTGCTATGGCATGGCATGGCAAACTGCGATCATTGATAGTCAAGCATTGTTTTGGATTTCCTGGTAAAGTGGGTGCCGATGTTTGTTGCATGACCTTTAAGACTTTATGCAATCTGTAGCTTGATGCAGACGTGGTCCTTTCCGTGCTGGTATGCACTGGTACAGGGGGCAGGATATTCGACACTTCAGGCCAAGAAATTGGGGTTGAAGTTTCATCACACCCCGTTCGTGATTCATGTTCACAGACCACACCTCTGGTACAAGACACACAGCCTCCAGGTGAGAGAAACAAAATGACTTCCACAATCCTCCTCAGCTCGGTAACAGGTCTTTCTTTAGGCATACCAGTATTTTACTACATTGGCATTCTTGTCCACTACTACCTTCATCGTCCTTGTCCTCCTCCTGTTCCTCCTCCTCCCGCTTGCTCACACGACAAAGTTCAGAGTTCCCTACACAACCCAAAGTCCTTTATCCTTTTTCCTTGTCATCCGACTCCGTTTGCTCCTCTTCCTCCACCACCAGCACCTCATCGTAGATGTTGGCATTGGCATTGACATTCTAGTTGTTGTTGTCATTATTGCCATCTTGTGGTTGTTGTTGTTGTTGTTGTTGTTGTTTCTGGTCATTGTCATAATGATAATCATCATAGCCATGCCATCATCCCTCGCCCTCCTCCTACTCATCATTCTCATCATCCTCATTTTTGTCATGGTTGCCACCACCACCATCATCATCATCGATGGTGTCATCATTATCAGAATCATCTCCTCTGAAGGCCATAGCTTTACCTTCCCAGCAGATTGCGCCTTACACCTGAGCTGAGGAACATGGAATGGTAGTCACCTGTCCCAAGTTTAAGGTTTTGAGAGGCAAAGAAATTCCTTCAAGATCCCTTCCGCATTGTTCTTGTTTGGCATTGCAGAGGAACCGGACTGATGTGTCCTTCGGGGCATCTGTTAAAATTGGAACCTGTGCAAGGATGACATGCATAAATCGAGAAATGGTCCAAAATTCTCCAAATTATAAAAATAAAAAAAAGGAACCGGTGTTACCGGACCTTTTTTTTTTTTTTTTTTTTTTTGTCAAAACGCCTGCGTGAACGGCTAGGGGTGATGGTAAGAGCATAGGCTGCAGTCTATTGGCCGGGAGCAGCACCTGCTGGAAAGCGGGTCCAAGTTCCCGTCCAACGTGCCTTGAGGAACATCATTGAAATGGTGACGAAAACAAGTTGTGAACCTGGCCCAGCATCCCTCACGATCACTGAAGATTTGATTGGGAAGAGTGACGCCTCTTCAGTCCGTGGTGGACCACCAGATACAGACTAATTAAACAAGCATACCTTCCCTTCTCAAGAGTACTTATGCAAATACAGACATTCACCACCTAGACCATACCACTGCAGCTCCACCAGTGCCAGTTCTGAAGGAGGGAAGGGATCGGAGAAAAAAATTGCAGGTCTAAGAGAGACTCCTGGTTGCAGTGAAAACCAGTCATGGAAACTGAGATGAAAGTTCCTTTGCAGAGGTTCCTCCCCCTCTTCCCTTCCTGGCCAGACCACTTCCCCCAGTCTTCCCTCTCCAGCCCCCCACAGCCAATCAGTATTAAATTTGTGGATTGTTTGGATTATGTCATTTTTCTGGTGAAAACTGAGTAATTTAGTTTTTGTATGTGCCCGAATTTTAGTGCACAAAATGGGTTAATAGGTCAGCAATTTCAGCGCCTTCCAAGTTGACCCCTTCTCCCAGGCATGGACACATCTTCTGTGCCAAAGAGTCCATAGCATAGCTTTGCACCCAATAACAAAGAAGTCTCTTTGAAAGTTAGTAAGCTGAAAGTCCAGTGGTTCCCAATGATGCTCCCCAGAATGGATATGGAGCCAGGGGCATTAAAAAGATAAATAAATAGATTCAAGGTCCCTTCCGCAAATTTATATGTATAGGGACGCTGGACCCGGTTTCCGGCATGTGCTGCTCCCCACCAATAGAATGGAGCCTGTCGCTGGGCTGCTACTGGTGGATGCTCTTATCACCACCACTAGCAATCCCGATGGTTTTATTAAAAAAAAAAAAAAAAAAAAAAAAAAAAAAAAAAAAAAAGAAAAAAAAAAAAAAAAAAAAAAAAAAAAAGAAGAGGTCCCTTCCGCAAAGTTCTTGTTTGGCATTGAATATACACATCCTTGTTTGTTGTTTGGTCTGGTATGCAGGCATTGATGACTAACCTTTTAGTTATCTTGATTGATGCGTCGTAGACGTTGGATAGCATCGAAGACCTTGTCAGGGACTATCTCGAAAGGGAAAGCGTGACCATGGCAGATGCAGTAATTAGCCCATCTCAGTATATGCTTGATTGGATGCTTGCAGAGGGTTGGTCCATGGATCCTGAGGTCAGATTCCTGACTCCCTACCTCTCCCCATCAACCACCACAATTTTTTTCCCTAGGCCATTTCTATTATCTGTGGACTAAATTCCCTGACTTTCTCCTGTCCTCTCTGAGTTGCTGGGTCATTTCTGTGTGTCATAATAAGCTGCCGCATAGTTGTCCATGATAGCATCAAATGTGAAAAAAAGAATAGAAAACACTGCGAAAGAATAAGAAGGATGTAATCAATCTGGGAGTTTGGAAAGAAAATCCCCACATCTGCCCAGCGAACACATGGATTGAGGGCCGAACTTGAAGTTGAAAGTCCAATTCATTTCTCAAGAGTCAAAGGCAGCCCTTGACTTTATTGATCTCAACAGGATTCCAATCAACCTGTTGAAGGCTTATCTCGCTCATTCTGCTAACAGCTAGGTTATGTGCTAGCAATTGGTTTCAACTAGGGGCTTTCTGAGAAAGAGGAGAGAAGAGATGGAGAAGAGGAGGAGGAGAGTCTCAATGATAATCAATCGTACATGTATGTCTCCCTCTCTCCCACTCCCACTTCGGGCTTCTCCCCTATCGCCACCTCAGCAATGCATGCCTCCATGTCAGCAATCAGATATGGAGGATGGCGCAGCACTTCCTCACCTTCGTGGAGACAGCAACAGATCACATGTGTCATCGCCAGCCAAGTCCAAGTAAGCTTCCCCACATCTCTCGTCTGTCTCACAGCCCTGATCCTTCTGCTCCTCGCCAATACTCATCACCTAGTTTACATCTACGCGGCTATGGCCACGCCAACATAATCTTCTCTCTAGGCTGGCACCCACTAGCAGCATTTGGCGCCAACATCAGTTCCAGCAGCCTCGCGACACAACACTAGCATCAAGCCAGCACAAGACAGAATGCCTCTCCCAGTGTCTGACCATCCTTTTGTAGCGTTGAGTGGTGGTGACTGGTGTGGACCAGTCTCCCCTTTTGACGGTGTCCACGCTCCGGATTTGCCCGATCTCGACAGCCTGGATGCAGCCTTGAAGCAGAGGTACCTTTTCCCAGTTGGGACCGGAATCTTCCTGATACATGCAGACAGCCAATGATGTGCATCTGGTCGACGACCGTGGCTGACCGGCGGGTTGACTTTGACTTTGGGCCTGCCTCTCCCGTGCTTGGTCTTATGAGAGTCAACTACCGCGAGTGGGGCCTCTGGATGCTGTTTTAGGCCCTGCCCTGGGTACCCCTTGACCTTAGGCCTTTGCTCAGCAGGCTTTTCTCAGACTCGGGGCACGGCTTTTGACCTGAAATGGTTTTCACCTTTCTGCAGTCACAGATGCGGGCCCTAGAGTTCGATCCCCAGACCTCACTTTGCCCATGTACAGTATTGAGTCGACCCCGAGTGTGTTTTGGTAGTTGTTTGTCGTCTGTCGTAGGTCTGTGTAGTGGTAGGGGTTTGATATGTAGGTCTGTCGATCAGGAGTCACAGCTCTGTAGAGGTCGTGGCTGTAGATGCTCTGAAAGGTCAAGGTCGTAGCTGCTACAGTCCTGAAAGGTCGAGTTCGTAGCTGCTACAGTACCCGAAAGGCCAAGTCCAAAGACTTCCGGAAGGTCCAGAAGTGGCCTTTCGAAGTGTCTCATGTTTAGTCAGAGGCAAGTGGGCAAGTGGTGAGCCCAACTGCATTACGTCAGCAGTGCGACTGCATCGAGTTGGCAGTGCAAACCCATGCAGTCAGCGGTACCGGTCCCAGTCAGTCAGAGTCCACTCAAGCAAGTACCGTGTGGGACTGTGTACACCAAGGGCCTGGGAAAGGGGCAGACCAACGAGTTACAGAAGTATAAATCAAGAGGCAGCACCCAGCCATTCATTCATTCGCTGCGTAACCCATGCGGAAGCGCTGCTACAACGTCTTGTGCGAAGGTGGTCTGCAGGTTGCTTGAAGACGAAGTGGGCTGAAGGGAGATCCTAGCCATAGTCAGTAGTGGTAGTGCGGCCATAGCCACTGTAGGAGGAAGTGAGATTGTGTGTGTGTGTGTGGTGGTATTCAGGGTGATCCAGAGTGAGCGTGTGTGAACAGTGGGGTTGGACACAGTGACGAAGGTTGGGATGTTCAGGCGCTGATGCGCCATAGCCTGTTGAAGAGAACTTGCATCTGAACTGTGTTCTTGATTTCCATATCTCTAAGCTTTGAGTGGGTGCCCTGCGCCAGTGTGAATCTCCATCTGTTTGCATGTATGTGAAGTGGAAGTGAAAGCGAGTCTGATTGCAGACCCCCGTTTCGGGCCTTTAACCAAAAGTGATGACCCGTAGCCGTGGCTATGTGGATTTGGACTGAGTTTATTGCATTCCATCAGGCCCGATTTCGAGTTCCATCGCAGAAATTAATTATTTTCTGCCCCGATGTTCTTTAACTATGGTGCAGTCGGTAAAAGTTCTTTCTTACTAAACCATCTTGCTTCTGACTAAGGTTGATTGCTGAACTTTACCTTGTACTGCTTACGTGGCCTTCCTCTTCCTCAAGTGGAGAAAAAGCCATTATCGAGAATCTTTTCAATTTGATACCTGCCATCCATCGAAGGTGGAAACGTCGAAGGTCTGTTTGAAAAATCATCTCCTTCAATGTAGGGCAGCAGTTTTGTGATGGACCCGTCGGGGTGTCGGTCCGTCAAGATCAAGACGAAGGGATGAGGATGGGGGAGATGGCGATGGAGCTGGAAGGGACAATGCAGCTCCAGCGCAGACTCAACACGCATGTACTCCAAACTGTGCAAGTGAAGAATGAGGCTGAAAACAGACTGCAGCTGGGGTATACCCCCAGCGGACTGACAAGACTGGACTGGACTGGATTGCGCGCAGGACTGGAATGGACTGAATGACCTGTGGGGTCAAGCCACGACCTGGTTCCATAGGCCGAACAGGCAAAATAGCCAGATAGCCCTGGCTCTAGGCCAGGGCAGCTAGAGGCACACTGCACAATCCTCAGACCTGTGGTGGATTGCGAGAGCCATAAAAACGCTTTTGCAAAAGCAACGGAACTCTGCAAAACAATAAAGCTGAGAAATCTAGGATGCAGAGCAAGCTCCATGCGGAGTCCATGCGATGCAGCCTAAGCTACATAATGTCATAGCAAAAACAAATGTCTGATATACATATCCTAGCTAACACCAGGAAATGAAATGTAGCAGGGTAGAGGCAATTGCCTCAGTGCTGAAAGGGAAAAATAGCAATATGTCACAAGATAATGTCGTATCATTGAGCCACCTAGAGTGGGATGGTCTCAGGGGGGGTGAAAGCAACCTAAGAATATAAACTCCTAAGGGCAGTCACACAGGAAGATGGGATGGGTCATCAGGCTCAAGGCGAGGGAATGGTAGCGAAACAAAACCAATGACCCTAACAGATAGGCCATCAAGGCGGGTAATGCTCGATAAAAGGGTGACACCAGGCAGGGTCGACCATGAAAGGGGAGTTTGGGATAGGGTGGAGATTCGCCTAACAAGAGGCATGCAATTGTCGGCACTAGGGTGATAAGGGTAGTGGGTGAGGAAACATGCACACCACTCACCAACTAGGGAGAAAGCCAGATTTGGGAGCAGGGAAGCCAAGATAACGCTACGGTCCCAATGCCTATGAGATACCAAGGGAGAGCCCAACTTAGGGAGAACCAACTAAGTGAGAACCATCATGCGACACATACAAGGGAATGCGCAAGGTAGGGTGGTGGCATGAAGTAATCACGTCCAAAGTGGCTGAAGTCGGTGAAGTAGTTGAAGTCGAGAAGGTGGTTGAAGTCGTCGAGGTGGTCGATGACGTCGATGAAGTAGGAATTGAGTCGATGTCAAAGCAGAGCCATAAAACGCTGACATCCTGAAGAAGTTGATGATGGAGTACATGATAGTGTGAGTTTGTGGTCAGAGATATGTAAGTGATGAGAGTGCGTGTCGTCGAGACCTTGAGGGCGTCGACAAGTGCGCTGTGGACGCGTGAAGGCGTCTGTCTGCTGCTGAAGTATGGCCTCAGAGGGAGCGGGCTCATCCTCAACAATCTCCTCAGCCAGAGGAGGAGGAAGAGGGTCAGTCGGCTGAGTAGGAGCAAATGTCTTTGCACGACGAGCACGATCATATGCACCCACCAACATACGGATATGCCCCAAGTGCTCAAGGGAATCCCAAGTAGCCTCCTCATCAAGATAACCCTTCCAACGCACAAGGTACTCGATGCGTGGAGGGATATCGTCGGTAACTCAGCGATATATGATGTCTGAAACGACGAACTCCTTGTGATCGCCCACCATGATAGGTGGAGGGCGCTCATAAGGCCATTCGACGAAGTGCACGGACAGTCTGTGATAAGGACACAACAAGGAGAGGTGGTATACATCATGTACACAAACCTGTCGAAGGTAACTAGGTAGCTTCACACGGAAGCTGGCCGGACTAGCGGCAGTATCAAAACCGACGGCCTAAAGGATGCGGCATGGACCGAAGAAGCGACGCCTGAACTTGCGAAGCGTATTTGTTTTGAGTGCAAGTGGCGTGCATCGATGAGCACATCGTCACCGACTTTGAATTGATGATTCATTCGTGATCGGTTCACTCGTGCGGTTATGCGAGTCCGGGAGTCGGCTAGACTCTCGTGTGCGCGCCTCATAATCGTCGCCATATGGGCGATCCACACGTTAAGCGCAAGACAATGAGTGTCTGGCACAACCGCGACAGTCGTAGGAAATCTGCAGGTACGCGAGGGTGGTAGTTGAGGTCGCAATAGAATGACGACATCCCCGTGGCTAACGAAACAGCATGGTTGTACGCAATCTTCATGCGGGCCAAGTGTAAGTCTCATTCTGGTCATCCCTAATAAACTTTCGGAGGATATTACCGAGAGTTTTATTGGTGACCTTAGTCTGATCATCCGTCTGAGGGTGGTAAGACAACGAGAAGCGGAGTTGGGATTTGTACACCTCGTGTAGGCATCGTCAGAATGTGCTGGTAAAGCGCGGGTCACGGTCAGAGATGATGCTCTGAGGTAAGTTGTGATCTCTCATGACTCGGTCAAAGACGATGTCGGCCACCTCATGAACGTTAATGCGATAGCGGCACAGGACAAAACGTGCACGCTTCGTGAAGCGATCGACGACGACCAAGATGGCATCATGACCGCGCTCAGAGTGGGAGGGCGGAGGGTACCAACAAAATCCATCCAAATGGACTGCCAACGACCCTCAGGTACGGGTAGAGGCTGAAGTAACCCATACAAAAGGTGGTTCGCACTCTTCACCTCCTTGCAGGTAGGATACTCCTGGACGTAGGCTTTGATAAAGTCCTTGGACTTCGGCCAAACGTATAGGCGGCAAACATGGGCCAACGTCTTATGAAAACCCAAATGACCAACAACTGTCAGGTCATGGAATTTTACGACATCCTGGACGTGGAGCTCTTTAGTGGAAGGAACACATATACGTGGTTCGAGTTGACTTAATTTACCACGCCAGTACAGTAGACAATTCTCGGCTAGGGAGTATAAAAAAACAATCTTGCCACTCCGCAGTGTCGCGTGGATGTCGCCATAATCCGGACTGTGGTGGTACTGAGTGCGATATGCATTAATCACCGAGTGATCAATGGTGGTGACCAAGGTGGCAGCAAGGTGAATGGGTTCCTGATTGTGGTCAGGACGGCGGGACAAGGCATCAACGACGCAGTTCGTTTCAACCTTGATAGGACGAGTTGTGAAACTGAACTCGGATAAATCACGTAACCAATGTGCCCGTCGAGGGGACAACTTGGGCTTCGTGAGGAAAACCTGGACAACTCAGTTGTCCCTGTGCACAGTGAAGGGCACCCCGTGCAGATAATGACGCCTATGCCGGGTGGCATCAACTACTGTGAGAACCTCACGTTCGTCGGCAATGTAGTTTATCTCGGCAAGCAGTAGTTGACGAGAGTAGAAGGCGATCGGGCAATCCCCAACACGAGCCTTGGCAGTCCCATCCTCTGCGATGGCCGGGGAGTAAGTGACGGGGGGACTGTCAGTGGAGGGAAGTGGTGGAAGGATAGGCATCAGTCGAGAAGCAATGTCAGCAGGAAGGGGGGGGGGGAGTAGGAAACATGGGGATAAAGGGAAAAGGGAGGAGTGAGAAACATATGAGAAAGTACAACTCCTACTGCAAAATCTAACGTATCGGTGGTGAATATGAAGGGACGATCAAAATCGGGAAGGCGAAGAACCAGCACACAAGTCACCGCCTTCTTAAGGGCGCGAAAAGCATCCTCGCAGAGGGGTATCCAAAACCATGGCGGGCTCGTCCAGAGGAGGGKGGAGGTAAGGACGTAGGAATACCTAGCGTATCCTTGGAATAAATTACTATAGTAACTAGTAAGGCCTAAAAAATTGCGAAGCTTCTTGACGAATGTGGGGACGGGTCACTCCGCGATAGCAGTGATCCTCACGTCCTCCATGTCGAGACCCTGGTCAGACACATGATGTCCTATAAAGTGCGCTTTATGCTCGGCAAAGGGGCATTTACTGAGTTTGGCATAGAAGTCATGCTTGCGTAAGCACTGTAGGACATCGCAGAGGTGTCTGAGATGGTCTTCTAAGGTACGACTATAGAACAAGATGTCGTTCAAGTGTACGAGAACGTATTCTTCAAGGATGTCCTTGAAGATATTGTTCATCGTTGTCTCGAAGGTGGCCGGTGCATTGGTGAGGCCGAATGGCATCACCGTGAACTCATAGTAGCCGAAGTGTGATCGAAAGGAGGTTTTTTGTTGGTCCTCTGCGGCAATGCGGATCTTGTGGTAACAGCTACGAAGATCAATCTTCGTGAAGAAGCAGTTGCGTGCCAGACGGTCAAACAGCTCATCCGCACGAGGCATGGGATAGTTGTTCTTAGTCGTGTAACGATTAAGGCCGCTACAATCGATGCAGAGGCGAAGGGTTCCATCCTCTTTGCGAGCAAAGAGAACGGGTGCACCCCAGGGGGAGTTACTAGGTTTAATAAAAACTAGTCGAAGGAGATCCTCAAGCTAATGCTTGAGTTTCGTCGCCTCTAGAATCGAGAGTCGGTAGGGTGCATCATGGTGGACACGATAGTCAGGCATGAGATGGATAAAATGCTTAACACCTCGCATCGGAGAGATCCCGCTGTATGAGAAATAGGGGGGTACCTCGGCTATGGTAATTGGTCAACACTCTCGTCGTCGGAAGCCATCCACTGCATGATCGTAGTCAATGCTATGCATCATCCCCCTGCGAACTCCAAACCTCCCCCGAAGAAGAAGAAGAAGAAGAAGAAGAAGAAGAAGTTAAGGGTACAATGAACAGAAAACTGTTACACGGAGGACAAGAACTGTCAAACACCGTTTTTTAAAAAATACGCAATCCCTCGACGCGTTTCGGCTTGTGCGTACCCAAGCCTCTTCAGGAGGACACTCCACCCTCATCAAAATAGAGATACACAAGCATCTTTATCGACGTTATAGCTGTCTCTTATACACATCTAGATGTGTATAAGAGACCGACGTTATAGTTCATCATAGCATATCGCCCAACTTTTTCCCTATCCTTCCACCGTCTGTCCGCTATTCCAGCCTCCTCCGGCCCGTACTGTCCTCGTCCATAAAGACCAAGCGTGCCATCACCCGCCCTCATATCCTCGCTCAACTTTGTCATAGCGTGAGAAGAGCTACAATCGTCAACAGTGCCAGGACCCGCCGTGTTGCAAAATCGTGAGGTAAAACCACTGTATTACCACTACATATACATGTGCATGAACGCCTAGCACCAGATCATCGTACTGATCGTTGATACTTACAAAAACTCTCGGAACAGTGCCCAAAACCGAGGTCAGCTGCAGATCACGACTAAAAAATCGGAATACTCGTGCCTAAAAAATACGATCACCAATGTACATAAACTGTGTCAGAGGTGCCCAAAAAAATTAGAGATCGGAGATTTCGAAAAAGACCCCAGAAATCCCAAAAATTTCGAAATACGGTCTTCTGGGGGCCAACGGGTGCGGTGCCCAAAAAAAAACCAGGTATATCTGAAAAAAGTGCCGGGGAATTTGAAAAAATGAGAAACTTCGAGATACTGAGAACCCCCTTTTTTTCGAAAGTCGGATTCCGTTCAGGGGCTAATGAGCTTTCCGGGTGGGGAAGGGGGGTAGGCCACAGATGCAGAGAAGAACATCCTACTCAACAAGCCATTTCTGGTGGGGGTAGACCTGTGAGATCAAAGACCTCCAGGGACCTCCTACCACCTTGGCAAACCTTGCCAAGGATCCGAAGAAGACCTCCGGGGTGTAGTCTCGGAGGCGAGCCTCTTTTACAAGGCAGACAATAGATACCAAAGTTGCACCTTCGTCAGTGGACGTTCTCCACAATCTGAGCATGGAGGCTGTCAATGTCATCTTCTTAACCTTCTTTGCAGAGTACGACTGGTAGTCTTCCTCCTTCCAAAACAACCTTACAGCACCGAAGTTTCTTTCTCTCCATCCGGATGACGATAACTGACTCGCCATAGTTCTCCCGGATCTTCTTCCACGTGTCAACCCAGACATTCCCGGATTCGGTACGTAAGTCGATCTCCCATGTCGGTTGATCCGTCCCTTGCAATAGATCGATCAAGGAGGCAAACTTCGCACCGCCATACTCAAAAAGAATTACTCCCCCCTTTGCTCTTCGTCCTTGTGATACTCTACCACGTCGTTGCTTTGGTCTTCCGCCTTGAACTCGCCCGATCTTATTGAGTGCAGGTGAAAACCTGCGGATCAGCATTGTCTCCACGGCCGTTCCATCCTTCACGTCGGTTACGAGTGGCAAAACTACATAGTTATGCCATCCGTAGTGCCTTAGCCACGAATTCAATTTTGGGGCATTGCCGGATTTCCCGGTTTTGGAACATCTCACATGTTCCGCCCATCTGGTAATAATCCGCCTGACAGTACACCCAATATAGAGTCTCCTGCAGAACGGACTAACGAGGGCATAGACTCCTGCCTGATTCACGTCAACCCGTTCGGGATCAACGAAGCGTATGAGCTTTTGTATCCAAGGGATACAACCACGGATGGTGAGGAGCAAAACCAGTAGGGCCAACTCATTCTCGTCCACGTCTCTCCATCTTCGTTTGGTCATTAGTTCACGCAGGCGTCCTACAGCGGCATGTGACGACAGATCGTCCATCACCGAATCCGCTCCAGTCCTTCCACTGTCGCCTTGTCAGATGGTGTCGCTCGTTCCTTCTCGAAGAAGCCTTCGTAAGCGAGCCTAGTGCGGCAGCAGACGATCTCCTCGATAGCCTGGTTCTTGACTACGTACCTTACGCCCTCGCGATCGCAGATCTTTCGGATCTCGTTTGCCTTGAGGGCAGACAAGGTCTTTGTCTGCGTGAGGGCGTAGTCCACCATTCCTTCACTCGAAGCTTCGGCGGCGCACATCTTCGTTGGTGTTCTGAAATCGTCCTCGTTCGCGGTCTTCTGTCGCGCCATCGCTTGCTTCGCCGCAAAGTTCTTCTTATATGTGCGACTCGTAGTTGCCTGTGGTGCTGCATTCACTCGCCTTCCCTTCTTCTTCTTCTCAAGTTCCTCTAACAGCCTGCCAGTTTCCTCTTTAACTTCCTCACTATCCTCGTCAGATTCAGCTATATAGCTTCTAAGCTCACGCAGGATTCGAGCCTTCGAACGCGGTGAGCGTTTCTTAGGCTCGATCACTAGCTGGGGGTTCGAAGCTACGAGCATCTCCCTCTTCTGCGTCAGAATGCGCACGATAGTTGCTTCTAAACGCGCTTCACGTGCCTCCTCCTCGCGTATCTTTTCGTTCTCCTTCCTCTCAAACTCCTCCTTCTTTCTAGTCTCCTCCTTCTCTCGTTTTTTCTTCTCCTCCTCCTCTCTCTCATGTCACGTTATTCGTTGCAGCAGTTCTCTCACCTCACTATTCTCTTCCTCCGGCTTTTGCTTGCTTGCCGCCTGCCAGCAATTCCGGGCATAGTGCCCGTTCCTCCCACAGATGTAGCAGGTAACAACTCCGTACTGTGATACCGGAGTGTTAATAGGCGGGGAAATGTTCACACCATTCATTGATGCCATCGGCAGGCCAGGCATGCCTCCAACTGGTGATCCACCAATGTTCTGCCCAGTCATCATCGGGTGTCCAGGGCCTCCGATGGCTTGTACACCGGTATTGGATCCCATCACGCCCGCCATATTCGCCTGCATTCTAGTTACCAGACAGCAAAGTATCGAGCGCTAAGCGTAGTATAGTACACGTACGATCGAAGGCAGCAAATGTACTGACGAGTAGCGGCTTAATCCTCTTCTTATAAATTAGTGAGGCGAACCTTGCATACCTACCGATCGGCTCTAGTATGAGTCTATATAATGTCTCAAGGAGACAGCCGCTCCTCTCGAGGGATTCGACTAGGGCCCTTCTCACGACAGAATTCCGCCTACCGAGGGTATCAACTCGGATGATTATACTCTCGATCATCTGACCAAGAACAGTACGCAGCCTCCTCAAACCCCGAGAGTGTTTGAAGATGAGTAAACTCATCTTCAACATCCTTGACCTTCCGCCCATCTTACCGTACTTCCCCTTTTTTTTACTCCCGTTCCAAAACTATCCAACCCCACCTTTTTTAAGGTTCCTCCCTACTTGAAGCAGTAGAGAACCAACGTGACCACTCTAACGGCAAAAAGGCAACGTCGGTCGTCACGCCTACCCAGAAGTTAAGGGTACAATGAACAGAAAACTGTTACACGGAGGACAAGAACTGTCAAACACCGTTTTTTAAAAAATACGCAATCCCTCGACGCGTT
>BFEA01000016.1:4184502-4195155 GCA_003427395.1 Chara braunii | reverse complement strand
GGCACAGGTGGGGGGGGCGGCGGCGGCGGTTTGAAAATCACACAGTCCATATGGGTGGTCATTTAGATGCTTCTGGGTTTTTCCAACTGAACTTCCCGTTCATGCGGCTGTTAGCAGCGAGCAGGTTCTTTCTTGCACCCTCCGGGCATGGGGTGTGTTGCACAGACTGAGGGCTGCCCGTTCTTCTTCAAAGTTGTCTTCTGATTCCGACGCCTCAGAATTTCCTGATTGCTCGCTAAGATTATCGCTGTCCCGTTCGTCATCTGTCAAAAGGTCCGTTACCAGCAGTGCCAGCGGGTTTTTCAGGGGTTGTTGTTGCTGCTCCCCACCTGACTGGACCAGCATGTTAGCCGGGGGCCTTGGCAAGTGAGGGGGCATCAGTTGTGCCATTTGTTTGGTCTGGGTACCGTTGTGGAGGACAGCCCTTATGTCCTTCACGAGCACCAATGGCCAGAACTGATCATCATCTGTCCGTAAGCTGGGCGCTCCGTCTAAAATCCCTTGAGAGGGTCGTTGCTGCGGGGAGGTGTATCCAGATGTTTTATGGAGTAGCTCTTCAAGCAGGTTTGTTACTGCGGTGATAATAGCTCTCGCCACCAGGGTCCAGTCAATAYCCTCTTTCTTCACATATTGGTTTACCGCCTGTTTTATCGTTTGCTTGGCCAGGATCCTCCTCCGGATTCTTTCCCAACGGAGGGGGGGGATAATTTCGCATATGGACATTTGTGATGGGGCCAGCGAATTTTGCAGGACCCAATCTGTTATTTCTTTGAGGTGCGCACGCACAGTCTTCTCCCGGATCAGCTGTTGTTGAGCAGGTAGTGTAGACGGTCCGTCGTTTTCAGGTCGTGAACTGTCTTCACCGGTTTCCGTGTCCAGCTGGGGTGATTCCATCTCTTGGTCGAATGCTGGGTGCACTCCATCATTATTTTGGGGGGCGGGCAGGTGTTGATGCCTCCCCCCCTGGCCCATGCAGTCTTCCTATTGCTGGCCCAACTCCATTTCGTGGTCCCGGTCCGGGTGAATGCCCTCTTGGGGATGGATGGTTGTTGGCCTTTGCCCATTCTGCTGTCCCAGCGTTAATTGAGCATGTGGCGGGTGTGATCCCATTGTTGCTTCCGCATTGCTCTGATTGAGGTACATATGCAAGTCCGGCATGTGTGGGCAGTGCAGCTTTGTTTGCCAGTACTGTTTTTCTAGCTGCATATGTTGGTGTGATATTATATGGTTCCACCTCACCCTTTTCTACCCCGCGAAGAGACTCGTCACACTGTTCCTGGGTCATCAGGTTTTGGGGCCATTCCTGTTGTTGTTGTTGTGTTTGCAGCACCGCTACTTGCTGAGATGCCAAACATTGGAAGAGTGTCTTCTGTTCCGTTGACAAAGCTGCTTCCAGGTTGTGTTCCGACTCCCAGTCTGTTTCGGAATCTGACGAAACATCGTGTATAGGGACATCAAACTGAGGCAGTTTTGTTTGTGTCGCCAATCTTTGGGCTCTTGCCTCTTGCAATTCTGCTTCTGCTTGTTCTTGCTCCATCAACAAGAACGACCTGTACTCCAGTGTGCCTCTTATCGGTTCCCCCCTCCCACCTTGCTGTAAGTCTGTAGCTTCCGGGTCCAAATTTGTGTGAGGGGATGCGTCTGCGGTCATTTGCTTGGTTTGCTGTGGTGGTTGCACTTGCTGTTGCTGGTCACTGGGGCTGCCCTGCTGGCAGAGGACAGCCTGTTCGGGAGTGTGCTGTTGACCTATGGATGGATCCGGGTCCGGAGGGTGAGGTAGCTGCCTGGTAGTCCTAGGCGTCAGTCCTTCCACTGACCCAATGAAAGCCACTGGTTTCATCCCAGGGCCCAGAAGTGGCCGGGGAGCTGGGGCCTGGGGGGGGGGGGGCAGATGGGAGGAGGTCCCTCAGACCCTTTGCAATGTTTTGCAGGTGTTCATATTTGAATAGTTTATTTAGCCCTCTGAGCTGACCCCTCTGAAGCCCGGGAAGGCGTTTTGTTAGCGAGGGCGTCTTTGGGGGCCGGCCTCTGGGAACAATAGAATCAATAGGCGTCATTTGGATGGGCTGTGGTTGATTGGCAGTCTTCACCTGAGTTCGCGTTAGGGTCCCAGTTTTTTGGGCGGGCTGTATGTGGCCAGCTGCGCCTTCTACCACGAGAGTTGTTACCAACGTTTTTGTTTCATCCCCGCTTTCGTTCTGTTCCCTGTTTGACTGCCCCTGAAAGACGCTGATTGTTGTTGTTTGATCCTTCAGATAGCCAGGCTGGTGTCTTTGTGACCGCAAAACGCATTGCTCCCCTTGTTTTTTTTTCTGCAGTGGGGGAAGACTCTGTGGAGCATCGTCTGCTCCTATCAGTTCCTGCTGGTCATTGATTGGCAATTCCGCCCCTGGCTGGCCCCGGGTTCCAACTGCATACCCGGTAGCTAAGGTCACTGTTTCCGTTGTCAGGTTGTTTACAGTCTCTTCCGGCTGAATTCTCAGGGCTTCCCCTTTTGCTACGTCTTTACATGTGGCCGACCACCGTACCACAATCCCTGGAATTGGCGCCTCCCCTTCTCTCTGTCCGCTTAGCGTTTCTCCCGACTGAGATTGTAGGGCATCCCCCACTGCTGTGTCTGTCAAGGTGGCTGACCGTCGTACCACCATCCTTGGTAGTGGTGCCTTTTCACCAGCCTGTCCCCTGCTTCCTGTTGTGTCCTCCGTGGATGTGGCTATGGATTCAGTGGCCTGCCCGTATGGGGGTGGGGAAGTCTCTTCCATCTGCGTTAGTGGGGTTGGCCCCTTTGCCAAGTCTGTAGAGGTAGCTGGTAACCCCACCACAATTTCGTCCCCCCCCACCTCTCCTGTAGTGACCAGCAGCCCGGGAGGTGAGGGAGTCTCTTCCAACTGCGTTTGTGGGGTTGGCCCCTTTGCCAAATCTGTAGTGGTGGCTGGTAGCCCCACCACTATCTCATCCACCAGTACCTCTCCTATTGTGGCCGGCAGTTCTACCACTAGAGCCTCCACCATCTTTTCTCCCGTCGTGACTCGGGCCCGGTCTCCCCCCCCCATCCCCTGATCCGTGGACAGGTTGTCTTCCTCCAGTTGTCGGGTCGGTTGATGTTGAGGGAGCTTATCTGTAACAGGTTTCCTTGCCATGAGTTTCGTTTTAGCAGCTTTCTTCTGCATATAGACTGCCTCTTGGTGACCCTGGTCCGGCCGCTGCAACCTATAGGCATACGGGGAAACCCGTAGCATACCAGAGCCGTGTTTTTACGGCCCCTCGAGCCTGCAGGATACCGGCCAGGGGACGGCCGGTAGCACCAGGGATAAAGCGGACCAATCCCCCGTGCCTCCCCTCAGGCCCCTCCCCTACGAACATAGCAGACTCTGCTTGATGCCGATCGGGGGATCCAGTGGTCTATCTCTTGGGTAGCGGGTGCCAAGTAAGCCCAGGAAGGCATGAGGCCAATGGGGATTGAACCCATGACCTCCTGAATGCCACTTGCGAGCCTTACCAACTGAGCTAGGCCCCTGGATACTATATTTAGATTGTATGCGACCTGCTCCGCTTTCAAACCGAAAAAAGAAGAGAAAAGATTTCCAGCAACCTGGCTGGCCGTCAGTATGAAGCCCAACCAACCGATTCCCTAGTTTGGTCATATGTTCCTCAATCCAGCCCACTTCTCTTGGAGTAAACCCACTGCAACTGGGAGTGAAAGGTGCTTAGACTTGTCCCTTCTTTTTCTTTCCTGCAAGTCAAAATAAAAGTGAAAACGTTATACTGGGTGTAGCTCAGTTGGTAAGGCGTTCAAGCGGCATTGAGGAGGTCGTGGGTTCAATTCCCATTGCCCCCACGATAGTGCCTGTGGCATGCTTGGCATCTTACCTTTGAGACGGTCAGTTGGTAAGCAAGTGCATGGTAGCTCAGTGGCAGAGCTCCGGTGTTGCAACGGGGAGGTTGCGGGTTTGACTTTGTCAGGCTACAATTTCCCTGGAGCACAATTGGTTGGTGTAGGTTGCACCCCACAAACTTGCCCCGAGCCTGGTTTAGCGCCCTTACAGACTAATGACCTCAATAGCTCAGTGGGCAGAGCTCTGATATTGTAACTTGGAGGTCCCGAGTTCATCATGTCTATATATATTGTTCGTCATATCAGCTAGGGATGATCTTCTGGACGGATTTGGGTGGGGACGTTTGCCTTTCCTTCGGGAGAGTTGATGGGGGATGGATGCTACTCTCTCGGGTCGGAGAGTGGTAAGGGGTTGTTTGGGTGCATGGTGATACTGTGGCAGTCCTATGGTGGGCAGGGGTGCCTTGTAGGGAAACCAATGTCGAATCAAGAGGTGTGTCCTACTCTCGATGTCAGTAGACCCATTCTGGGGGGGTGGGCTATCAGAGGTGGTCCGGGGTGGTTGATGAGGGTCGAGGTCTTCCATTACCACTAGTCGATTCTCCCTAGCGAACAGACATAAGCAAGGCTCATTAGTAGCAGAAAGCAACCACATATGATATCACACTAGCTGACATAACAACCAGCATATTCAACAACCAACAGTAGCCATATATGAACCACGCCGTGCTGGGTTGGTACTTAGAGGTAGGGGGCTCATGGGTTGGACCTTGGTTAGCCGACCATTAGACACTGCCTATGAGTGCCCTCACTGCTCACGGGACTAGTGGAGAACTATGCGCCTAGCTCCCGAGGTTCCCGTATAACGTGGTTTGTACGCTAGTGCCTCAACTGGGGCTGAATGGGGGAGCTCATTCAGCGTCAGTGCCCGCGTCCTCTGTCTGGTCAGGTTGCTCCGGTAGAGAATGATGTTCCTCGCATGAGGTAAGATAGAAATGGAGTGGGGGTGCGCCAGGAGATATATCGAGAGGAGTGGTAGGATGGGAGACTGGTGAGTATGTGTTCCAAAAAAAAATAAAAAAAAATTGTAGCATGCATTTACCTCCAATTCCACAGCAGTCTCTGCAGACCCTTTTTTGTGTGTGTGTGGAAAACAGTGCTCCAATCTATTCGTGGGGAGCAGCTTGTGCTGGGAACTGGGCCCAGCGTCCCTCATGAAAATACAGGTAACAAGTTGGGATACTGGGGCCGCTACCCGGCTTCTGCTGAGAACTCTTAGAACAGTCAGAAGGAATTATGAGAACTAAGCCTTTTTTTTTTTCTTTTTTTTTTTTTAAACCTGCAGACACAGCTCACTCCCCCCCCTGCCTCCACCGTCCTAACCTCGATACTAGGACTCTCCCAGGCCTCATGCCCCCAACCTGCTAAGTGGCAGGATGACCCACCCTGGCTGCGGCCAGCGTCGTCCTGGTAACAGCTCACAGACAGCCACTGGAATGCCTTCCTCTCCAGATCTCTCTACCAGGCCTCAAGCCCCCACTAACTCAGGTTACAAGGCAGAGCAACCAAAGCCCCGGCACTGGCCTGCGTCGTTCTTTCTTTTTTTTTTTTTTTTTTTTTTTTTTGTTGAGTCCAGGGTGTTGTAGAGGCCAGTCAGTGTGTGCACAGTGATCACCTGGAAGTGTGAGCCGCGGCTGTCCTGGAATATGAGACCACCTCCCAACCCATCCTCACGTCAATACTCCTAGTGCACCCCCTATCCCACTATCCTACCTCAGTGTGGCCAGCACTCAGGACCATTGCCCTACCAACGGGCAGGCAACTTGGACCGAACAGCAGCTTGGCAGAAAAGAGGATTGCTTTGGGGGGTTTTGTTGGTTCTGCTAGGTATTCACTGGGGTCCTAGGTATTTGGATGATTCAGGGAAATTCTGAAGAAAGAGCCGGATACTGGGCGCTCGGTGTTGTTTAGTAGGCCACCCCACACTGTGCCGATGCTGTGCTGCTTATAGTTTCATAGACGGCTGATGCTAGTCGTTCTACGATCAGCCGTCTATGAAACTATAAGCAGCACAGCATCAGCACAGTGTGGGGTGGCCTACTAAACAATACCGAGCGCCCAGTATACGGCTCTTTCTTCAGAATTCCCCTGAATCATTCAAATACCTAGGACCCCAATGAATACCTAGCAGAACCAACACAACCCCCCCAAGCAATCCTCTTTTCTGCCAAGCTCATCCGTGCCTCGCAACCCCTCCCTGCAAAATTGTGGGTGTACCCACTCCCAGGGGTGGGCCTTGGATGGCAGACACGAATTTATGCTCATGCCCACCAAGTGAACCGTTGTGGCCCAACAGCTGCTGGGGATGAGCATAATTTCAGCCATAGAGTAGTAGGGTACATGAATTACCATATCACGCACATGCCCCCTCAGAACTACAGTTCCCCCTTCTCCACCCTAATTACCCTTTCCTCCAGGTCACTCCAGCTCCCTCAGGGACTTCCAATTTCCTTACCACATCAAGCACATGCCCCCGCAGAACTAGAGTCCCCCAAATCAATCCTCTCAAACCCCTTGACCTCCTCCCCCAACTGCCATAACTGATCCGACCCCAAATCAGCCCGGCCCTGAAAAGGTCAAGTGCACACCCTTCCCTCTCCAGGGTAATACACTCCACAACACAAACTCCCCAATCCTGATCAATGCCTGTGTATCCATACGGTATACCAAGTGAAATTGTGAACCACTTGAAAATTCCTCAAGACAAAAAAAAAAAAACAAAAAAAAAAACAAAAAGGATCGATCAACTCTAAATTCAGATCAGATCAAAATCAGATCGAAATCAGATCGAAATCAGATCAAAATGAGACCAAAATCAGAAGATTAATAGTAATTATTTGAGTACGAGCAAAACGAACCACCCATGGGTAGGACCATGGCCCTAAGAACTATCAACCAACAAGGAACCTCCATCTCTACTTCGTCAACATCCCCACCTTACCTCTTCCCCCTCAAACCCTACCCCACTGTCTTCAGGGAAGGGGAGACGCCCTCCTCCCACTGCTAGCCACTAGGCTCTACAACAGTACTAGCACTGAAAACTTCAACGGCCATCTTCAATCCCACCAAGAAGAATCGAAGACAGTGCGGCACCTCCTCGCCAAACCCGTTGGCGAGTCGCCACAGGAGGTTCAAGCCTTCATAGAGTTTTACTTACCACACTGTTGAGGAAGAAGGGGAACACCTTGATGTACAGCTTCTTTTCGACCCAGTACTCCCACTTGAACGACCTTCCTCCCCCTCTCACTCCACGTGAGAGTGCGCTCCTCCCTTCCCACCAGAGCACCAAAGCTGAGGCTCCCTTGTCACCCAAAATACACTTCCCCTAACGAAAGTAACCCCTAGCATCCCCAGCCACCATAGCCCACCTGCCCATGTGGCATCGCCCAACGCACCTCGTCCATGCACGCCAACACAACAAGAGTGTCATCTGACTTGCCTTCACGGGGGACGGCACCGCACTCCAATAACGCTCCTCGCCATATCCGCCCTCCCATCCTCCCTTGCCATACACTCCCTCCCGCCACGACTCACCGGTCGCTCCCACCACTAGCACACTGTTACCGTCTGAAGACGTGAGGTTCCGAATGGGCGCGCCTGGTTGCACCGGGCGCAGCGCTGCGCCCTTCGAATCTCGTTAATCTCCATTGCCTTTGGACCCCTTTCTGTTTGGCCGGGAATCAACTGCTCCATTGTTTCCCAGAACCAACCTCACTTTTAGCGGGGTCCTCTTTTTCTGTCCATGCCCTGAGCCAACTGGGGCTTCCTGGTATTCTGGATCTGCAGATTCTACAGACGCCCCGCTATTTTGTGCTTTTTTCTGTAGAGATGTCCCAGCGTACAGTTGATCCTGCCCCCAGGCAGTCCGAGGGTGGTTTCCTTACAGAAAGAACTTCATACTGTGTAATCAGGGTTACATATTGTTCTATTTCTAGGCTACCAGAGTCGACTGGTTTGGGCGGCCCAGCTGGTAGCCCAGTTCTATTTACTTCTTTTTTTGTGACATTGTAATATGATTGCATGTATCATGGTCCATGTTTGGCAAAGCTGGCTGTGATCAGTATGACCAAAACCAGTCTGACCACGTTTGCTTCAGTCATCCGACCAAAGTCTGAGACCCTACCGAGAAGCTGCAATATCGCATCATCTGCATAAGAGCGGTAGCAGTACACTGACATTTAACAGGCGGTCTGGGTTCCACTCAAGGACTTCTGTGGCTGATCTCTGAGAGTGATTGCGGTCAGATACTTCCAGGTAATTGCGGTCAGGTACATCCAGGTCCAGTTGTACGTGCGGTCAGATGCATCCAGGGAAGTTCTAGTGTGAGTATGCCATCCTTAGTTATATTTTGCAATGCATTACTCTCGAGAGAGCACAATAAGTTTCAGTGGCACGGCTGCCAGTTTTCTATTTCCTTACTTAAGTTGTGTGCCATCCCTGCACAGAGGCCATGCTAGTCTTGTCCATATCACCGTCTTCTCCCAAATAGAATGTATTGTCATTATACTCATATTTTTTGGGGCAGCTTAACAACGGTGCATTCTATTCAGGGGAAGATGGTAGTGCGTGCTCGTAATGGGAGTGCTTTTCTGAAATTATGTGGCTAATGGGAGCCCTTTCAGTTTGCATTATTTTTACGAAAGTCCACTTGCATTCAACATCCTCACTCCCAGGGATGAATCACCCTTCATGACCTGTGAGATGGCCCTAGAAACCTCACCCGAGAACACATTTCGGCGCTAGGGTTTCAACACTGCACACCTGAAACATATTCCCTGATATGTCACTCTGAAAGAGAAAGATGTATAGCCGTAACCTCGGGGCCTGCTACTGTCGCACCTTAAATAGAGGCATGGTCATTGTTGTAACTGTATGTGGCCTGAAAGTTGCCATCAATACTGATATCATGACTGTGCAATTCAGTCGGGCAGATGAGGAACAACATCGCAAAGTGCCATAGGCTTGACCTTCATTGGCACATTTTCATGAAAATTCTTTGTAAATGCCAAAATTTATAAACAGTAGAACTTTTTATAGAAGCAAGGAATGGTGGAAAAGTGAAGAGCAAGAGGTTGTTCGTAGTTGGTGTTTTGGTCCGGGTTGAGAGTGTTGTGTGAGTGGAACAATATGTAAACAGCATAAACTGTTCAAAGAAAGAAGGAAGGACTCGGAGTGTTATATGTAAGTGTAACGGTATGTAAACAGCGTAAATTGTGTAAAGAAAGAAGAAAGGAAGGAATAAAGTAATTAAGTAGGTAAGTCGTAGGTACATAGGTGGGTTGGTGCGGAAGAAAGCAGGTAAGTAGGTAGGTCGGTAAGGAAGTAGGGTAAGTAAGTAGGGTAAGTAAGAAGGTAACTAAGTTGGTAAGTAAGTAGGCAAGTAGGTAAGTAAGCAAGTAGGTAAGTAAGTAGGTGAGGAATAGGTAGGCCAGTAGGTCAGCAACTAGCGAGGTAAGTAGTTGGTAGGCCAGTAGGTAGGCAAGTAGGTAAGCAAGCAGGTAGGTAAGTACGTTGGTACTAGGTTAGTAGTAAGTAAGTATGTAAGTATATAAGCAGGTAAGTAGGAGTACGCAAATAAGCGGGACAGTATATAGGTAAGTAGATAGATAAAGTATTTAAGTAAGTATGTAAGCAGCTGGGTAGGTAAGTAGGTCAGTGCGAAGGCAGGTGAGTACTAGGTAGGTAAGTAAGAGGGCAAGCTGGTAGGTCACCCGGTAAGTATGTAGGTGAATTTGTAGGAGGTAGGTAAATAGGCAAGTAGGTAGATAAGTATGTAGGTAGGTGAGTAGATAAGTACGTAGCTAGGCAAGCAGGCAAGTATGTAAGCAAGTAGGTAGGCAGGCAAATAGGTAGGCAGGCAAGCAGGCAGGACGGCAAGTAAGTTGTAAGTAGGTAGGTATGTAAGTAGGCAAGTAGGTAAGTAGGTAAGTAAGTAGGTAAGTAGGTAAGTAGGTACGTATGCAAGGAACGATGTAGAGGTAAGTAGGTGCAGGCAACTAGGTAGAGGAAAATATGTAGAGGCAAGTAGGTAGAGGCAAGTAGGTAGAGGCAAGTACATGGAGGCGAGTTAACAGGTCCATAAGTAGGCAAGTATGTAGAGACGTAAGTGGATGGGTAGGTCGGTAGGCAAGAAGGAGGGAAGTAGGGAGCCAGACAAACAGACAGGCAGGCAAGTAGGGAGGTAGGTAAGTAGGTAGGTTAATAGGTAAGTAGGTAAGTAGGTAAGTAGGTAAGTAGGTAAGTAGGTAGCTAAGCAGGTAAGTAGGTAAGTATGTAAATAGCTAAATAGATAGGTAAGCAAGTAACTAGGGAAGTAAGTATGTAAGCAAGTAGGTGGGTAAGTACATACATTATACATACACAAATAGGTAGGTGGCCTAAGGTAGGTTCGTAAGCAGGTAGGTTGGCTGGTAAGTAAGTAGGTAGGTCACTAGAGTAAGTAAATCAGAGGATGAAGGGAGGGGGAAAAGAAAAGTAAAGAAGAAGAGCAAGACATTGTGCATCTTCGGGGCTTGATCCCAAGCTGAGAAAATTGAGTCAGTACTTAGGGTTTCAATTTGACTTTGGGGCTCCACCATCACACTGAGGTGATCTTCCGGGTTTCTGTGATGGCTTTCTTTATGCAGGCAGATTGAAAGGATCGGCAATGGCTTCAATGAAGTATGTACTATGTATCTTCTCTTCTCTTTTCCTGTTTTCCCTTCGCAAATTGAGCCGTTGTTTTTTTTTTTTTTTTTTTTTTTTTTTTTTTTAAAGAA
>BFEA01000016.1:4158768-4177415 GCA_003427395.1 Chara braunii | reverse complement strand
TTTTTTTTTTTTTAAATATTTTTACGTTCGCGTTCGGAAAGTTTCGGCGCTCGTTCGCGTTCGGTCCCGAACGTTCCGGTGCGGTCACCGAACCCGAACACGATGCTACACAGATCATGATTAATGGTCACCTCGCCTCCCCGTTTCGATTGCAAAGATCGGTTAGGCAGGGGGATCCCATAGCACCTATGTTGTTTGTGTTGGTAATGGAAACACTAGCAGCTATGACTAGAGCCAATTCAGAGATCCAAAAAATTGACGTCCCTGAAATTCCGCCTCACTTGATCCTTGTCACTTCGCTGTTTGCGGATGACCTCACAATTCTCTTCAGAGCCAATGATCAGAGCCCCAGAGCACAGGAGCATACCATTCACCTGTTTGAGATTGCCGCAGACATGAAAGTGAACTGGGGTACTAAGACGGAAGGCTGGTGGCTTCGCCCCGATGGCAACCCTCCGCCAGCGGACCCACAAGTCGCTCGGAAGCCGGAAGATACAGCAATTAGAGTATTAGGGGTGAACCTGACGGCTCGAGGCCCGCCCGACAACCATGGTGAGGAATTGGTAGGTATTGCGGTAGAAAGAATGAAGAAATGAGATTCAAAACCCACTTCTCTTGTTGGAAGGGTTCTAGCCATCAACAACGCCATCTTTGCCTCCATCTGGTACAAGGTGGCATTTTGGGAAATAAATCGTAAACAGTTGTCAAAACTCAAACAGGCAGTGACAGCCTACCTGTGGAAAAATAATCACAATGACATACGAGCCATCAAAAGAGTGGCATGGGAGACTATAATACAACGAAGATCCCACGGTGGACTGGGGATTATTGATCCGGAAGAAGAAATAAAAGCACTGATGTTCAAAATTCTTGTACAACTGTTGCTGGGAAATGATATCCCTTGGGTTGGGTACGCACATATTCAGCTTGCCAATTTGGCCCCGCCCTCCTGCTCCAGCCACCAGGTCCACCCACTTAGATGGCTAACCAACAGTCACTGGTCAATCCCGGCCCCTCCCAAAAAAGATGCGGATGTCTCCCCGTCCGCGAGGGCGAAGCAGGATCTCCGCATTGATCCATTGTGGACTACTCTGATCAGATTATGGAGAGAGAGGGGGCCACAGCGAACTGCCATACCATTAAGATGGGAAGAAATTTGGCGTCAACCTCTGTTCGGTCACCACCAGATCCTCGATCAAACTGGCTCGCCGTTCTCCCTGCGCAACAAATCCAAATGGCTGAATTGTGTCAAGAAGGGAATATACACGATTGGGGACCTATGGGACTCACAAATGGGAAATTGGGCAACAGCGGACGTACTTAAAAGGAGAATGGGGATAATCAAGAACATGGCCCAGGGTCTGCAAGAAATTCAAGAAGCAATACCGTTGGCCTGGCTCCGTACTCTTAGATCTGGACCAACCATTTCTGACCTAGACTGGGTGACATTAGTGGATGACCTACCTCTCCCAATGTCCGTCTACCAAGTCCAAATGGGGGAAGGCAGCCAAGCCCAAGTACAAGCTTTTAGCCCTGTGAACCCGGGACAACGTTGGTCTAAGCTACTTAGAGTCGAGGAGCTGGACAAAGCCCTTCCGATCTCTCGTCTTGTTAGAATAAGGGTTGTGGAAGACCCAAAGGCAGGGTTCTTCCTTTATGAACCATCCACCCCTCTCCTTCTATTGCCATTCGATCCGACGGAATGGGAATGGAAAGACGAAGGATCTAACCTACTCTATCTCTAGCAATACACGGTCAAGAATGGATATAGGAGAGGTAGAAAAAAAATTCCAGTCAGGGACACCATTATAAACAGATGGGACAGGGACTCCCCTCTAACAAAACAACAGTTGCAAAACATCAACTTGTCCATGTATGCAAAGTTGAAACCAACAAGCCACAGGGCTTTGCAATGACAAATTATACACAGGTGTCTACCGACACCGGACTTGCTGACCACCAGGATAGACCTCGAGCAGAAAGGGGAACTCTCCCCTATCTGCTCATACTGTTCTCATTCGTCACCTAGAAAGAGAGTCACCCTGGAGCACTGCCTATTGGATTGTTCGATGGTAGCCCAGCTCTGGCGTTGGTGGGATGCAGCCTAGCACTATTTCACGGATGAACATTTGTCGTGGTGTACCCGCACTCTACTATTCGGGGATACAGCTCGAGATAATGTTACGTGGTCCCCCTTTATGTCTAACCTCTTCTCCTACACCAGATTGACAATCTTGATGCAGACCTGGAGAATGAGGTGTTCATATCAAAGGAACCAGCACACGTTTGGATTCATGCAGGCACAAATAGCAATAATCGACACAATCACGGCCAAGACACAGCAAGCTCACAAGGAGCTACGGGAGATCCTAAAAAAAGAGCAAGACCCAATTAAAAAACAGAAACTTGTTGACAACTTTGCTACCATATGGACGGACAAACGGAACAGGCTATGCAGTATGGATAGCCAGGCTCGCCTGCAATGGCAACCCTGGCCTACAAAAGAGCGGCAGTGGGAGCGCTTGCCGCAGTCGCACTTCACAGTGGATTACAAATTGACCAACTTCGTTTTGGTGACGTAATAGAACCTCCCCTACCATCTGGCCTGGTCAAACCCTTTCCTATGACTCACCCTTCCCCTGATCTACACCCTTATCTTGCCCCCTATATCCATCCTCCTCCACAATCCCCCCCTCCCCCCCTCTCCCCTCCTGTCTAGCACTCTCATCTGTCTATTGCCGGTCAAGGATGGGTCTCCAGCTCAGCTACATCGTTTGGAATCCGACACCAGCCCCCCAAGGGGGCCTTCAAGAATATTGAATAAATATGGATTGGATTAGAAAGAAAAAGGGGGCATGCATGTTTTTTTCATACTCCAGCTCATTCTATAGAAGTCAGTATCAGCACCCTCAGGGGCACACAGATACATCTACTGCACAAACGAATGCAATTGTTAAGGGACGCTGGATTCCAGCAGGTGCTGCTCCCTACCAATAGATGGAACTCTCCCCCGGGTGCTAGCGGTGTCTGCTCCTATCAACATCGCTAGCATTGCAGAGGGCATGTTTTATTAAAAAAAAAAAAAAAAAAAAAAAAAACGATGTCACAGAAACAGGGCAACTACGAGGGAGTAACCTACCTTTCATCTGGAAAAGAAAATCGGATGTCTATCGCATCAAGCTGGTAGAAGAAGAGAAAGGCGAAAGAGTGTATCACCCAATGACCCCGATTGAGAACCTTCCCTTCGATCCCCAGGAATGGAGATGGTCATGGCAAGGCAGGGGAAGGTGGGGACAGGGGGTTGGAAAGACGGTGCCTTTAGCTGCCCTTAAAACAAAGTCGGTCTACGGAATGCTCAGACCCAAGCGTGGGCTGCGAGACGTGGTCGAGGACAGATGGCAGCGCCACCTTAATATAGACAGAAGCACGCTCAAACCAATTCAATGGTTCAAGGAGTATCAGAAAAGGCCAGCAAAAATCTCCGCTCTCCAATGACAAATTGCCCATTGATGGCTGCCAACCAACGACTGGCTGGTTGATCACACGCAGCTTGAACAGCAAGGAAGGGCGCTCCCCTGGTGCCGGAGCTGCCACCAAAATTTCCCCGGAAAAAGGCGCCCCGAGACGATTGAGCACATCTTCCTACAATGCCCTGCTGCCGTCTTATTATGGTGATGGTGGGAGAGGATCTGGCGGCACATTGTTCCAGGCTTATCATGGCCTTGGGATTGGAAGGCAATTTTGTTGGGGCACTGTCCCCAGCTCCGGGACAATGCTTTTGTAGCGAATATGTACTCCCTGGGTAGACGTACTGTCCTMTGGACTATATGGTGGAGAAGATGCATTATAGAATTGGAGGGGGCCAGGGTGGAAGAGGGGGAAGTCACAGAGCAGATACGACTAGTTTTCCAGCACGAGATTATGCCACAATGGCAGAGTGTTAAGGAAAACCTGGAGCAGGTGCACAACAAGATGAACATCGACAAAATTATCTCCCGGTTTTGTGTGGACTGGCTGGGGGGGAGGAGGGAGGGCTGGGTCGCGAGGGTAAGCTGGACAGGAGACATATTGGACCAGCCGCAGAAAGATGGACACAGAGAGGAATGAGAGGGAGGAAGGGAAAGAGACTATCAGCTTCACTTCAAGGACTGGATAAAAGTAGATCCCAGGGAACAGTTGAGACCCGCCCAGGACTTCCCTGATCCCTTTCCCCCTCACCTGCTGGCCCTGGAGGAATATGTGGGGGGCTAGTGGGGGACTAGTGGTAGGTTTTCTCTGCGCTTTTTTTGTGTTTTCCTGTGTTTCTCTGCCTCTGGTTTCCTCCCTTTTCTACGTCTGGGGATGCTAGAGGTAGGTGACTATATGTTGCATACTTGTGAAACACAGTCATAAGTATGGCGCAGATTCCCAGAACCGACCAGATAATACGGAGTTATACAGATGCAATCGGAAGACTTGAGATACCTTGGACTGACTCAGACCTGACTCGGACTGCAATCGAAACACTCTCAAACATTCATCAGGGTGTGAATGCCCTGGCCTCGAGTATAGACGAAGGGCCAAGGACCAAGATCATGCACGGGCGAAGGGAGAGAGGAGAGAGACGAAGGAGGAGGAGAGGGAAGATGACGTCAACTCAATGTTTCCAAAGATAGTATCTTGAACTATCAGAAGTGACAAGAATCCGAAATGTCGCGAATGCCAAGTCTCACAATATCCCAGATGTCGATCTCACAATGTCAAGTACACCTTCAGAAGGAAGATGAAAGCAGATCCCGAAATAGTCCTCAACTCGTAGTCCCCATGTCGCTGTCTCAGATGTCACCAAAACTCGTAACCATCTCTCATCTGCAGTAGTCCCGTAGGAGAACCCAGACTAGACTGAGAAGGTAGGAAGAGAGAGAGAGAGAGAGAGAGAGAGAGAGAGAGAGAGAGAGAGAGAGAGAGAGAAGAGAGACAGAGAGAGAGCTGGAGGGTGGAGGAACAGAGGGAGAGAAGGCAGAGCCTTCCTCCCGGTACCTGGCTATGGCGCGGCAGGGCCGCTGCGCTGTCCCCTTCGCTGCTGCGCTCGCTGTCTCCTCGCTGCTGTGCTGCGCTAATCTGCTTAACGCTGCCAAGCTGCGCTAATCCTGAAGCCTAACTTCGCCCAGACTAACCTCATACTAATCTCCCGGACTGAGGCTGGTACCCAGCCTTTTGTAGTGCTGGGCCGGCCTCTTGCCTACTGGTACCTTCCGGCCTGGACCGTTGATCTGAATCGGCGGTCCAGATTTAAACTGGTTTGGCGCCCAAAATGTGGCAGCCTCTGAACCGCTGTCGGTGGGTCCTAGGCTGGACCGGTACCGGCCTTGTGGCCGTTTGGCCTGGGCCTGCCTGAACCGCCGTGGTCCAGGCCTATTCGGGCCTCGTCTGAACCGTCGTCCCTCAGGCCTTATCCTGCCTGTCTGGAACCGGGCCCTAACTGGGGCCCGTGTGGCTCAGTATGCCACACTATACCACCATCTTTACTTTTGACATTTCTTAGACATTCTCAGACATTCTCAGAAGGAAGTGCGGTAGAGTGACCAGGAAGGTGGGCAGGGGACCAAACAAGGATTTCTGGTGCCCCCCAGTAACCCTGCTGAGCCCCTGCCCGGGGTCTTGGTTTGGACAGTACAGGATAGTTAGTGAGGGGACGCTGTACCCGGTTTCCAACATATTACCTCTGAGGAAGTTCATTCTGTATATGGGACGCTGGACCCGTTTTCCTGCAGGTGATGCTCCCCACCAATAGATGGAGCCTCTCCCCAGGTGGTAGTGGTGTCTGCTCTTACCAGCACCACTATCACTGGTGAGGGCGTCTTAAAAAAAAAAAAAAAAGGGAACTTTCTTTTTTTCATTTTTTTCTGATTGCTGGTGGATAATCATGGTTCTCATGTTTCTTTGATTCTTTYTTTTTACCTACATATGCAAATATGAAAGGGGGAAAAAAAAAGAAAAACATAATAATGAAAAGAAAAATCTTTTTTTTTTTTTTTTTTTTTTTTKAAGGCCCTTGTGCAAGACCTCTATCCTGGTGGTGGTAAGAGAACCACCGGGATTGAGGCTTTGCCTGGCGGGCCGCTCCATCTATTGGTGGGGAGCAACACCTGCTGGAAACCGGGTCCAGCGTCCCATAAATACATCTTTGCGACCTTGAAGGTGACGCCATTGTACTGGAATCCGGGTCCAGTGTCCCATATCCTATCACCTCATTACATGCCTATCCTGCAGCCGGGTCGGGTATGGGGGGGAGAAACACTGGGGGGCACCAGTGGCGTCTCCCTCCCTCCCCTAGCCGSCGCCATCCACCTACTATCCTCATGGCGCCTATAGTGTCTTTGTGTCTTTGCACTCTGCAGTGGTATCTATTGAAAAAAGGCTGCAGCAGCAGAAGGCCGGAATGAGCTGCACAGAAATCAGCTGGAAACGACTGACATTTGACTATTATTGACTTAATATCCTGACCTGCTGGAAACCGGGTCCAACGTCCCATAAATTCTACTTTTGAGCAATCACCCTTTGAAGTGACGCGTGCTGGGATCCGGGTTGGTGGGGGAAACCGGGTCTCATGCAACTGGCAGTATTTCTGCTAAGGATAGCGGGTGGGGTGGGAAAGGGTTTGCGAAGTCCTGAGCAGGTCGTAGCGGGGTGCCGGGATCAATCGTGGTCCAGTCGTGAAAGATCAGCTGGTAGTCTCTTACTATCTCTGTCCGGGGTTCTCCCTGCGATTCCCTTTCAGGTTGGCGGCCGGTCCACTTCACCTCGGCCACCCATCCCTCCCTCTCTCCACCCAGCCAGTTCTTGCTGAATGTAGAGATGATCCTGTTCATATCCCCCCAGGAATACATCAGGTCGAGCTTGTCTTTGACTGTCTTCCATTGGGCCGCTATCTCGTGCTGGACCAATGTTCGGATTTGCTCCATGGACTCGCCGTCTTCCACCCTCGCCCCCTCTATCTCCCGACAACACCTTATCCACCATATAGTCCATAGGACACTCCGTCTGCCTAGGATGAACATGTTTTCCTCAAATGCCTTCCCTCGGAATGGAGGGTAATACCCCAAGAGAAGGGCCCTCCAGTCCCATGGCCAGACCGCACCGAGGACTATGTGACGCCAAATCCTGTCCCAACTTCTCCATAATAGCACTGATGCAGGACATTGGAGGAATATATGTTCGATGGTCTCAGCCCTCCTCCTCTCGGGGTAGCTCAGGAGACATTTATGGCACCATGGTAGTGTCTTCCCTTGTTGTTCCAGGCGGGTATGGTCTATCAGCCAATCATTGGTGGGTAGACACCTGTGCTGTATTTGCCACTGGAGTGTGGAGATTTTGGCGGGTCTTTTGCTGTAGTGTGCAAACCACCAGATGGGTTTCAATAGTTTGCGGTCTATATTGAGGTGGCGATACCATTTGTCTTCTACACGGTCTCGTAATCTTCATTTGGGCCTGAGCATTCGATAAGCAGATTTAGATTTTAATTTGCATAGTGTCAGTGCTTTTGCCTCTCCCTTCCTGGTTGGGATGCTCAGGGTCCATTGCCACTCATCAGGGTCCAGGGGGAGGTCCTAGATTGGAGTCAGGAGTCATTGGGCTATATGCCCGGTGGTGGCCTCACTCATTAATGACCCTGATGCGATAGACATCCCTCTGCTCCTTCCATATGAAGGGCTGATGGTTACACCGCAGTCTGTCGTCCTTTAGAATGAAGAAGACTTCAACTAGCACATGTGCCTGGTCCGCGAGGTGGACGTGCCCCACCTCCCGCTCGTGGTCAGGCATCCCTACCCTGTCATCTTCCTTAATGCAAGGACCTATTCTAAGAGTGGCGTACTAGTGGAGGGGGAAGCTGTCAATCGACTCAATCACTGCTCTTTCGGTGAGGTGACAACAACGTAGTGTTGTTCGTAACCTCTCCGCGCTCTTCCAATTCCTTGCCTCAGCGTCCCAAAGGTCCCCAACCCGTCGTACACCGTGTTTCACCCAACCCTTCCATGGTGAATTCGACGCGTACCGCACACACCCTTCGGAATCCGTTATTAGGCGGTTTTCGAATAGGGGCTGCCTGAATATTTCTTCCCACCTCTCTGGAACCGGCCAGTTGGGAGGGGGGGGAGCCTCCTCCATGTACGTATGAGACACACCCAATATCTGTCGTTAGGATCCCCGTTTCTGCACTTCCTAGGTAACCTCCAGTATCTATCCTCCATCCATACTCGGGGATCAATCTCAGGTGGAGATTCTGGGGCGAGGTCAGAGATTTGTGCCAGGGCAAGGGGGACCCATGGGGAGGACAGTGAGAAGATGATAAGTTGAAGCCAGCGAATCGAGAGAGCGTGGAATTTTGTGGCCGGATCCACGATTCCTAAGCCTCCTTTGTTCTTGGGCTGGATCACCGAGTCCCACGCAACGCAGCTTATGGCATGGGAGATGTTACTATCGCCTCTCCACAGGAAGGCCGCCAGTTGTTGTTTCAGTACTTTGAGCCCCCCATTACTCATAGGCCATAGGATGGCCTTATACGGTAGTTATACCAGAGTGTGGCAAGGATCACATTGTTAATGACACATGCCCGCCCAAAGATGGATGTGCGTTTATTGTTCCATTTTTCCAATTTGATTTGTCCTGGTCCGGTCAGATACTCGTCATTCGATGCTGGCCTTCCTCTGGCAGTGATCAGTGGCCCTAGAATTCTTAGGGGGTCGTGTGATTCTCGAGTTCTCTGGAGGTCTGCCCCCTTGGTGATGCATCCACCATCCTGTAGTCTTCTGTCCCCAATTTACCGCATCCTGTAGTCTTTTGTCCCCAATTTACCGTCATATCCGACAGGCGGCAGAATTTGTTCATGAGGTGCTGGATTTCTTCCATGTTGGCCTCAGTCGCCTCTACCATTATGGTAAGGTCATCAACAAACAGGGAGCAGATAGGTATTGCCTCTTCCGGGATATTCGATATCTTGATACGTGTGAGGTTTTTGTTCTGTCGCAGATTGGCTGACAGAGCTTCCATAATTACCAAGAAGAGATAGGGGGCAATGGGGTCCCCTCGTCTCACTGACCGTTGGAGTTCAAATGGAGGCGCCACTGACCCATTGACCTGAACACATGTTGTGGCATTATTATGGAGGATCTTGACCCAGCGCCGGAAGGTGGGTCCGAAGTTCATTCTTTCCAAACACATGTCTAGGAATTCCCAGTCCACGTGGTCATAGGCTTTTTCGAAATCTATAAAGATAATGGCCGCGTTTGCCTGTTTTCGGCGCGCCAATTGGACCACGTCGTTAACCAGTAGGATGTTTTCTTGAATATTCCTGCCGGACATGAACCCTGTTTGGGCTGGGTGAATGACCTCCTCCAATACTGTCGCCATGCGGTTGGCCAATGCTTTGGAAAGCATTTTATATACCACGGTGAGCAGAGTAATAGGTCTGTAGTTTCTAATGTTCATTTTGTCGCCTTTTTTGTATAGGAGAGATAACACTCCTTTCCCTACAGTATCCCCCATTTGCCCGGCCTCCCATACCTTTTGGTAATATTCCCACAGGTCGGTACTGAGATCCGTCCACATGGTTTTCCAAAATTCTTTGGGGAAACCGTCAATACCAGGGGTTTTTTCCTCCTTCATTTGGAGGAGTGATGTCCATATTTCTTCTTTTGTCAGCTCTATCTCCAGCTTGTCTCGTTGTTGAGAAGAGATATGTCGGTCCACTAGGAGTAGGAAGTCTCGTATTTCCCGAATCCTTTCTTCCCCATACGGGGATAGGACTTGGGAGGTATATAGCTGTTTGAAGAACTTCCTGGTGATTAGGGTGCAGTGAGCTGTGTCAGTGGCAATGATGTTGTTATCGTCTGGGTCAAAAAAAACCTCGATGACCGTCCGTCGTGCTCGTGCGGTGGCCATGGAGAAAAAACGAGTGTCCATGGAGGCCTCGTGGGTGAGTTTAGCCATCTTCCCTCTGATTCTGATTCCCTGCCATCTATGCAGAGCGTATTGTAGAAGTCGGACTTTAGCATTTTGGATAGAGTCTATGAGATTCAGTGATTTCTGCGCGGAGGTAAGATGTTGTGACTCTGTCTGCCTCTCCAGGACTATTAGTTCGTTGTGTTTGGTCATTTCAAGTTGTTGTCGCAGGGCTGCTTTAGCTTTGGAGAATTCTTTGCATTTTTTGTCAGAAACACAAGGTCGTTGTTGAACCATACAAGGTAGGAATCAAAAAGGTGCTTTTGCTGGCGCCAAAATTCCCATTCGTGTCGTATCATTTGTGAGAATGATAAATCTTTAAGTAGGGAGGTGTTTAATTTGAAGAAGCATGACCCTTGGTCTGACCTTTTTCTCATTGTCAGTACTATCCCACAAGTTTTGTGATCCAGACCCGAGTGCGGGCTGCGTGGGAGGATCATTGACCATCGCAGGGCTCCTTCCAGGTCATTGGACAGTAGGATGAGGTCAATTCGAGATTTGGATAGGCGGACCGGATTGTTGTCCCTAATGCACGTGAACGCCTGTGCTTGGGGGTGCAGGCGCCGGAATGTATCGAAGACTGAAAGAGTCTCACAGAGGTCCGCTAACATTTGCTCGTCCTCTAGCGCCGCAAAGGAGGGCGATTCCTGGGGTTCCATCTGTCCAGGCCTTTATCTAGGGTCGCATTGAAGTCCCCTGTTATAGTTAGAGGGATACCTTCCAAGACTTGTGCACCAGTTTTCCCCAAGAACTCCTTCCTCTCCCCTATTGAGTTTGGAGAGTAGATACAGAGAACACGGAGCAGTTCTAACTCTAACATTCCCAAGACCGAGGCCCATCGCCTTTCCGCTTCGTCCACAACCCAGTGAACCGGTTGGAACCTTGAGTCAGGGGGGATCCAAATTGCCACCCCTGCTGATCCAGGTCTCGGCGCGTGGGCTCTTATGGCCGTATAAGGCCAGACTAGCTTATGGGCTCTGTTATGATCTGGATTGTTTTGCAGGTGAGTTTCTTGTATGCAGATCGCGTCCGGACAACGCCTGCCTCCTATTCCTTTCAGTTGGTCCCAAATGGCCTGGCGTTTTTCTGGTCTACTCGATGCCAAGCCATTAATATTGAGGGAACGCAGGTCCAGGTCGGCTGAGTCAACGCATTTTTTCCATGCCACGTTCCTACAGTATAATGTATCAAGGTTATCCATTGCTTAGTGTCTGCTTAGTGTCAGCCCCCCTTGTCTCATAGTGGATGCCATTGCCTGTTATCCCATCTGTACAGATGCAAAATTCTCTTCCGCACTATCGGGCACATGCATTTACATATGTCATCTTCGGACCAGTATTCGCTGGCTTTTATTTTTGCGCATTGCAGGTCCAGGAGGGCATTGTGGTTGTACCAACCCAGGTCGGATGATTTGTTGGGTTCAAAGCGCAGGTAGAGGTCGTTCCTAGCCATCTGCTCCTCACCGCTCCCAGATCTCATGCCAAATCTCATGCCTGCTCTGGCCCCTGGGGCAAAGTGTTTGGGGATGAAGGTGGACATTTGGTTGGTGAAGACCCTATCGCTCTCCTTGCTGTTTCCTTCCTGGGGCGAGAACTCCTAACCTTGCAGTGTTACCCCCCCGTACTCCCCTATCGGGGAAAGGCTCATCTCCCATTTCCCGTCTGCCTTTCTAAGGGGGATTACAAGAACCCCGTTCAGCTTAGAGAGTGGCAACTCAAAGAGGCCCTGTTCAATGAGTTGCCTTAGCTTGAGTCTTCATGAGGTCAGTCCCTCCTCGGTTGTTTCTACTTCCTTCGCCCTCGGCTGGTCTTGCTCTTCCTGTGTGGGAGGGTGGAACTGGCTCCGGGCGACGGCCAGAATCCGTTGGAAGGCTTCTGCCCATGTTAGGTGGGGAGGGGGGCCGGATGTTAGTGCGGTTCTTAAGGAGGGGCTGTTGTTCAGGAGCCCTACTAGTTCCACATAAGACTTGTCCCAGTACTCCTCCCCCTCGTGCGGACAGTCTGATTGTAGGTGCTTGAGTATCCAATCCGCCACAATCTGGATTTTCTGATCCATACTCATTTCGTGCGGGGGGGCGTCGGGGTCCGCTGAATCTTGGGGGGGCTCCTCCATCTCAACATCCAGAGGGGGGGGGGGGKGTGTCCACCTCCATCTGCCGTGCCCCGAAAGCATCTGAGCAAAAATCGGGGGCCAGCGGTTGCACCTCCTCCTGCGCGGGTTGTTGTGGCTGATGTGGTGTTGGGGACTGGTGCTGTTCCGGTTCAGGCCTGCCGGGCACCGGGGTATGCAGTTGCTGTGTTTGTTGTGGCAGCGGGGTGTGTGATTGCTGTGTTTGTTGTGCCTGCTGTGTTTGCTGCAACTGTTGCTTCTCCCTCGCCTGCTGCTTCAGGCGTGTCCCCTGATGGCTTTGCAGAGGTTGCGTCTTCTGTCCCCTGGCACCTTCTATCGCATTCGTGCCTTCTTCCCTGGGTACATCTTCGCGGTGCCCCATTGTCGTGCCCCTGTCTGTGTCCTCCAGCATTGGTGTGTCTTGTGGGTGCTGCCCAGGGCCGGGTGCCTGGTCTTGGTCCTGGGCTGAGTTTTCCTGGGGGACCATCTCCCTTCCCTTAGACTGATCGGGTGATTCCGAGTCCTTGCTTACTTGTTCGGGGACCAGCTCCCCCCGCTGCCCATCCCGACGTTCCTATCCCAGCTCCTCCTTCCCATTCTTTAGACATGCAAAGCGGTTGCCTTGGATGCCTGTCCCTTTCTCTGCCTCCAAAAATTTCTTTTGCGGACTCGTCTTTTCTTTCCTTCCCACAACTACCCAAGATTCCTGCTTTTTGGTCATTGCGGGGGGGTTCTTTAGATGAGTTTCCAGGGACTTGGGGGGGATCCATGTCGCTGGTGGCTGTGATCCCGGTTTCGGGTCTCCTTGTCCCTCCCAAGCCCAACCGGTGATTTTCCCATCGTTCCCTCCTGGTGCATCAATGTAGACCCACCCTTCCTAGCCTGGGTCAACTGTCCGCCACCTGGATTCTTCAAAAGGATCCTTTCTAAGACGCCCTGTGGGCTTGGCCGTACGTGAGGGGTAACGGGGGCATGCCATGTAAGTGTACAAGTGGCCATAGGCCTGGCATTTGAAACACCACGATCTGAGTTTGTGAGCAGTGTGGATCCGATATACTTTTCCTCCCACGCAGAAAAGGATGACATCATCCATCGAAAATATGTGTTCGTCTGGGAGATTGATGGCTAACATGAGGTAGTCGTCCCTCCGGGCCATATGGGGGGGTAGCAGGTTGATGAAGTCCACCACGTCGTACTTCTCTGCGAAGTCCTGGATGAATGCTGCTTGGATCTCAATCAGGATGTGTGGAAACTCCACCCAGAAGTGTTCCCTCACCATCTTCTCCCTGCGTTCCTCTGGCCGTTTCGGTTTCGGGGGGGCCCAGGGGTAGATACGGACTTCTGACCTATCGCACGGAGGGACTTCCAGTTATCCATTGTTTTTTGTCCTCCTCTGCAACACACAGGACAGTGATAATAGAGGATGATGCGGGTTGGATCAAGAACATTTCGCGTGTGCTTGCCGGAGATCCTTTGAAGGCCGCTAAGCGTTCCCTGATCTAGCCAACTTTGTCATTCGTGGATTTGAAGGCCGCGTCATCGTGGAAAGTCCAATTGCTAGCATGGCCGACATATAGTGTGTCTCTCTTTCTAACGGCTTCCCCCGAGAGTGTTCTGACCACCGTCGTTCTGACCACTTGATGCAGGATCTTTTTCTCCGGGGGGGCCAGGAGGCGGGACAGGAAGAATGCCCCAGCATTTGTTAAGTTTCTTATGGGTATTCTCCATTCCTCCTCCCCTCCCTCGCTAACACCATCCTTCCTGCATTGAATCGTGATGGTGTCTTGAGCCAGCGGTCCCCTGACTCTTTCTGCCCAGGTTTTAGCATGTGGGCTAGGGGGGGCGCACTGGTAGAGGCAGGTGGGCTGTGGGGGGTTGAACTGTTGGAGGTTCCCGCTTGACTATCACTACAGGATTCCATCTCCCTCCCTTGTGCTCGCTCCCGCCCGGCATCGATTCCCAGCGTTTGTGAGTGATCCAGGCCCATCCTTACCTCTCTGTCTTTCCCTTTGTCTTCTAGTAGGCGGTTCTGGGCGTAATGCCTCGCCACCCCCCTGTATAGAAGCATCGAATCCAATTTCTTGTGGGCGCGCTGCTGCTGGACCTTCATCTTGTCACTCTTGGTATTCACTATCAAGGGTGGGCAAGATGAGTAGGGGGAGGATGAGTAGGGGGAGGTGGTCAGGGGGATGAGCACGATGGATGGGATCTGTGATCAGGGTGAAAAGGACGGGGAGGGGGGCGATGGCGAGTGGATCGGGGTCGAGGACATGATGGAGAAAAGGGGATTACTCAGGGCGAATGGAGGTGAGGTGTATGCAGGGCGGATCAGGTGGGGGGATGATGGATGGCCGGAGGGGGGGGGAGGGGGGGGGGGGGGGGGGGGGGGGGGGGGGGGGGGGGGGGGGGGGGGGGGGGGGGGGGGGGGGGGGGGGGGGGGGGGGGGGGGCGAGGTTGGGGGAGATGATGACGGGGCGGGACGTGGTTGGGGAAAGTCGACGGGATCGGGGGCCTGCAAGCGATGGGCTGGACGGGGGGGGGTCGGTCAGGGCGGTTGGAGGTGGGGTGTATGCAGGGCGGATCAGGAGGGGGGCTAAGTCCGGGGAGATGATGACGGGGCGGGTCGTGGTTGGGGACTGGATCAGAGGTAGAAGAGGTCGCGAGGGAGAAGTCGGGAGGTGAATTGTATGTTGCCACGTGGCGCTGTCATCACCCTTCCTTCTCCTTTTCTCGCCCGAACTTTTGCATGCATTATCCGTACGCCGGTTCAAACAGGAGGGTAAAAACCGGGCAGACTAGTTGGGATGGTTGATCAACGAATTGTTGATCTCTTTGTTATTGTGGTTCCTACTTCCCTCTCACGCGCCTATCCTCCTCCCTCTCTTCCTCGGTTTCCACCTTTCTAGCTACTAGCTCGCCCTTCCCCCTTCAAGTTCTCCTTCCTCGTTTTCCTCCCTTCTCCCCCGCCAGTCCTCCTGTTCCTCCCTTCCTTTCCTCCCACGTGTAACCTTCCCGTCTGATTGCAGCGCCTTTCCTTCCGCACTTCGCTTCCTTCCTCCCCCCCGTCGAACCCCTGTATTCCCGGATCGGATTCCTCGAAGGGGATTTATCAACGGGTAGTTGATCGTGGTTGTTACCACTGCTCCCTCTTCACCATCTCCCCCCTTCCTCTTCCGTCCTTTTCTCTCTCTCTCTCCCCGGCGTCCGCCGCCTTCCTTTCTTCTCACTCCTGCCTTATTCGTGAGGATCCCCAGACTGTGACTACTCGTTTTTACCCGCCTGAAACCGCCGGACTTGCCGAGATGGAGAGCATAAGTCCACGGGGAGCAATTTCGAGCAAAGGGGAAGATTCGTCGCCACAATCAGAATTTCATAGAGAGCAAGGGAATGAAGGTCCGATCGTCGCCACACTCGTGCCCAAACAACTCTTATCTAAAGTGGTTTCGGGAAAGGAGGTGTGTTGCTTTGTTCACATGGACACGTTTCAACTCGATATCGTAGTCCTTTTCTCAGTCGTGTCGCCCCTCCCTGCTTCCTTGTCCTCTCACATGCACAGGATTATGGAAAAAAGAAGTCACGAAATAATCAGATGCAACTTACCATTATCAAGTTCCCTTCGATGTATGTTCGCGAAGTTACGGCCGCTGAAACCCAGTCTTCTCCACCGCAGCTAGTTTTGGCTGCAGGGCCCCAAGAGAAGTCTGGCGCTATAGTCTGCCACTTCTTGCATCACTCACTCCCGCCAGATCGTTGAGCGCCTTCCTCCGTATGCTTGTGGTATGTAGTCCGCCGATCTGAACTTGTTTGTCCTTGGCTGGACTTCCACTATAAACACGGTACCCCGTCGTCTTCTTGACTACCTGTCGCCTGACCCTTCCTTTCTCTGACCCTTCTCTGGCTCTGGCCAGGTTCCCCTGCTTGGCGGCTATGGACGCCTTCTTCTCCCCCCAATCCCCCACCGTCCGTCGCCTTTCGTCAAGCCCAGTCCCCTATCCTAGCGGCCCTTGGTCCGACTCCCTTCCCCCGCCTCGCCCTCCTCGTTGTTTCGCCGCGGTGTCCAGCTCCCCTCTGCCTACGATGGTGCGTCACGCTACCCCGCTGCGAACCCGTTACGTCGTTACCCCGTCGTCTTCTTGGCTGCCTGTCGCCTGACCCTTTCTTTCTCTGACCCTTCTCTGGCTACGGCCAGGTTCCACCTACCTGGCGGCTATGGACGCCTTCTTCTCCCTCCAATCCCCCGCTGTCCGTCGCCTTTCATCTAGCCCAATCTCCTGTCTTAGCCGCCCATGGTCCGACTCCCTTCCCCCGCCACGCCCTCCTCGTCGTTTCGCCGCSGTGACCAGTTCCCCTCTGCCTTCGACGGTGCGTCACGCTACCCCGGCGTGGACCCGTCGCGTCGTTAGCGCTAAGCCGACGCTTGTTGACATATCGTCTCCTTTTTCGTTCTTTGGATCTGTCGCCTGACCCTTTCTTTCTCCGACCCTTCTCTGGCTACGGCCAGGTTCCACCTACCTGGTGGATATGGACGCCTTCTTCTCCCTCCAATCCCCCGCTGTCTGTCGCCTTTCGTCCAGCCCAGTCTCCTGTCTTAGCCGCCCATGGTCCGACTCCCTTCCCCCGCCACGCCCTCCTCGTCGTTTCGCTGCGGTGACCAGTTCCCCTCTGCCTTCGACGGTGCGTCACGCTACCCCGGCGCGAACCCGTCGTGTCGTTAGCGCTAAGCCGGTGCTTGTTGACATGCCGTCTCCTCTTTCGTTCTTTCAATGAAGAGAAAATCAAACCCATTTTCTTTTCTTTTTCCTTTTTCTTTTCTGTTTTTGCTAGACACACTGATTGATTGATTGATTGATTGATTGGTTGATTGGTTGATTGACTGTGATTAGTTGATTGATTGATTGATTGATCGATCGATTGATTGATTGATTGATTGATTGATTGATTGATTGATTGTGTGTGCGTGTGTGTGTGTGTGTGCGTGCGTGCGTGCGCGAGTGTGTCTGTGTGTGTGTGTGTGCGCGTGTGCAAGGAGTATGAGTGTGAACGATGTACAGAAAACCAAGTTGTGAAATCACACAAATGCCCAAGTAGTCGTGTCCAAGCAGAGAGTACAAATACAGCGAGAAAACCATCCATATAGAGCAATACAATGAAGTAATGAGTCAATGCCCAAGCCCGTAGGCCACACCAACACAATATCCAAAGTTGCTCCTCTCTGTCTGGCGCCCAGCGCCCAACCTACTATGCCCGACTATCCTACCTACAGTTGGTTCACGCAACAGGCTCACTTCGACTCTCGAAGACCAATGTACATGACTGTCAACTCCATAGCCGACCTGTCTTCATGCACCATGTACGTATCTTGTCACCCTCAATCAGACATTGATTACCCCACACGCGCCTCCTTCCCTGAAGACCACTCGATCGCCCCGCATTACCCCCTGGCGCCCAGCAGCCCGGCTATGGCCGCCTGCGCCCCGCTGCCCCTGCAGCGCCCCACTTCACCACTACAAGCCCCGTCAGCGCCATTGACAGCAGCTCAGCATCACGCGATAGCGCAACAACACTTCCACATTGCCAGCACTGGCCAGAATGCCTGGCCTAGACTGCCTCACTTCGTTTATGGATGTGGCAGCCTCCTGGATGCTGCGCGTGGCCTGGCTGGAAGCTTCCAGTAGCTTCCGGTTGGGCCTCAGACCCTGCGCCCCAGGCCCGAGACTACAGTTGAGGGCCTGGGCCTTTTTCAGTGGGGCACGGCCTGAGTCTTCGGACTTGGGCTGTTTGCTGCATCTGTGCAGGGCTCCCAGGCAGGTGCGTCAGCGATACTGCTTTTGCAAAGGCCGAGGGCCTGCTTCCCAATGTATCAACCCTGGTTTGTGTGTATGTGCCCAGGCGCAACTGTCAAGGCCTGGGCCRACTGTATGATGCAGCTTTGTGAGGCTCACGCGTCTACCCAACCAACTGGCGTGCTGCGAGAGCCTGAATACCCACATATGGAAATGTCGAATTTTGCCTCTGACGAATATTCAGGCCCGCCTTCAGTTAGGGCGGGCACTCGGCTTGCTGGGGGCCTTAGCCCAGATCATGTGATGTGTGATAGGGCCCCTTGAGGGCTTGTTCCTCGCATTCCATCCCCCTTAGCTTCGAAAGTCCGCTGAGATGCTTCATGCTGGTGCCTTCCCCTTCAGTTTCTTCTCATAATCTGCCACGATCTGAGGAGCTGTCTTAACAAGTCCCTTGAAATCCATCATCTTCCTTCGGATCAGTATGATGCCTGAAATGTACTCTAAACTCCATTGCAGGTTTAGGAGGTTTTTCCCTGCCAGGTGGCTCGGGAACAGGTGTGTCTCTCTGATCCAGGATGTCATCGATGTCCACGTGGCCATCCATGGTTGGGGGCAGCATAGATCTCCTACTGGCCTTAGCCCAGATCATGTGATGTCTGATAGGGCCCCTTGAGGGCTTGTTCCTCGCACGTGTGTGTGTGTGTGTGTATGTGTGTGTCCGCGCGTGTGTGTGTGCGCGCGTGTGTGTGTGTCTGTGTGTGTGTGTGGGCGTGG
>BFEA01000016.1:4147813-4158698 GCA_003427395.1 Chara braunii | reverse complement strand
CGGGTGTGTGTGTGTGTGTGTGTGTGTGTGTGTGTGTGTGTGTGTGTGTGTGTGTGTGTGTGTGTGTGTGTGTGCACGCGCATGTGTAAGTGCACGTGTGTGTGTTTGTGCGTGCGCGTGTGTGTGTGTGTACGGGGTGTGTGTATAAAACACGACCATCCCATTCAAAATGGGACACTAGACATTGTCGTTACGTCCAATGTTAGGCAAGAGGGAAGGGGAGTAGTTAGGTACAGGATACATCAACCCACAGATTAGATGAGGAGCAGGTTAGCAAAGTTAGAGTTAGCAGCTTAGCAGTGGCTGGGAATGGGTACGAGGACCCAGCCGTAGGGGGGGTGCACGCCCTGAAGCACGCGTTTCGCCGCTTAGCACCCATAGCAGCTCATCAGAGGGATTAGTCGTTAGCAAGGCTCCTGTTAGCACAGAGGGTGGTAGGGAATTGTAGTCAGGGGGTCGAGGGTACACACAACAACATGGGCGATTGGGGGTAAGGGTACCGAGGATCCGTACCTGAGGAGTCATGTTTGGAGAAGCGGCGTAGTCATTCGCTGCCATAGCTGCCATAGCTGTCGAGCTTCGGCGCAGCGAAGGATCAGGAGCTCCGTTGGTCGAAGCACGGAGTGGCCGGCCCAAGAAGGTGCCTTGCCAGCCGCAAACAGACGGTTAGCTCGCCTGGTTGCGTAGTATGAGGGTGGCGTATGCAGATGAGCAGCAGCAACATTGATGCGTAGTGATGAGGTAATCTTTGCACGTAGCAGAGCCGGAGGCTGAGTGCAAGAGGAGGGTAGAGAGGTGGAATGCAGCTGAATACATAGTAATTGTGATATGTCGGGTTTGTGGTAGTGGGCGTAGGAGGAAGAGGTATTTGCAGCAGGGGAGGGTAAGCGGAGGCTGCCATTGCATTGAGGGATATACGTGTTTTGCCTTGTAGATGGTCATGGCAGGGGTGGACTGTAGGGAGGTAGCAGGTGGGGGGTGTAGTGTGGTTACTCGGGCTGTATGAACGAGATTTAGTGCCGGGAGGGTAAACTTGCGGGGGACTTGGCTTAGTGTGACGTGGGCGATTGCTTTCAATCAGGGTCGGAGGGAGTGAGGTGCATTACGGTACTTTACTGAGTGCATGCTTTTGTCTTGTTTGTGTTGTCGTGTCGTGTTGTGGCTATGGTGGTGTTTGTTCTGTAGTGGGGGTAGTGTGACAGTGGTTTTGTCACGGGTTGCCAGTGTCGTTTTGTTCGAGTGTCTTATGTGGTAGGTCTTGTTGTGTTTTTTTGTAGTGTCGATTCGTGAAGGTGGTGTTTCACGTTTCGGACCTGGTCGCCGTGTTGCTTGGTGGTCATAGTTCTTTTTTTGTGTGAGTCGTGGCTCTTTTTATTAAGAAAAGGGGTTTTGGGTGCGCGAGGTGTTGCTTGAGTATTTCACCCAGGCCCATAACCAAAGGTATTGCGTGATTGTATCTGCGTTTATACTAACTCATAGGTTGTTTTTTTACCGTTGTGTATGATCGGATTTGGTTTGTTGTTATTTGTGCATACATCGTGGTTTGTCAGGGGTGTTGGTGAGGGAGTTTCTTAAGGGGGAGGAAAGTTTTGTGTATAATTTATTATTTTAGGCTTCTATTTAGCTTTGTTATTATTATTTATTATTATTTTTATTAAATAATTGTTATTATTATTATTATTACTATTATTTTAGTTTTAATCTGATTAATATTATTGTTATTTATTTCATTTATTTAGTCTTATTTATTAAAATTACTATTATTTTATTTTTTATTTTTTATTCATATTTTTATAAAAAATAATTTTTACTCTTATTTTTTTTTTTTTTTTAATTTTAAATGTTGCATGTGTGTGTGTGTGTGTGTGTGTCGTATTGACTCATAACCGGTATGTGCGGTATTGTTTGTATGCTACATAGGTGTATGGCGGATTGTTTGCATTGTGTACGGTTGGGTTGGGGTGTGGTGTTCTATTTCCAAGGTGGGGGATAACATTCAGTAGGTTGTAGTGGGGGTGTAGTGGGGAGTTTTTTTAAAAGTTTTTTATGCGATTATTTATTATTTATATTTATAGTATTTTATTTTCTTTTTAGTTCCTTTAGTGTCCTTCATTTTTTTACAAAAAATTATCATTTGCGACTTTTACTTTTTACGTTTGTTTATTTTTTATTAATTTTTATTAATTAAATTTATTTATTTTAACATTATTTAATTATTATTTTAGAATTTTTATCGTTATTTTATTAAAATTATTATTAATATTAGTCTATATTACTCATTAAATTTATTGTTATTTATTAATATTATTTTAGTATTATGTATATATATTTTTAGTAATTATTATTATTATTATGTATTCTTTTATTATTATTATATTATTTATTATTATATTATTAGAGAGTAATTCTAGCATTTTTAATTTTGTAATTGTGTATCAGGTTTTAAGAGAGTGAGTGTGCGTGTGTGTGTGTGTGTCCCTCCCCATATCCTCGTAATGGAGGTACCGGTGGGGTAGGTCCGAGATGTCGGACCTACCCCAGCCGAGGTAGGTCCTCCATCCGAACCAAGCCATTTTTTTGGCTCACACAGCACACCGTGTTGTGAGTAGTATATATATTTTTTCGTTGTTTTATTTCTTAGAGTTTAAGGACTGTTCAGGGATCATATTTGAAGGGTTGGTATAAATGTGGGTTTTGGAGTAGTTTTCTTGTGATCCCGAGCAATCTGTGTCTTGGGAATTCGTTCCGTTGCATAGTTGGCTGGGGCGTGCGGTAGCATGTAGGCATGAGTACACCGAAGAAGTTTTCACAAATTCAAGACGGAAAAGGTATCCTAATTAGATCTTTTTAGAAAAATAGGTTTCGGTGGAGTTTTATGGCAAAATCCCGAAAACAATTATAGCAGGGCAGCACAATAGTTTTAACACGGCGAGGGTTCATTTTTTTAAAAAAAGAAGAAAACAGGAGGAAAGGAAACGAAAGAAAGTAGCCATTTAGGAAGTCGAAAAAACACGAATGAAGCATGGCTTCTATCATGATACTAAGCCATGACGAGATCGTAAAAAAAAATCCTATCATCAAGATTGAGCGAAAAGTATGACATATTAACCAATCGCGGAAAACATATGGTGAAGCAGGGGTTAGCATATAACTTTTATTCATAGATATGTATTAAGTGTTGGTGTATGGGTATAGAACTTTACATTGTAAGATTACTCGAGAACAGGTCAGGTCATCAACAGAGGAATGCGTAGCGAGGGTTAGAATACTGTTTTATAGATACGTATTAGGTACTAGTGTGTATGGGGGAGTGTGAGCGTATGGGTGTGGGTTTGCTTCAAAAACTTAAGATTGGGTCGGGTTGAAGAATAACTTACCAGTTGGTGATCATGATTAGGATTATTATTTTTTCAAAAAGTTGATTTATAAGATGACGCGTTCTGACTACTTTTCGCGTATTATATTGGGCCCCGGTGACGTTTTAAGGGGTAGAGTGGTTAGTTAGGTTACGTATTGCAAGTAGTTTCTTCATTAAGCCGTGTTTTAATGTGCGACTCGGGTTATTATAAACTATACGTAGATGTTATAACCGATTAGTATGGGCCTTTCGGGGTATTACGAAGTTGTACGAAACCCGGAAGGAAGTATGTAAGGTTCAAAAGTAGTGCCTAGAAAGCGTTCGGTGTCCCCGGTGTGTCCGAAAGGAACAATTGAGCACCATCGAGTGTCGGTCCGTGTAGATAATTTAAGTAATAATGACTATTATGAGGAGCACTCCTATATTTCAAAGCAATGGTATAAGCAGCAGTGACCATGATCGAGCGCACAACTGTAACTTAAGACTTGGGGGTTTATTTGTGTGTTACCATGGGCCAAAGGCGAAAACCGTGAAGGTAACTCTGTGAACAAGATCTGGAACAAACAATAGTGGAAGTTTATGGAGGATAGAAAAAGTCATCGGAAAGCTATTCGTCCAGGAGAATAAGCACGATTACGCCGTATTTTCAGAAATTTTATCGCAGTGGATCGTAATTGGGAAGAGAATTAACATCAGTAGTACAAGGCAATTAGTAGCCCGTGGGTAAAGCTTTTTCATTATGGCGGTTAAAAGATGCGTATATGGATCTTATAATAGTGGAGAGCGACCTGAGTTTCTAAACAAAGTGGGTAGGTGTATATGTGCGTAGATCAATACATACAGATAGTAATAATGAGGACAGTGATGTTATTAATCATTGAGCATTGGGGAGAGTAGCGTACCTTAAAGAATAACAAATTAAAAATTAAAATTTTCATAAGCGTGCGATATACTGCTAGTGTAGGAGAAATTTACATGGGTTTCGGGAATAGATCCAGAAGCTACTCTCTAGACACCTCCGGTACAAGTCGTCAAGCAAACTAGGAAGTAAAAAAAGTGGAAAGAGTCCTTAGCAAGCGGGGCTACGTAAGTCATCACATCCGACGAAATAGTTTTATTCGTCGGAAATATTGGTAATCGTGTCAATAAGGTAGATCGGCAAAGGATAATATTACCACCGAGAAGCTACAGGAGATGATGCGGGGAGATAGTGACGAAGCAATGTGAGACTGTATAGTGATTGATCGTTTATGGTTTTTATTGATCAGTCGAGACCTTTTCAGTTTCGAGAATGGGTTTGTCTGGTCAATTGAACATATATGATTGGATTCAAGTTAGGGGCTACGTCCGTGTGGGAGGTGAGCACAGAGATACGTGAAAAAAAAACGCTAGTGTTTAAGTCCTTAAAAACAAAAAACGAAAAAGAAAATAAAAAGGAAGTAAAAACGACCACAGGCAGCTTCAGCTGCTTTTTGTTTTCTTTTTAAAAAAAATTGGTATAGTGGTCTTTTGTTTGAACGAAACATAGTCTTATGTCATTTTAATCATGAGCGGAAAGCAAAAATTGAGCGGAAAGCAAAAAATCATTCAGATGCAGGGGGTTTATCATAGTATATGGTGGGTATGAAGCAGGGAGCTAGAGCATGTGTTATAGGGAGGGAATGGGGTAGGGATATACTAAGGGATAGAGATAGCAGGAGTATATCTGTTTACTGCGGGCTAATCATGTGGGACAGTGTAATCATAGTGTGGGGAGTATTGTTCGGGGTGTAGGGGGTATTGTTCGACAGTTGATGCTTGATGGGTAAGTGTCTTGCGTATTCGTAGTTGTTAGAAGGGTCACAATCATGTGGAGTAGTGACCAGCAGCATCATAATATGGGATTTGAGAGCAAGTGTGTATATTATCAATGTGATTGTAAGAAGATAGTGTGTATACCAGCCGTAGCGGGGTGGGTAGGGGGGGTGGAAGGAGTGGAGGGAGTTTCGGGGGTTGATGAACTAGTGTGAGATGATGCATATTGTGCCGCAGATGTTAATGCATCTGCTAAAAGGACATGCTCATGCGGAACCATGTTTTATCACACAGAAGTGTAGCAGCATTACTATTGTGAATCTGAAAGTGAGCGCGCATGGCAGCATTGTGATTATCGAAGGTTTGCGTGCATAGCAGCTGTAGGGGGAARGGGGGGGGGGGGGGGGRGGGGGAGGAGGGCTTTTTTAAGTTCAAGCCGATCATCATGCACACGAGTTAGCACATGAGGGGAGGTAAGTGAGGACATTGACGTGGTCTAGCGAGCTGGGGATTCGACCCCATGCTTGGTAACTGGATCCATGATCCGGGAATGTGTGTACGAGGTGTGTGTATAAAACATGACCATCCCATTCAGAATGGGACACTAGACATTGTCGTTACGTCCAATGTTAGGCAAGGGGGAAGGGGAGTAGTTAGGTACAGGATACATCAACGCACAAATTAGATGAGGAGCATGTTAGCAAAGTTAGAGTTAGCAGGTTAGCAGTGGTTAGGAATGGGTATGAGGACCCAGTCTTAGGGGGGTTGCACGCCCTGAAGCACGCTCTTCGCCGCTTAGCACCCATAGCAACTCATCAGAGGGATTGGTCGTTAGCAAGGCTCCTGTTAGCACAGAGGGTGGTAGGGAGTTGTAGTCAGGGGGTCGTGGGTACACACAACAACATGGGCGATTGGGGGTAAGGGTAACGAGGATCCGTACCTGAGGAGTCATGTCTGGAGAAGCGGCGTAGTCAGTCGCTGCCATAGCTGCCATAGCTGTCGAGCTTCGGCGCAACGAAGGATCAGGAGCTCTGTTGGTCGAAGCACGGAGTGGCCGGCCCAAGAAGGTGCCTTGCCAGCCGCAAACAGACGGTAAGCTCGCCTGGTTGCGTAGTATGAGGGTGGCGTATGCAGATGAGCAGCAACAACATTGTTGCGTAGTGATGAGGTAATCTTTACGCGTAGCAGAGCCGGAGGCTGAGTGCAAGAGGAGGGTAGAGAGGTGGAATGCAGCTGAATACATAGTAATTGTGATATGTCGGGTTTGTGGTAGTGGGCGTAGGAGGAAGAGGTATTCGCAGCAGGGGAGGGTTAGCGGAGGCTGCCATTGAATTGAGGGGTATACGTGTTTTGCCTTGTAGATGGTCATGGCAGGGGTGGACTGTAGGGAGGTAGCAGGTGGGGGGTGTAGTGTGGTTACTCGGGCTGTATGAACGAGATTTAGTGCCGGGAGGGTAAACTTGCGGGGGACTTGGCTTAGTGTGACGTGGGCGATTGCTTTCAATCAGGGTCGGAGGGAGTGAGGTGCATTACGGTACTTTACTGAGTGCATGCTTTTGTCTTGTTTGTGTTGTCGTGTCGTGTTGTGGCTATGGTGGTGTTTGTTCTGTAGTGGGGGTAGTGTGACAGTGGTTTTGTCACGGGTTGCCAGTGTCGTTTTGTTCGAGTGTCTTATGTGGTAGGTCTTGTTGTGTTTTTTTGTAGTGTCGATTCGTGAAGGTGGTGTTTCACGTTTCGGACCTGGTCGCCGTGTTGCTTGGTGGTCATAGTTCTTTTTTTGTGTGAGTCGTGGCTCTTTTTATTAAGAAAAGGGGTTTTGGGTGCGCGAGGTGTTGCTTGAGTATTTCACCCAGGCCCATAACCAAAGGTATTGCGTGATTGTATCTGCGTTTATACTAACTCATAGGTTGTTTTTTTACCGTTGTGTATGATCGGATTTGGTTTGTTGTTATTTGTGCATACATCGTGGTTTGTCAGGGGTGTTGGTGAGGGAGTTTCTTAAGGGGGAGGAAAGTTTTGTGTATAATTTATTATTTTAGGCTTCTATTTAGCTTTGTTATTATTATTTATTATTATTTTTATTAAATAATTGTTATTATTATTATTATTACTATTATTTTAGTTTTAATCTGATTAATATTATTGTTATTTATTTCATTTATTTAGTCTTATTTATTAAAATTACTATTATTTTATTTTTTATTTTTTATTCATATTTTTATAAAAAATAATTTTTACTCTTATTTTTTTTTTTTTTTTAATTTTAAATGTTGCATGTGTGTGTGTGTGTGTGTGTGTCGTATTGACTCATAACCGGTATGTGCGGTATTGTTTGTATGCTACATAGGTGTATGGCGGATTGTTTGCATTGTGTACGGTTGGGGTGTGGTGTTCTATTTCCAAGGTGGGGAATAGCATTCAATAGGTTGTAATGGGGGTGTAGTGGGGAGTTTTTTTTTAAGTTTTTTTATGCGATTATTTATTATTTATATTTATAGTTTTTTTTTTTTTTTTAGTTCCTTTAGGTGTCCTTCATTTTTTTACGAAAAATTGTCATTTGTGACTTTTACTTTTTACGTTTGTTTATTTTTTATTAATTTTTACTCATTAAATTTATTTATTTTAACATTATTTAATTATTATTTTACAATTTTTATCATTATTTTATTAAAATTATTATTAATATTAGTGTAAGGAATGAGCCCTCAAGAAGGGGCCTTGCCATGATGTACATGTTCTGGGCAAAGGCCCCAGCAAGCCTCGTGCCCGCCCTAAGTGAAGGCAGGCCAGCAAATCAACAATAGCCCTCTGTGCATACATTTCACGAAGTGGGGTCCTTACAGTTGCAGCACGCCAGTTGGTTGGAGTGCACCGAGTTTCGGATCTCAGCGAATGCTGAMATGCCCARGGCCTCTGAGTTAGTTAGGCCCTGGGCTCCTGAACGTGAGCCCGACAATGCACGCTGGGTATAGAGGCCGAAAATGCAAAGGGAAACCGGCCCACTGTCTGAATCTGGCCGCAGGCCTTGACGAGAGAGGCACAAMTGCATCTCYCGGGCCCCAACTGTAATGGGCCTGGGTTCAGCCACTGGGGCCCTGTYGCAGGCTGAAGKGAGGCCGCCCACASGCAGCACTGGCATATAGGCAAGCAGGGCGAGTGGGCTGGAGCTTGGCCATTGCGAGCAAGGCCGGCAYGCTGCTGCGTTGCATGCATGYTGCGCTGCGCTAAGGCTGAGGGACGCAGGCTAGCGCTAGGCGGTAGGGCGCTGCCTRCAGATAGGGCGCTTGGCGRCCATAGCCGGGCTGCARAGGGCGCAGAGGGGTGAAGGGCGAAGGTGGTTCTTCGGAGGTGAAGGGCGCTGTGTGGGTAACAAGGGAGAGTGTGGGGAAGAGGACACGTACCTGGTGATGGTGGAGGTCGGCATTGGTGTTGACATCATCACTCGTTGGTAGTTTGGTTGTTTGGTTGCTTTCATTGCTGTAGTTGTAGGATAGGCTGTAGAGTAGATAGGGCGCCTGGCGCCATTCACAGGAGAGAGCTACATTTGGGTTATGCTGTTGGTGTTGCCCTGTTGGGCATGGACATTGACTCACGATTCTTCTGTATCATTCTCAATTGGATGGTTACTCGGTTCCATTGTACTATCTGCTTTGGCTTTGAATACTTGGACTTCAGTGTGATATTGCATTCTGGATTTCTGTGCTTCGTCCATACTCATGTTCCTTGCAATTTGGTATCGGAGCTGGTTTGATCGCCACTTACCTTCGGCATGCCGATGTTATACAGACTTGGTGCGTTGACGATGCTTCTCGCAGTGGGTACTTGTGACGTCAGGCCACATTAGGTGCACGCCCTGGGTAGAGAGGGGTGCACCGGAAGGCTATTACGGCAGTGTGTGCCGTCGGATACAGCGGAATGTTTGATTGATGATGAGAGCATGCTGATGTGGCATTGGACTAAGGTGGCACTACATTGCGTTGTGGGTGGTACCGAGGTCATGACCGGTCATCAAATGCAACATCAGCTCAATTGGTGAGAAATTTGTGGTTGGGGGCAGCCATCTCCAGGTATGTTGATCCCTTACCTTATCTAGCTTCTCAATCTCTTCTTACCGTGAGGAAGTGAGTCCAACTTGAGAGTCCTCTCCTTGGTGAGGTGTCGTGAGCGCGCTTCCTTGAGAGATGACAATCTTCCCGGAAGCATCTGGAAGGAGAAAGGGTGGTGCCTCTGAAGGGCCCTGGGCGAAGCACTGGGTCACGGTCACCATGCCAACCCACAGGGAGTACTGCACGCATGCGATGGCTGCTGTCCTGTTTGGCACTTGCTGCGCTGATAGAAGTTCCTCCGGGTGTGCCAGCCCATGACAGACGCTTACCAGACCGTCTATAAATATTTCTGGTTGGGAGTTCATTGTGAATCTGGCTGTGATCGTCGTCCTGACTGCGACGTTAAAGAATTCCTGAAGAGATGGGGGCGCTCTATAAATTCCTCCTGATCAGCCAGATCACATAGACAGGAAGTGCAGCAGGGCTTCATCTGCCCTGGTTGTAGGCCTATTTGGCTATTTGCCAGTTCGGCCTGTGGGACCAGGTCGTGGCCTGACCCCACAGGCCGTGTGATGTTCCAGTCCTGCCCGGTACCACTATCGGTACCAGGCCAGGCCAGTCAGCCAGTCCGCTGGGGGTATACCCCAGCTGTAGTCCGTTTTTGATTCATTCTTCATTTGCACAGATTGGAGTACGTTCGTGTTGAGTCTGCGTTGGAGTTGCGCTGTCCCTTCCAGCTTCATCTCCATCTCCCCCATCCTCATCTCTTCGTCTTGATCCTGACGGACCGCCATTCCGGCAGGTCTGTCACACTGGTATCAGAACAGGCTTTCCTCCCTGCTCCTCTCCCCCACGTACCCCACCTATCAGTTGCCACGCGGCTTGAGCAAAAAAAAAAAAAAAAAAAAAAAACGCTCGCCATTTTTCTTTGGTAATAATACCGGTGCACTCTTTCGATCGTAACTTCTGCACCGGTGGTCCAAATGTATTGATCTTTAGCTTGTTGGAAAGCTTTTGACGAGCCGCTTCCAACAAGCTATAAATCGCCTAATTCTGTGCGGTGGTTGAGGAGCTACAATCTTTCAAAGATCGCAATTTTTTTAAAAGCTCCAAAATAACCACCCGCGCTCGTTTTTTCAACGAGCGCTATTACTCTAGGCGGTGGCTGATGCTACGCCTTATCTCGTTGGAAGCGGCTTTCAAAAAGCTTTCCAACAAGTCCTCTTTTGCCAAATTTCACCTAGCGGGTGAAAAGTTATTGGCAAAAGAGTTTTTGCCCTCTACGTCTCCTCCCTTGACCCGTGGCCATCTCCAAAAGTGTCACGTGGCAGTTTGCTGAGGATTTTTTTTGAAGACCCCCCAGGATAGGGGGCTGCACCACAGTGGAACTGGGTGGCTGATCAAGATCTCAGCCAACCCCAGATAATGTGCAGCAGCAGTTCATCACCACCTTGAAGACCCCTTCTCCCAAGGGGTGTGTGAAGGCCAAGATCTTGTGGATCTTGGTGAAGTTGTATGCTTTTGGTTACCCAAGAGTTGGGTATCACCTCTCTCATCCCTAATCCACTCTCCCACTCCCTTTTCCCTCTCTTCCCTTCATCATATGACCTTCTTTTTCTCTCACCACCACTCATCCATCACCTTTTCTCACTCCTCTCTCCACTTTTCTCATTTCTCTCCTCTTCTC
>BFEA01000016.1:4078252-4099188 GCA_003427395.1 Chara braunii | reverse complement strand
CCCTGGGTTAAAAAAAAAAAAAAAAGTATGGTCTCGTGGTTAGACCGCCAGTACCGATGGGCCAAGCAAAAAGGTGCATTGGAAAAGAGGCTCAGCGGTATTCATGGTAAAAGGAAGGGAAACCCTGCACTCCTTGGGGAAGAATTTCCCGAGCACTAGCCTGGTGTGTAAGGTGGCCGCTTGGCTGCACCTATCATATGAGCCGGACAACACACACACACACACACACACACACACACACACACACACACACACATCAGCAGGCCCACACCCATTCCAGGAAGGACGAAAGTCGGTGGCACTGTGACGAACCAATTCCTGTTCCGCGTGATTTTCTACGCGATGACAATGAGGGGTCCTAAGCTGGTAAGGTTGGGCCAATTATTGGAGATGGGATCCAACGGGAAAATTGCATCGGTGTCCTTGTTTGTTCTTCTTTTTATGTCGCTTCTTTCGGATGGCTGGGGCCAGGGCTGGGCAAGTCCCGGGATGGTCGATTGAGTGGCTGGTGCGCCGACGGAGGCGCGATTAACAATGGTTGACGTCGCTTCTTTCTTGTTCTGTTGTCGGGTTTTCGGCGCGGTGATCGCGCGGGAGTTTTGCTTCTTTCTTTTTTATTTTTTTTTTCGAATCTTGTCGGGCCCTCGATGGCTCTCGGAATTTTGGACTTTCTTTTCAGGATTTGTGCTTTATTAAAGCTCTTTTTGCATTTTTGTGTTAAATAGGAATTTGGGAATTTAGGAATTCGGAATTTCTTTGGCCGCGCGGTGCTTTTTGCTCGCGCGTTTCTTTTTGCGGCTGCAACGGAGCTCTGATTAGTCGGCGCCCTTAATCTTGTGAGTAACTGTAATTTTGGGCAGGGCGCCCTTGTAACTGTATCTTTCTTCTTGAGCTTCGTCTTTCCCGCCCTCTCTCTTCCTTGTTGTGTCTAGTTGGCTCGCGGGCTGCATGATCGGATCGATGCGTGGAGAGTGGCTATGCCCCCCACACCGGAATGACCAGATGTCGTACATCGCGGACCGGGAGAAATTGCAGGACCCAAAGTACCGAGAATACTGGGAGGGAGAACAGCTTAGGCTGCGGGGGGATTTGAGAAATCCGGAATTCCCCTGTCTAACCCAGAACGACCGACTGTGTGCCAGGGACTTTCACCGCGCCGTAACCAATGACCCGAGGGGCCCCGACTTCCCGACTACTAATAACACGCAATATTTCATATCCTCCGGCTTCGTCATTATCGCTACCAATTTCCCTCCCTTCCATCTCCTCCTCCCATACCACCAACTCACGGTGGTACCAAGGAATAGCCCCGTATTGGCCCCACACACCGTGCATAAATTGCAGACGGTGCGGCAACCGCCGAGTCTCAGGAATTACGGAGCCTAACCATAACGCGCGACATCAACCGCCACGTGTCCACACCCGGAGGTCCGACCCATAGAAATCGCGACCCTCACAAACGAACCTCTCCCGAACCGCCGTCACTGGAATAGGCGGATCGGACGACCCAAGATGCACCGCGCATGCCATCTGCCTTATGCTGCACGACCTCGAGCACCATCAGACCGAAAGTAACCCGTCCCTTAGCCTCATTGCACCTATGCCCCTGGATCCTTGCCACAGGAGATCTCAGTTCTGACCTGGGACTCCACCCCCAATTTCCCAAAAATCCTTGGCACACCCCTTTTCGCACTTCCAGGCCCACATCCCACTCCGATCAGGAAGTCGCGCCGGGCATGAGGTTGATATCGGAACCGACACGTGGCAGGATTATAGGATTCGTAGGACGATAACTGAGATCGAAGCGATCTGGCTAACAGGGGGCGACCTCGACCCCGGAACGCGCATCGACGCGACCCCGTCGTTACAAGAAGCCGGTCTTCGGCTCGACGGGCAACCAACATGAACGCCAATCAACAGAACCCGAACCCACAACAAAACCCCAATCAACAGCTAAATCCTAATCAACCCATACCTCGAGCGCGGGTACCTGTGACTCGACCTGATCTTTACCTGTTCGATCCTGCTCACCACCTTGTTGGATCATGGCTGGCTACGCTCCGAGCTCAGCAGTACGAAGACAACGAAGCACAAATAAACATTCCCGCTCGGTTGGGGGGGGACGCTCATCATTGGTTTAGCACCTATGTATGGGTTGATCTTCCGACATTCGAGCGAGATTTTCTGAACCAATTCGATTACATCCACCCTGAACAGGCCCTTTTCATGATTAAAGATCGAGTTCAAAACCCCCTCGAGTCCGTCACCGAGTACCGAAATCGATTTTATCGAATGTTTGTAAAGACTGAGCGAGGCGAACAGGTAGGAAGGGACCTATTTATTGATGGACTTCGCAGCTGAGCAATGAGGGCGAAATTGCGGAAACAATTCTCCCCCATCAATCACACGCTGCAACAAATCATGGCGGCCGCCGAAAAAATGGAACGAAAGTTCGCCTTGAGTTTCCTGGAGGGAGAGGATTATCCCAGGGAAGGAGACTCGTCCGAACTGGCGAGAGTCAAAGCTGAGTTGGCGGCATTACAAAATAAGTTTGAAAATATGGGGTTTGTGTCTGGCGTGGTCACCTATCTGGAAGAAATCACCCCCAAACGACCAGCCCCGAGTATGATCCCGAGCATGCCGATCCCTGTGATGACCGCGCCCCCACCACCGGCGGAAAAACCCCGTACGATGGAATGAATCAACCGCCTTATTAGAACTGACCAAGACACTAGTCAATCTGATCCAGGAAAGCAAGAAAGAACAGCGGGAGCACAATGCCCGAATAGAGGCAATGATGNCCGCCTTATTAGAACTGACCAAGACACTAGTCAATCTGATCCAGGAAAGCAAGAAAGAACAGCGGGAGCACAATGCCCGAATAGAGGCAATGATGCGATTAATGCGACCGATAGCGATACGAGCCGCCCCGATGCAACAAGGGTCGGCCCCAGCACCCGCTCTCGGAGGAGCCGTTGGTAACCTGAACGTTTGTGACACGTGCCATCAACAAGGGCACATAGCCCGAGATTGCCCCCATCGACCCCGCAACCACGAGTCGGGGCCGCACCGGTAGCAGCAACCCCGATTGCTAACGGGCCGGGGCGAGTAGGGGCGCTAATGGAAGAGATGGAAGGAGGCGGATGCACGTTGGCTACAACGGAAGAAGCCGCTGAACTTATCCCATTGGACCAGTACGTAAACCTTGGCTACCCAGTTCTGGGAATGATCGGAACGATTAGGCCCGCACCCGAACAGAGGGAAGTGGCGGAGTGGCGACCGTCTCCATGGGAAATGGAGACGGGAGGACTCACTTTTGTCACCGGGGAAATCGATGTCTTGAACATTGTTCGGGCATTAGATCATCGAATCCCTCTCCCAATCGGTCATCTATTGTCGATATCAGAACAAGCCAACGAACGCATGCTGCAACACTGCAAGGCGAATCGAAAGCGATTCGCCCTTGCTCGAACAACAAATACGAAAGGAAAGAGTCCAGCACAAGACGAACCCGTCACTGACACGTCAGACCCGATACGCTTAGGATTGATCCTGAAAGATGATCACTTCCTGCGGATTAAGGCGATTCCGTGGAAATCCGCAGAATGTGACATCGAAGTATGGGGAGTCCCGTACAATGCCATCATCGATTCCGGAGCAGCTGTCCTAACCATCTCACTACGGGTAGTCGAACGGGCCGAAAGAAGGAAAGATCTGATCATGCTTACGAAAAAAGATCAGCTCGTTTCGGCAGATGAAGAGAAGAGTAAGACAGTAGGGCGAATGAACAACGTCACTTTTCGATTAGGAAAGGTGCATGCCCTGGGAGATGTCGTAGTATTAGACGTGAGCACTTACGAGGTTCTCTTGGGCCTGCCCGCTTTGATGGCCTTGCGAGCCAATCTGGATTTCGAGAAACGATCGATCATCCTCCGGAATACGGGAGGAAAACCCTACGGCATACCTATGAGACTAACCCTTCGAACTACCGCTAGCATAGCTCCGCGGGTTTCTCAGATAATGGCGGGAACTCTCTTTGTGTGATCACCTGGGAGAACTCCGCGGACGATTGCTCATCGAAGGATGCGGACAACAGTGACGAGGATGATGCAGTAATCCTGGAATTGGCGCAGCAGCGCATCTGTTACCCTGCGCAAAGAGCCAACGCGAAACCTTTGAGCCTGATTGGTCGGAACTTGCAGAGAATGCAGGCGATGATTCTGGGAGAACCTCTCGTACAGATCTCGCGGATGGTCGATTCTTTGGAATCCCCTCGAACCCTGTACAAAGGTATCTCTCCTCAACTTGCACGCTACAACGACAAAAGACACTTCTGCGACATCGCGAGCCTCCCCCGATCTCTTTTGCCACCTGCAAAAGAAATACGATTGTTACGCTTAGGAGCGGAAACCAGTTCTTTGGAACCCCCTGAGCGCCTCGAAACTGGATATAACGGACTCGGGATCAAAATCGCAACGAAACCCGTGCCATAGCAGGATATTCGCGACGGAGTAACCCTGGAGGAACACGTGGCCATTCGAGAGCAGGACGCGCAAATGATGGCCACGGTATTCTCTTGACGATCAGATAACTCGTTCATTTCCGCACCCCCGCTTGAAACCACTAAGCGGGTAAGTACGAAACAAACTGATGTACGGATATGGAATCAATTGTATGAGTTGCACGTACCCCACTACGTACTTGATGAGATCCATCACCTAATCACGGACATTCTAAAAGAATATCAGGGAGCGATTAGCGTGACTAAAACAGATATTGGACTGTCGTTAGTCATACAACACGAAATTCAAATCGGAAACCATCCTCCCATCCACTGTAAACCCTACACAAAATTCCCTGGTGGAACGGAAGACAACCCTCCAACGGATTCGAGAGTTCGAAGCTAACGGATGAATCGAGCCCGCTACTGGGCCATGGTCATTCCCGGTACTGTTAGTACCGAAGAAGAATGGGTCGATTTGCATCTGCATCGATTATCGCAAACTAAATGATATCACGATCAAAGATGTGTATCCCCTTCCCCGGATTGATGATTTGCTGGATGCGATTGGGTGTGCTATTTATTTTAGTAAATTTGATATTCATCACGACTTTCATCATATCCTGGTCAAGAAGGAGGATCGACCGAAAATGGCCTTCGTGCTATTTGAAGGCACGTGGCAGTGGGTCCGGTGCCCGATCGGGATTTGTAATGCGCCTGCTACGTTTCAACTGGCTATGAATGTGACCTTCCAGAACTTCGTCAACAAGACGCGGCTAACTCAGGGGATGATCAACTTCTGCGTCATCGTGTACATGGACAACATTCTGGTCTACTCAGAGACCTATCACGGACACGCGCAACACATTGAGTGGACGATGGGAGCTCTGAGAGACACTGGGTTCAAGGTCGCGTTAGAGAAGAGCGAATTTTTTCTCTCGGAGATCTCGTTCCTGGGCTACGTGGTGATACGGGGAGGACTGCGGCCGGATTCGAGGAAGGTCGTGGCAGTGAAAGACACCCCTGTTCCCACGTCATTGACGCAGGTTTGAGCTTTTCTGGGACTGATGTCATACTATTGTCGATTCATCAAGGGGTTCGCCGCGATTGCGCGGCCCCTAACGAACTTGTTACGAAAGGACCAGCCTCTCAGTTGGGACGTCGAGTGCGAACAGGCCTTCACCACCCTCAAGGATGCCCTGGCTACAACACCTATTTTGATCCGGCCGGACCCTACGAAGCAGTTCATTCTCATTACGGACTGGCAACCGGAGGCGATTTCCGCTATCCTAGCGCAGAAGGGGAACGACGGTCGTGAACACGTCATCGAGTACGCATCTTGAACGGTGCCAGACGAACGAAAGAATGATTCGGCCCCGCAGGGCGCATGCTATGCGGTAGTCTGGGGAATCCAACACTTCCATCCGTATCTTTATGGACATAAGTTTCTTCTGGTGACTGATCACGAGCCGCTGCTGGCTCTGAAGAGGCTCACTAACTACACAGGTATGATTGGGCGTTGGGCAGTGCGCCTGCAGGAGTACGACTTCGATATCATCCATCGGAAGACGGAGAGGCAGGGAAACGCGGACGGATTGACACGTCTGCATCGACCGGCTAAGGTACCTAAAGGCGAAGAAATCATCCCGTGGGAGGAACCGGAATCAACGAACGGACCCAAATACGGACAAGTGGCAGTTCTCCCACGTGGCAAGAAGCAGGCACGTGGCAGTGGGTGACGGAGGTAATCTTGCAACTCCTCTCTCTCCCCTCTCGTCCTCATCCCTTCTTTCTCTACCAGATAAATTTTGTCATTTTTGTGAAGCGATTTCACGCGTTTACTCTGTCCCCATGCATCCTAGTGGGGAAGGTTATGTCGAATGGGTAGACTGTCGGCAGTGTGTCACGAGAGTCTATGGCTCTTGCATTCAGTATCGAAATGGCAACAAACCTTGGTTGTGCCCCTTGTGTCGGGTCGATAAGATCCCGATCGAGGCTCGATTTCTCGACGCCACGTCAGAAGGGTTAGAAAAGACCCGAAAATTTAGAAGGGCCGAGGTATGGACGGATATTGCTTTAATCGCCACCTTGGTAGGTAACCCCCTCCAGGACTTCACTAAGGAGGACCGGAGGAGGGCCAATGAAAGGGCTCGGGACTATCGCTGGAACGAGGGTGGGTTAGAAAAACGGAAGACGGATGGTAGTGGGATTTGGATGGTAGTGTCGCACCCATTCATGAGGTATGACTGGGTTAAGACGGCGCATGAGGAAACTGCAGCCCATTTTGTCGTCTGAATTACGGAGGCGGCAATCGACAAAAATGAGTGGTATTGGTCCAATATTCGTGACGATGTTAAATTCATCGTCCAGAATTGTCAGGTCTGCGCTGCTGACAAGGCGCCGATTAAGCCGCCGAGATCGATAGTGCCGACGATGGTTGAAAGGCCCTTTCAAAGGGTTAGTATGGATACTACCGATATTGTGGTGCCCCCTGGACCTAATAGCTGTGAGTATTCAATCCTATTGGTATGTGTAGACCACTTCTCGAAATGGATCGAGGCATATCCGTGTCGTACGCGACAGGCGGCTGAAATCGCGCGATACGTCAACTGTTTTCTCGGAATGCATCAGGACACAGAGGAGATCCTGACCGATAATGGGGCGGAATTCAGAGGGGAAGTTTTGAGGAACCTGATCATACACGGTGTCGCCATTCGGAATACTGCACCCCACATGTCACAGTCTAATGGGCTGGTAGAGAACGCAAATAGGGTGATTAAGACTGCACTGCGACGAAACATTACGGCACGGGATCCGAGACCCTGGCAAGATATCGTGGATCACATCCTGGCGGTGCATCGAGGAACGCCCCACGAATCGACGGGCCTGAGCCCCTTTCAATTACAGACCAATAGTGTGGCTTGTGTTTCGATACCGAGCCTCCCAGACGAATCTTCGTTGAACCGACGGCCCACGAGGGCCACGGTTCTGGACAAGGCCAAGCGACACCTAGAGCTGATGGAGCGGTCCCTTCCCCGATTAGCCCGAAAACGTCAACGAATGACTGAGTTGGCCCAAGGCTGACAGGTCCGTAGCTACGAGGCCCGAAATGGGAATGCGGGACCACGACCCCAGTATAAGTTAGGGGACATCGTGCAGGTGAGGAAATGTGCTCGCTAGGGTAAGCTAGCGCCACAATTCTTCGGGCGATTTCACGTAGTCGAGCTCGGTCCGAACAGAGTGAACACGGTGCGGCTCGTGCCTGAGGTCTCCGACAGCCAATCTGCCCGCCCGATCACTCGCCACGTGTCCTATCTGCGGCCTCTCCCTTCCTCTCCATCTCCACCTTCGTCCGCCCCCTCCTCTAGTACGGAATAGGACGACGCCTGCTTATCGCCCTCTTCTCTTTCTCTGTCCCCTTCTCCTTCTGGTATTCGGTCCCCGCCGCCATCGCCATGAGTTTTTCCACCGAGCAGGTTCTTGGCGAGCACATGTTGGCACCACGTGGCGATATTTCGGCGATCACCCAAGTCCATCATCCACGGATCAGTCCGGATCTTCTCCGATTTGTGCAGTTCTTCAGCACCACTGAGGTGTACGCAGCGGCAGAGTTTCGTTTTGCGGCCCATAGCCAGACACTCGTGTTGGTCGAGGCATCGGCTTATCGACGGCTTTCGGCGCCAGGGATCAGCCACGTGTCTACCATCGTCGTCTTCAGCGGGGACATCAGCACAGTGGATCCTACAAGGCATACGGTCATCCGGACCTCGCTAAGGGAGTGGGGTGAACAGTTAGCGCAGGTGTAAAGCCGGTGGCTTGCGCGGCACGACGACAACCTCGTCATCACCAACAGCATCGACGTCGGCGGGCTCCGCACGTCCCGACATGAGCCGGCGGTAACACTCCTAGAGCTTGTCTCTTTTCTGCGCCCCCAATGAACCCGTTTCAGTTCTCAACCTTTGCCTTCCCCTCTCTCTTCCCCACTTTCTGGCAATTTGCTCTCCATCCCCGACTTTCTCTCTGTATCCAGCCAATCGTCGTTCCTCTCATCGAGCCGAGACATCGGGAGGTGTGGTGCGAGCGGTACCTCACTCTCTCTCTGTGCCTGGTCGAAGTGGAGCTGACGTGGACACGAGATAGTGGGTATCGCGCCGCGAGGGAGAGTGTGGAGCTGCTAATCATCCAGGCCTGGAGAACGGAGGTGGAAGGGGATCTCCTCGGGTTCGTTTTCGGAGCAGTGGAACCCGACCACCGGCAGTTGATTGTGTGGGAGCTCTCGGTCCCCTTCGTGCAGCTAATCGACGATCTCCCCCTCGACATCATATCGTAGTGCGACGAAAGCCCGGTGCCGCACGTCCTCCCGCGAAGGTTGACACCGTATCTGCAGTGGTCAGCCTGCTTGGAGGAGCGGGGAGGAGGTGGCAGCCATCCGTCGCGATTAGAATACCTGAATCCCCGGGGGATAATCGACATCCTCTTCTTCCAGCCCCGGGCGATGTCGGAAGACGAAGCGATAGCGGTAGAGGAGGAGGAAGAAGAGGACGAGGAGGAAGAAACCTCGGAGGAAGGGAGTTATAGCGAGCACAGCGAAGAGGAGCCGAGCGGAGAAGAAGAAGAGGAAGGATCTGAGTGGGAGAGTATGGGCGAGGAGGTGGACCGCGCGGAGGTCCAGGAAGAAGATCCCGAGGTGGTAGCGCGGCGGAGAGAAGAAATCGCGGTCGGGAAGCAGCCGCTGGAGTATGCGAGCGGCGCGGATCTACCAATCCCAGACGATCCGACCAAAGATCCCGAGCCACCCAGGATCAACGGTGGGGACCCTGCTGCTGAGACTTCGACCGCACCGACACAGAGACGACGAAGCCGATCCCCCTCCCCCTCCACCCGTCCCCCAGTTCACACACGTACCGATGCGGGGCATCGGGCTTCGTCCTCGATCGTTATCACGTCGTCCCCTTGATTACCTCAGATCACCACCCTGATCTCCTTTCCCTACAACCCCGTCCCCACCGACACCTTTTGTTACTTCTACGCTACCCACCTCGCTGTCACAGTACACCCCCACCCCTCTACTCGGTGCGCCACCCCTGTCTTTTGCCTCCACGTCCTTCTCTTTCGTGTCGCGTGGCGGGGCCACAATATAATCGAGGTCTATTGCACGATCACAGGGACTATCACCGCGTGCGAAAACCATGATCGGTTCCGGACGGCCCTCTTCCGCACCTTCGCAACCCTCTACCCCGACTATCTCGCGTCTCTTCCCCACAGTGGCACCCGTTTCCCTCGCTTCCATCGAATTATCCGCTACCAAGAGCTTCCAGTAACGGTAGCGGGGATGAAACACTTCCTACCCCCGCTCCCAACCAACCCCCCCCCTCCCCATGCCCCCATGTACCGCCTCCCTTTTCCTCTTCCCTTTGGTCACTGATGCGCAGCTGCATGGCACGTGTCACGGCGATGGCACGAACAATCTCCTCCTTCGAAAGAAGAGAGCCCTTCCTGAGGAATGTGTAGGATAGAGCCTACGTATGCCACCTTGAATGACTTCCAAACTCTTATCGTACGGTAAGTGGCAACGAAGAGAGCTCCACGTGTCGATCGATTAGAGAGATCGACACGTGTCGTGATGACTAAGCAAGCAGGAGCTTGCTTAAGACTGGAACCCCCTGGGCGTCACATATATGACGAACCAATTCCTGTTCCGCTCGATTTTCTGCGCGATGACAATGAGGGGTCCTAAGCTGGGAAAGTTGGGCCAATTATGGGAGATGGGATCCAACGGGAAAATTGCATCGGTGTTCTTGTTTGTTCTTCTTTTTACATCGCTTCTTTCGGATGGCTGGGGCCAGGGCTGGGCAAGTCCCGGGATGGTCGATTGAGTGGTTGGCGCGCCGACGGAGGCGCGATTAATAATGGTTGACGTCGCTTCTTTCTTGTTCTGCTGTCGGGTTTTCAGCGCGGTGATCGCGCGGGAGTTTTGCTTCTTTCTTTTTGAATTTCTTTTTCGAATCTTGTCGAGCCCTCGATGGCTCTCGGAATTTCGGACTTCTTTTTGCATTTTTGCATTAAATAGGAATTTGGGAACTTAGGAATTCGGAATTTCTTTTGCCGCGCGGTGCTTTTCGCTCGCGCGTTTCTTTTTGCGGCTGCAACGGAGCTCTGATTAGTCGGCACCCTTAATCTTGCGTGTAACTGTAATTTTGGGCAGGACGCCCTTGTAACTGAATCTTTCTTCTTGAGCTTCGTCTTTCCTGCCCTCTCTCTTCCTTGCTGTCTAGTTGGCTCGCGGGCTGCATGATCGGATCGATGCGTGGAGAGTGGCTACGTCCCCCACACCGCGATCTGGCCATGCAAAACGTAGGCACTCCCTCCCCTTCTCTCTTTCTAGGTCCTTGCAATTTCGTGTTCTTCGCGCATGCATGCACGCTATAAATTTCGGTTGCGCGATTAGATAACGCTCTTAAACAGTTGTTGGAAGCTCGGGGTAGCGCGATCAATGAGGGTCGGCTCACGAGCGAAGTAAGAGGTGAGTTGAAGTGCAAGTTGGGCGACCCGACGGGCTGGTGCCGAATGTGCGGGGTTGACGCGTAGGCTACGACGAACTGTGGCACGCGGGCGAACCTGACGGGCACAGGAGGACTAAGCGGGGTGACAACTTCGTGGGTTGGTGCGTAATGACGGACTGTCCACATCGGAGAGAGAGAAAGCGAGGGAGAGAGTTGAGATGGATGGACGTGGGATTGCAATTTTCTTTGTCTTTCTCAATCTTGTATATAAGTTTTGATCTCGGCTTCGGGCGATCCGCCCTTATTTTTCGATTCGACATCCTTTCTGGCTTTCGCCTTTGACTGACACTTTTGTCGTTTCTCGATCCTTTCTCTTTTTTCTTTTTGTGTACGATGAATGGATGGATTCTGCCCAAGGGATGGTTGAATTATATTACTCGTTGTTTTCTTTTTGCTCGTCCTTACAGTGTCTGATGTATGAGTAGGCCATGATGCGATGTCACTCTGCATAATCCAGAGATGTTGTTGGGTTGCGGGATCACTGAACGATTAGATGATTGGGTGATTATCTATGCCACGTGGCGATTTTGCATGTAGGGCTGAAACCTCACTTTTGCACGAAAATCAACCAACAGGCCCGTGTATGATCAAACACCTTGTGTGCGCACGTGTAAGCGCGATCTGATCAACGCGGCCTACATGTGTCCACACGCGGGCGATTCGCGATCACTGATGAACTTGGCACCTCCAATATCGGGATAAGTGCGAAATTTTCTCTTTTGCTAGAATTCGAGCCGGTTGGAATTTCCGCCACCATACCCGGAAATCCCCTTGTCAATCTAAGCACGATCAGATGCGTGCGGAGGGTTCCCAATACGTTGCAGCTAGCAATCCGCCGGAATGATAAAATGTCGTACATCGTGGACCGGGAGAAATTGCGGGACCCAGAGTACCGAGAATACTGGGAGGGAGAACAACTTAGGCTGCGGGGGAATTTGAGAAATCCAGAATTCCCCTGTCTAACCGAGAACGACCGACTTTGTGCCAGGGACTTTCACTGCGCTGTAACCAACGACCCGAGGGGCCCCGACTACCCGACTACTTATAACACGCAATATTTCATATCCCCCGGCTTCGTCGTTATCGCTACCAAATTCCCTCCCTTTCATCTCCTCCTCCCATACCACCAACTCACGGTGGTACCGTGGAATTCCATAGCCCCGTATTGGCCCCACACGCCGTGCAGAAATTGCAGACGATGCGGCAACCGCCGAGCCTCTGGAATTACGGAGCCTAACCATAACGTGGGACGTCAACCGCCACGTGTCCACACCAGGAGGTCCGACCCATAGAAATCACGACCCTCTCGAACGGACCTCTCCCAAACCACCGTCACTGGGACGGGCGGATCGGACGGCCCAAAATGCACCAAGCATGCCATCTGCCTTATGCTGCACGACCTCGACCGCCATCAGACCGAAAGTAACCCGTCCCTTAGCCTCATTGTACCTATGCCCTTGGAACCTTGCCACAGGAGATCTCAGTTCGGACCTGGGACTCCACCCCCAATTTGCCAAAAATCCTTGGCACACCCCTTTTCGCACTTCTAGGCCCACACCCACTCCGATCAGGAAGTCGTGTTGGGCGTGAGGTTGGGCGTCACAGCACACTTGAAATATTTCGGAAGCGGTCACACTGTGGAGCCTCCAGCCCTATTACGGTTCAACGGCCTTCGTAAACGGCCGCTACCCTCCACCGATAGAGTTTGAACCCCCTCTGGTTAACCGGGGCCTCAGAAAGGCTCCGGAGGTTGGAGGGCCGAGAGAGGGGTGGCAAAATTTCAAGTGTCCCTACTTTGGCCATTTTTCACTCTCATCTCCATCAACACAAAAATCTGAAAATCACACATAGCCATAGATTACCTGCCCCTGAAGAAGGAAAGGAAATTGAGAAAAAGAAAGTTTTGCCAGTCGATTCGTCAAACAAATTATGGTGCAAATGTCACGCACACACGGCTGCCGCAGTCAGGCCTGACCCGCAGAATGGCTCGATCATGCAGTGGCAGGCAAAATCCAGTTTTGGGAAAATGAGGCTCGGAGGTTTTTTTTTTTTTTTTTTTTTTCCCTCCCGAACGGCTGCTAGGGGTGCTGATAAGATCAGGCACCACTAACACTGTCGAGGAGGCTCCATCTATTGTCGGCGAGCGGCACCTGCTGGAAATCGGGTCCAGCGTCCCTGTGGAGTACAGTGTATGCAAGCATGAGATGTCCGTAGCCATGAGGGGACTGGGCGATGATTCGTTGTTTTAAGTTGGGGGAGTACATTTTCCCCAGCTTAGGACTGTGTAGCCTGATTGTCACATGTCTATCAATAAAGATCTAAGCATCACCAATGTGAAGAGAGACAACAAATCAATGGAGCAGAAGCCTGAAAACAACCAATCTGACTCATAGGGGTCGAAACTTAAGACCATGAACTCTTTTGCCATCACTTGGACAGGCAAGGAGGGTATCATACATGGGGAGATGACCATAGATGATGAGGGAGAAGACCAGGACACACGTGAAAGAAGAAGAAGAGCGAGCGAGCAAGGATACAACAGCCAAAATGGTACTAGTCTCTCTCTCTACTCGCAATTGCCTCAAAATACAATGTCGATTCTGGACCTGGGAGCCAGTCAGATACAAGGACAAGACATTGGGAATAGGATTATCCATTCCACCAGGAGCGACACATGGTGAGGTCACAATTAAGGGGCGTTCATCCCTCCTCCTCTCCCTCTCATCTTGAGGAGGAGGCCCCACTCTTTTAAAATCATATATCACTCAACTGATAAAGGATTAACTCCCACCAGGAGCAACCTCCTCGCTTGTCATCTCATACGGCCAAAGGCCGGCGATCTATGGTCCGCAGTGGAAGTCATGTCACTCCTAGTAAAACTCATTCTAAATGGAACCCTGCGTAGAGGGGGCAGGCTGTGCACAGACCCGTGGATATCCCTTTAAACGGCCTCTGCAGACAGACCAAAAGAAAAGAAAGAAACAAAAATGAATGTTATTGACACGCTGTATAATCGGGACAAATAGTGGAAACTCTCCAAGAGAGCAGCGGATTTTGATCTTCGATCTCGAAATGTGAACAGGCTTGCCTCAGCAAATCAATCTAAGCGGCAAGCGATTATAGAACAACTCAGAGGGGTAGAGGGGAGGGATTGGCCCGATGTGGTATGTTTACAGGAAACACACTTATTAAACAACCCAGAGTACAATCATGCCCATAAAGAGATCTGGCCGTGCCATTCCTACAGAGCTTACGCCCAGAGATCGGGCAGCGGCGGGGTGGCCATATGGCTCCCCCCAGGATCAAGAGTGGAACCCCTTAACTGGTCGGCAGACCAGGAAGAAGGTAGGTGGATCTATCTGCTCGCTATGCTGGAGCTCGAGGTGGTAAGTATCCTCAACGTCTACGCCCCGAACGACATCAGAGAGTGGTAAAACTTCTTTGAAGAACTGAAACCCAAACTACCAGGGGTAATCCCGATCATCCTGGCAGGGGATTTCAATGCTGCCCCCGATCGATGGTTGGACAGATGGAAGGTCCTCTCATCATGCCCAATATATGTGGAGAATGACGAACGAATCATCACAGACCTGTCCCAATCACTTAGTCTCATTGATTCATTTCGGTTGAGACACCTGTCCCGCCGCAAGTTCACGTGCTACCGTAAGAACCAAACGGAGCACACCTCAAAGTCGTGCATTGATCTAATATTGGTCTCTGAATAAATAAAAGGGTCCCTACAAATAGTGGAGATATTCCCTCGCACTCCCCACCCAGGTTTGGATCATGCAATGTGCCTTGCCATCTTTACCTTCAGGAAGAAACCGGATCAGGGAAGGGGATTTTACAAACTCAATACATCCTTCTTGGTCATCGACAGCTTTAAAAACTACCTGAAGGACGTCTGGTCTTTTTGGCAAAAACAAAGGGACCAGATCCAAAATGACATACTATGGTTCAACAACGGTCTATCCTCCTTGGGTCGTAAGTGCAATGAATACTCAAGACTCCGTGCGGCATAGCGCCACACAGAGGAAATTGACCTACAAAATCGCTTACAACACCTTCAACAACAAGAAGACGAGATAATGAACGACACCGACAGGCAAGCGGAATTGGCCAATGAAATACATGCACTGGGAACCCAGATCCTCGGCCACATGGAGCATAGATGGCAAGGCATCATGATCCGAGGAAAACTTCACAGACATAAGATGGAAGGGTCAATGGATGCGAGATTCTTTGCAATGGCAAGGACAAAGGTGAGACGAATAACTATAGAAGTATTGGAGGACCCCAATCTTCAATAAGGGTCACTCAGCCGCTGTACATCTCAACGGTAGAATGTACAAAAATAGCAAGGGACTTCTACCAGAATCTTTTCGCATCGGAATGCGGGGATAGGCCACACGCACAAAGATTGGAGGAAATAGACGAGTTCCTAATCCCCCTCTCCCGAACACTCACAGCGCAACAGAAAGAGCAGTTGGAGATGCCGCTAACAAAAGAGGAGGTGTGGACAGCCTTGATGCTCATGGAAGAAGAAAAGACCCCGGGCATTGATGGTCTACCAAAAGAGTTTTGGGAATCAAAGTGGGGGAGCATCTCCCAGGATTTAATGAACTACAATCATGCTCTGTGGGAGACAAGCCAGATGGGAGAATTCGTAGGGCAAGGGGTACTGACGCTTATATATAAAAAAAGGAGAAAGCACCAACATTAGAAACTATAGACCCAAGCACCAAACTTAGAAACTATAGACCCATCACCCTCCTTACGGTGGCTTATAAGATGGTAGCAAAAGCGCTGGCCAACCGTATGGCCAAGATAATAGCTGACATCATCCATCCTGACCAGACTGGCTTCATTGAAGGCAGGAACATCCAGGATAACATCCTCCTTATCAATTAGGTGATCAAACTCGCGAGGCAAACCAAACAAAACGCGACAATCATTTTTATTGATTTTGAAAAAGCATACGACCATGTTGCTTGGACTTTCCTTGATAAATGCTTAGAAAACTCAATTTTGGACCGCGCCTCAGGCGTTGGGTGGAAATCCTGCACAAAAACGCTACAACCAGAGTTATGGTCAATGGTAACCTTGCACCGCCCATCTCCCTCCAGAGGTCCGTTAGGCAAGGCGACCCAATAGCGCCATACCTTTTTGTGATAGTGATGGAAGCTCTCGTGGCAAATCTGCAGACACACAAGAACATCAAGAGAATCCAAATATCCTCAATTCCTGAGGAGGCAGTTCCGGTATGCTCGCTGTTTGTTGACGATCTGACCCTGATGGTGGATGTGTCTCATGCATTGATGGAGGAGGTCCAACAAATGATGGAAAAGTATTGTGCCCTTTCAGATATGAGAGTCAACTAGGGGAACAAACCCTGGGATGGTGGATTCACCATCAGGGCGTCAGGCCTCCGGAGAAGCCAAAGGTTAAATGGCTTCCCAACGAAGCCCCCATCCGGGTGCTCGGAGTCCCGCTATCAGTGAACGGTAGGCCAACAGTGAATAATGAATGAATATCCAAACCGTCCTTAGAAAAGTTGACACAATGGAAGGACAAACACACCTCGTTGATGGGACGCACTTTGGTGATCAACAATGTGGTGCTCGCCTCCCTGTGGTATAGGTCAGTCATCTGGGCGCTTGACAAACAGTCCTCCGCCCCCTACAACGCCAGATAGCTGCGTTCCTATGGAGGGGCGACCATGAAAAACATAAAGTGATCGGCAGGGTTGCATGGCATTCTATAATCCAACAAAAAAACAGTGGGGGACTGGGCATACTTAACCCAATGCTTCAAACTAAAGCACTAGCCCTACAATGGCTTAAACGCTTCCTGTTTCGCCCCGATACCCCATGGAAAGGGCTAGCCTTAGGACAAATTTTCAGGCTGGCCCCCGAAACAGTAGCAGAAATCCACCCATTAACATGGCTGGAAAACAAGGGCTGGCCAATACCAAGAGAGTACCCTCACCACCAGAACCCACCGCGGACCTCGTCAAGGAAACAGGCAAGGAATGACCTGCGGAACAATCACTTTTGGCCATCCCTATTGAAAACATGGAGAACCCTTCCTTTGTCGGACAAAAGCCAACCAGAGAGATGGGACGAGGTAATATGACAATCACTCTTCGACAATAGGAGAATTGTCAACACCAGGGGTCAGGTCCTCCGCTGTACGGACTCCCCTTGGCGTGTGTGGGTGAGGAGAGGAGTGCTGAGAATAGGTGATATATGGGATCTAACCAGGATGGACTGGATTGACAGAGATATGCTTAGGCAAAAGCTACGATACAGCCACAGACCGAAGTTGGCACTTGAAGAGGTCATTGAGAGGATCCCCCTGAGCTGGTGGAAAATTCTAAGGAAAGGACCCACTCTACAGGAATCAGACTGGGTGCGGATTCCTGGCAGCAAGGGGGGAATGGGAAATGTGGTGTGCTGCAGCCCAAAAGGGCTAGTGATTGTGGACATCTTCACAATAAGTCGGGATAATACTTTGCACAGACCCACGACAGAAGAGACACGCTGCTAACGGAAAGAGGAACTGTCAAGAACCAGAGTGCTTATGGATGGAGATAAATGGGTCGCCTTCTTTCCACACACCCCGGTTGCGCAGTTACCTCTCAACCCGGCAGAGTGGTCATGGACAATGTCGGGCGGGAGGAGGAAGCGAAGCAGCCAAACTTTACACAACATGACAGTCGAGTCAACGTATAGAATGCTCCGCGCCAAAACTAACCTTTGAGACCAGGTAGAGGCTAGATGGATGAAGCATTCAAATGTCAGTAAAGTATCACTTCGAGGTGTCAAATGGTTCCAGCTAGCCAAAAGGAAACCTGCAAAACTGGCCTCCCTCCAATGGCAAATGAGACACCGCTGTCTACTGACTAACGAATGGCTGATAGACGGGACGACCCTGGAACATAGTGGATGGGCTCTGCCTTGGTGCAAGCTATGCTCCAGTTCATTCCCATCTAGGAAAAAAACAGAAATAATAGAACACATCTTTTTGCATTGCCCAGGGGCAATTTGGCTTTGGCGCTGGTGCGACAGGGTGGAATCAGCTAGAAACAACAACGCCCTGGCCATGGGAAGAGCGCTAGTACTAGAAACATGGTATGCGGAACAAGCGGATGCCTTCACCCAAAACATCTTTAAGCTGGGACGCAGGGCAATGATATGGGCATTGTGGAGGCGCCGATGCACATATGAAATGGAAGGGGTGAGGATGGAAGGGTCGGAATTCACAGAAACCATACAACAACAAATTCAAACAAGGATAACAATACACTGGGAAGACGCTAAAACAGGCTTCGAAATGCCCCGCTTCCTCCGTGCTCAACACCCCCAAACCACCGAACACTCCCCCTGACCCCCCTTTGGCAAGACTTGTCACAGCGGAGCCACCATCTCCGTTGCTGCTATGCCCTCTTTCAGTCCTACCGACTGACCCCCTCGCCAGTAGGACGCGTCACCTCCCTCCCACTACTAACCCCTCTCAAACAGGAGTGTATCACAACGACCAGTGCAACAACAAAACACTAGAATACCATTCTCAGGCGAGTCGAAACATCATGAAAAACAAGATTCAACAAATTCACGAAACCATTGCAATTCTAAAAAGTTAGAGATCACTATTCAAGATCAAAGACGAGGCTCTGATTTACGATCGTCAATATGAAAATAACAATAAAAAGTTATTAATAAATTTTGGAGATCATTCATGATCCCACTGTCTTGAATCAGGTTTGTGGATTATTCTTCATGAGTTCATTGAGAATCTAAAAAATTAGAAAACATTATTCGAGACCAGAGGCGAAACTCTGATTTACGATCATCAACATGATAGGATCAAATCGAGAATTATTCGCAAAATTTTGAATTCATTCATGAGTACGCTGTCTTGAATCAAATTAGAATTGAAAAACCTAAAACTACCTGTCATGAGAAAATCAAATAGGATAATCCAAAAGATTAAATTCAAAAACCAGAGATTAGAATCAAAGAATCGGATTTACAATCATTTGAAAATCAAAATCGGGTTACTATCTTGAAGCTACCTCCCAAAAAACGAGATCAAAACGAAAAAACGGAGGTCACTCAAGCCACGGAGAGCAAAACTATGGATCAAAACATATAAATTGACCTCTCATCATGATGTGTCTGTCTCCCCCAAACCTTCACCCCCACCCTTATCGGCCCGAAGGCAACTCACCCTTCACGTGGCCACTCTCTCGGCCATAAAAAAAGACTGAACAATAAGGACTAACGGACTGGTGCTTCACTTTACCCCTCACTTGCCACGTAGCAAGACAAAACCACCGAACCTGCCAGTAATCCCTCACTGGTAGTTCGGGGGGGAACAAACCTTCCATGCCCTTCGTTGCCCTTCATCACTTGACTCTTTCGTTGGACACGTGACACTCCACCATTCGTAGCTCTGATGATGATGTTGGCAGCCCATACCCTTCGCAGCCCTTCACAAGCAGCCTCTTCGTAGTAGACTCATCCTCTACGCACGATGCATCACCCTTGTCGCCATCCACAAGCAGCCTCTTCGTAGTAGACTCATCCTCTACGCACGATGCATCACCCTTGTCGCCATCCTTCCCATCATCATCCATTCACCCAAAACCTCTCAACCTCCACCTCACACCACCCCGAATCCACTCCCCCCGGCACCGCACCGCACCGTCGCTTGTTGCAGTCCAGCGCAGCTTGATTCGACTTCGCGCTGCTCCGCCGCATGTCACCGCTTGGCGCTACTCGGTCTGACTGCGCGGGTGGGGCACAACACTCCCGACCGCGCTGCGCGCCTCCTATGCTCCTCTCTTCCTTTATCCCGTGCCTGCCTGCTGTCTGTTTAATTTCCTTTCCCCATGTCTACACTCTGTCCTCCTCCTTCCACCTTATCCCCCATACCACCCCATTTCTACCATACTGTTAGAGGGAGTAGGGAAGGGGTCTGGGAAGTCATTCATCGTTCTCATTGGAGTTGTGACGTCCACCTTGGTCCACTCATGGAAGATCAACCGATAGTCCTTGCTTTGCCTTTTCCCCTCACGAATTCTCCCCTGCTTCCCATTTCTTCCTGTCCGTTCCACCCTCCCCATCTTTCCCCCCTTTCCCCCCCCAAGCCAGCTTGCACTGAAGTCTTGAATTTTTTAATTTATTTTCTGTTATGTGTGGAACGCCATCATGTCCATAAGGTTAGGGTTGGCCGATGCCAGAACGACGCTGGTCGGAGCTGGGGTTTGGTTGCGCTGCCCTGTAACCTGAGTATGCGGGGGTTAGAGGCCTGGTAGAGAGATCTAGGGAACTGTCGAGGGTGGAAGGCAGTCCAGTGGCTAACCGCGAGCTGGTATTAGGACGACGCGAGTCGGAGCTGGGGTGGGTCGCGCCGCCCTGTAACCCAGCGGTTAGGGGTGTGAGGCCTGGAAGAGCCTGGTGTCTTGGATATGTGGGTTGAGGCAGCCGTAGGATAGTCTGTTGATAGCATTGGGGCAGCATGTTTTCGGTTATATCGGCTTCCAGATAATCCCATTTGGATCTTTTTTTTCATGAGTAAGTTGATTTGTGTAAGTCACTTCTGGTGGTCTTGAGGTTGCTTCAGGATTTTGGGGGGTTCTTGCTACTCACTGTGGGCTTCTCTGATGCGGTTATATTCATAGATCTATGGTGGTTCGAAGCCAGAACGTCGTTGGCTGATGTTGGAAGTAGATGGTGGGATATCAAGCGTCCTACTAGTGAGGCGGCTAGCTGGTAGGATGGAAATAGGGTACAGCAGCAGCGGAGATGGTGGCTCTGCTGCGGTAAGTCTTGCCGGAGTGAGGTAAGAGGATGGATGGGGGTTTC
>BFEA01000016.1:4065577-4076823 GCA_003427395.1 Chara braunii | reverse complement strand
TCTCTCTCTCTCTCTCTCTCTCTCTCTCTCTCTCTCTCTCTCTCACACACACACACACTCACACACACACACACACACACACACACACACACACAGGCACACACACACACACACACAACTAAGATACGGACCAGTTTCTATATTTCGTTTTGGAATAGCATGTTGGGATTTTAAAGCATGGGACACTGGACCCGTTTTCCAGTATGAGCCTAAGCTGGGTATCGGGCCCAGCGTTCCAGGTTGAGATGTGGAAGGATTCTAGTCCTCCTTTGTTCATATAATGAGAACACGCCTTTCTTAAAAAGAAAAAAAAAGAAAAAAAAGAAAAAAAGAAGAAGACGAAGACGAGAGACACGGACCAGTTGAAGATGTTATCTTGAACTGCGGCAGATCGCATAGCAAAGTCCAGCTATGGAAGAGATCAGTTCTGGAACTGGACAGGTCAGCTTCATCCTGGATTTGATACATGTGTAGGCTCTTTTGGAGGGGTTCAATTGTCTGTAGGCAAGAATGAGGTGTAGCTCGGCCTTGAATTGATTTGGCATGGTTGATGGGCTGTGGAGGTATCCATCCTGCCTGGGGGATACCGCATGCTTATTGCGCATGATTTGTTGATCTCTCTGGGAATTTGATATTCTGTTAAAGTCTCCTGCTGTGATTAGGGGAACATTACTTGGTCCTGCGTGCTTATTGCGTATGATCGTTGATCTAGCTGGGAATTTGATGTTATGCAAAAGTCTCCTGATGTGATTAGGGGCACAAATTATGTAGAAAGCCAACCCTATCTGTGGGGACATCAGGTCCATAAACACTGACCACAAAAATATTCTCCTCCAATAAGGAGGCTATAAACCCATCACCCTTCCAACTTATTGTTGCCTTGTTGATGGGTACCAGTCTGGTTGACTGGGGTTACGAAAGTGTAACGCCGCTGGAGGCCATGCAGGGGCTGAATAAGAGGCATATGGACAGGTTCTGCTAGAAAGGGTGATAAGAGCACGCCTGGCTAGCATATTTTCTTGTTGCTCCAATCTATTGGTGGGGAGCTGCACCTGCTGGAAAGCGGGTCCAGCGTCCCTTGCGTACAAGTACATTTGTCCGAACAGTTCTCTGCCAGCATTGCTTGCCCCGAAGGACTCAGGGGATTGACTGGGCAGAGGTTGGATTGCGGTGGGCGGATGCCTCTTCACCCTGCACCAGGGCGCCTGCTTGTTCTGGGAAAACCTGGCATCCTGAATATCTGTGTTGGATGACAATACTATTCTGGGGCTGATCCTTGGCAGAAGGAAAGGTGGAAGAATTAGCGTGGCAGATCCAGGGCTGTGTCTGTGTCAAGTGTGTTTCTTGTATACAAATGGCATTTGGCAAGCCTGCGCAGCAAATGGTGTCCCATATTGCCCCCTTTTTATGAGTTGATGCCGAGACCAGCCCATTGACGTTGAGGGATTGGATATCTCTTTTTTTTTTTTTTTTTTTTAAACACCCCTGCCATTGCTAGTGGTGCTGATAAGAGCAGACACCGCTAGCACCTGGGGGGAGGTCCCATCTATTGGTGGGGGGCATCACCTGCTGGAAAAAGGGTCCAGCATCCCATGTACAATTGAATGTTGGGATACATCCGAAAAAGGTTGCGGGGGGGCCTGCCAGCATTGATTACCCTGAAATCCAGGGGATTGACTGAGCAGGGCCTTAGAGAGGAGGGGGAACCACTTCACCCTGGAGTCGGCGCCAGATAAGAGAGAAGAAAAACGGTCCGGCAAGACCGATCCAGCATGAGAACGGAGAGAAACAGATACACCCAGCAACACGCTCCGCTACGCATACTCAAGCAACGAGAATCAAATCCAAACTGAGAATCCCGCTGAAAAACTGCCAACTCAACAGATATAACCCTGTCAAGCGGCCTTTCCTTGACGCTTTTCGTCTACCCCGCTATTAGACTCTTCAGGAGGATGCAACAACAATCCCCTTCCCAAAGTCCGAATACCACGATGCTACTGTGGAGACCATTCCATAGCCTAGTCTCCTTTATATTCATCCAACTCCTAYCCTTTCTTCCTTTAGACTAACTGGTACTACGATACGAACATCATGGAGCGCCAAAGTACGGAGGGCACGCCATGTCTCGATCAGAAAATCGGCCATCGCGTGCTTAGGAACCCCAGTAACCGTCATCTTCAGTGAAAACTCACGATCCGTGCACCTGCAATCATCCATACAGACAAGCGTACACATGCAGAACGAGCAAAAAACACACACAGGCAAAGAACACACAGACGAACAAGGTCGAAAACTGCTCTTCTTCAGGAACGTGCTCCGCGCCAGACTTCCGCCTTGATGACTACCCGTCTGGTGAGAGCAGACCTCGCTGTACTCCAGCCTGATGGTCGGAACCCTGACTACCATCGCCAGCCGTGGCCTGCGCCGACGCAGATTCACCCAACAACCGTTTCGTACGGTATGTATGCACGTTCAAAGTGAGAGGCCGATGGAATGTTTCGTCCGAAGTATATAGCAGAGAACCTGCCTTCTGCCTGGGCCATATGGTACCCGGAAACTGTCACGGAACCATCGACACCCGCAGCAATTGGGTCAAACATTTTTCTGATTCCGAATATGGACCGGAAATCAATCAGATATGTAGGTATCGAAAAATGACAAGCTTCGAGGTCCCAGTTCAGATCCTGAAACCCCCCCCGCGTGTGGGACCCGTCAGGATCTCAGGCCCTATGGTCAGAGGAGCTAAGATCTGCCTACCGATGCACCTAGTCCAACGTGGAGACGAAGATAGAAAAAAACATCCGGAAAACCGAACACCTTCAACCACAAAAATGGGAAGGCAAAAAAACGGGATCAGAAAAAAAACAAAAATTGTGCCCCCCTCTAAAATTACAAAGGCCGTGCGGGCCTACTTGGCAATCCGTGCCAAGTCCCATTTGATTCCTGCAACTGCACACTGATTCCTCCCACCCCTAACTAGGCCCCCTTACTCACTGACCCAGAATGTTCAAGCTGCGTGGAAAGACGAAAAACGAAAAAAATTTGGGTATGTCAGTAGAAGAAGGAATAACCTCCCCGGGGGGCTCCGGAGGGTCATTTCTTATCTGAGTATGAGTTAGCAGAAGATGGGCTAACAGAATTCCTTAGTCAGGACAGGATTTCTGCCAGGGAGAGGGCATGGGGTGGGAAGGGGTCGGGGAAGTCCGAGGGGTGGCGGAGTGGGAATGAGGGTTCAATGTTTGTCCAGTCTTTAAAACATAGGCGGTAGTCTCTCCTCTCTTCAAAATCCCACTGTCCCTTTCCCTTGTCTCCGCTCCATTCTACTTTCGCAATCCATCCTTCTCTCTCCCCTCCCACCAAGTCTGTGCAAAAGGTTGTGATCCGTCTCCTAACATCTCCTACCTGTTTAAGGAGGTCTAACTGTGCTTTTTTGTCTAGCCATCTCTGTGTGAGTTCGAAGTGTACCTGCTGCTGAATTTGTTCAGTGATTTCTGATTCTTCTACTCTCACCTTTTCCATGGCCAAAGTGCATCTTCTTCCAAGTTTGTACATGTTTTTTACGAAGGTTGTAGCTGCTTCTGCCTGCGGCCAATGGCCTGCCAAGACCAGGGTCAAGGGGTTCCAGATTCCATCTTTCTCCAGATGCGATCCCACCATCTCCATATGAATTGGGCTATCGGGCATTGCATAAAGATATGTTCAATGGTTTCCGCCTTCCTGTAGAATGGAAAAAGGCTCTGGGACCATTGGCACCATGGAAGCAACAAGTCTTTTTGTTCTAAGTTAGTGTGATCCGTTAGCCAGTCATTAGTTGGTAGACAACGGTAGGCAATCTGCCATTGCAGGGATGTGATTTTCATAGGTTTTGTTTTTTGTTCTTGGAACCATTTGATTGGCGACAGAAGAGAGTGATCCGCATTCAGGTGCCTGACCCATCGGTCGTTTATTATGTCTCTCAACCTTCTTTTAGGTCGGAACATTTTGTAGGTTGATCTGGCCGACAACTGATGGATGTTGATACGTTTTGTTGTGAGGCCTCCCCTCCTCTAGGAGGGATCCCACGTCCAATCTGTCGGATCCAGGGCCAGATCCTGGATTGGTTTGAGAGGCTGGAACACCACCTTCTGTCCTTTCTCTTCTAGGATTCTCACCCGGTACATAAAAGTTCTCTCCTTCCATTCGAAGGGGGCTATGCTACCTTGGAGGGTGTCTGCTCTAGTGATTGTGTAGTGTTCAACCATGACAGAATGGGGGGAAACCATGTGTATCAGACCTATCCTATGTGAAGACTCTGTACTTTCTACCCAATCACCTTCTTTTAAGATGGGGCCTCGTTTAAGGGTTTGGTACCAGGCCAACGGGATAACTTCAATCAGGTTGTTCAAGTGTTCCTCCACGTGGTGGCAGTAACGTAAGATTCCTCGCATCCGATCCCCTGTTTTCCAGTCCCTTCTGTCTTTGTCCAAAGATCCCCAACTCTAAGCACCCCTCTCTTAACCTAGTTTTTCCAGGGCGAGGATGAGCTAATCATGGCACATCCATTCGAGTTCGTCACCCATTGGTTTCCAAATAGAGGTTGCCTATAGACTTCCTCCCAGCGGCCGGGGTATATTTTATCAGGGAGCGGAAGTCTGCGCCAGGTTTCCAACAGGGATGACCATAAGTTATTCCAGACCTGATCGCCTCCATCCAGCCCTTCCCTTCCTCGGGAGAGCTTGCGTGGGATTGTCCAGAACCGGTCTTCCAGCCATGTCAGCGGATAACCCGGGGCCAGTCGGGCCAGGTGTTCCAGAGCCAATTCGCACCACGGGCTTAGAGGGGTAAAAATGAGTTTTTTTATCCATTTCAGCCGTAGTGCCTGTACTTGCGTGGCTGGGCCAATTATTCCCAACCCCCCTCCTACCTTAGGTTAGATGATCGAATCTCATGCCATACGGCTGATAAGATTGTTCTGTTCGTCGTCCCCCCTCCATAGGAAGGTTGCTGCCTTTCCTTTTAGGTCTCTCAGGCTGTTTTACTTAGCGGCCTCATTATCGATTTGTACCATAAGAATGCAAAGACCACGTTGTTGATTACTAAGGCACAACCAAAGAGAGATGAGTGTTTTTTGTTCCAATTGACAATTTTTTGTTGTGCTGGGGTTCTAATCCATTCGTCATTACTTGGTGGGCGTCCCTCAACGGTCATGGAAACCCCTAGAATTCTAACTGGAGCTTCTAATGGCATTCATTTGATGCATGGTGTCTCGGGGGGGCGTCCCCCTTGATAGTGAATCCACCATCCTTGAGTTTTGTTCCCCCAGTTGACTGTCATGTTGGAGACTTTGGCAAACTTTTCCATCATTTGTTGAATCTCCTTCATATTGTTGTGTGTGGCTTCTGCCAAGATTGTGAGATCGTCCGCGAAGAGGGATCATATTGGAATTGCCTCCTCAAGGATATGTGTGATTCGGATTCTGGTAATATTTTTGTTTGCTCGAAGGTTGGCGGCAAGTGCTTCCATGATGACCAGAAAAAGAAAGGGAGCGATTGGGTCTCCTTGATGGACCAAGCATTCCAGGCGCAAGGGTGGTGACAAGCATCCATTGACCTGGATGCAGGTAGTTGCATTCTGGTGCAGAATATAAACCCAACGTCTGAAATCCGGCCCAAAATTTATTTTTTCCAAAGATTTATCCAAGAATATTCAGTCTACGTGATCGTAGGCCTTTTTGAAATAAGTAAAGACCAGCGCCTCGTTCTGATGGGAGTGTTTCGTGAACCGGAGCACCTCGTGGATTAGCAGAATGTTCTCTTGTATATTCTTGTTTGTCACAAAGCTGGTTTGAGAGGGGTGAATGATGTTCTCCATTACCGGGATCATTCTGTTGGCTAAGGCTTTGGCTAACATTTTATATATAGCTGTGAGAAGTGTGATGGGGCGGTAGTTTCTTATATCCATTTTATCCCCTTTCTTATACAGGAGGGTCAGTACTCCTTGCCCCACCCTTTCACCCATCTCGCCCGTGCGCCACACTTCCCCATAGAAATTCATGATGTCCTGACTCAGAAACTCCCATGTGGTTCCCCAAAATTCATTAGGGAGGCCATCAATCCCCGGTGCCTTCTCCTCCTTCTTGCAGGAGGGCAGTCCAGATTTCCTGCCTGGAAATTGAAGCCTCTAAGGAATCATGCTGGTCAGGTGGCAGTGATTTGTTTACGGATTCCAAGAATTCGCTTAATTGACGATCATGGTACCGTGCATCGGTTTTGTCTATGTGCGAGGCAAAAGGTCTTTGTAGAAGTCGTATGTTATCTTGGTGCAACGAACCGTGGACACGGCTGGGTCTGAATCCCTGGTTTGTGATTTATAGATTGCTTCAATCGTTGTCCTTTTGAAGTGTGGCCTTGCTAAGCTGAAGAAGTGAGAGTTCATCCCTCCTTCGGTTGACAGTCTGGATAGTCTTGCCCTTGTCTAGGTTCCCTGCCATCGGTACTGTGCATATTTCAAGAGTTGAGTTTTCAAGTCTAGTATTTAAATTTGTAATTCGGCAGTAGTCGATTCCTGTCCTTGCGAAATTTGTATTTGCTCGGCCTCCATAAGTTTTTGCATGATTGTGATTTCTTGCTGGTGACGCTGTGCTGCTATCTGTTTAGAATATTCGTTACATTTTTCGCCAAAAAGAACATACCGTTATTGAGCCATGCTATTTGAGAGTCTTGTTGGGAGCGATGATCCTTTCAAAAATTTCAAACCTGCTGTAGGTACTTCTGGAAGGATTTTGACTGAAGCAAGGAGGTGTTAAGCTTATAATAATTGGCCCCCTGATCCGGACGCTTTCGAAGGGTCCAGGCGGCCATACACATCCTGTGGTCCAGACCCGGGTGCGGGCTAGGTGGCATTATTGCCGCCAGGGTAAGCCCCCGGCTCAGATCTTCCGATGCCAGGATTAGATCGATTCTAAATTTGGACAGTCTGTTGGGGTTATTGTTGCGTAAGCATGTAAAGGCTTTCTCAGTCGGGTGGCTACGCCTGAAGGTATCGAAGAGCGAGAGGGGAGCACACAAGTCCCCCAGCATCCTTTCGTCCTTCTCCATGTTGTGTATAGTGGTAGGGAAGGTTCTCCACCGGTCCAGCCATCTGTCCGGCGCGGCGTTGAAATCACCTGCTAGGATGACCAGAATGTCTGGGGTAGGGATCTTTTCAATTTTCTCAAAGAAGGTCCTTCTTTCACAGGGGGTGTTGGGCACGTAGATAGATACAATGCATACTACTTCTAACTCCAGCATACCCAGCACTTTGACCCATCGTCCGTCCACCTTATCCTGCTCCCAGCTGAGAACTTCTAAGCGTGATTCGGGCGGGATCCATATGGCTACCCCGGCACTCCCCGGGCTAGGGGCGAAAGCTTGATATCCTTGAAAAGGCCAAACTTGCTTGAGTGCCCTGTGGTGTTCCGATATGTCCATCAGGTGTGTTTCTTGGACGCATATTACGTCTGGTCATGTTCTTCCTCCCACCCCCCTCATAAGGTCCCATAATGCATCATTCTTTTCCGGGTTGCGGGAAGCTAGACCGTTAACATTAATTGACCGAATGTCCAAGTTTGCTTGTTGGAGAGTGAGTTTCCACTTCTTGTTCTTACCATACACCACTTCTACCCAGTCCATTATAACTCATGTGTCCCCTTACCCCTACCACTATCTGAATTGGAATGGTGACCATTCTTGTGCTTCTCAATCAACTCCTTTGTTGAGAATGTTCTTCCTCAGTATGGTGTAGACGCAGGTGAGCAGGTCATCTGTCGACCAAATATTACTAGGTTTAAATTTCAGTTGTTGGGTGTCTAGAAGTGAGATGTGCAAGAGTCATTGTAGCCCTGCTTCCTTGTTGTCCTCGAATCGCACGTAAATATCTTTGTATGCCATCTTCAGGTTTTCTGATGACACGCTAATGGTGGCCATTGCGCCTGGTTCATAATGGTTTGAGATAAATTTTGTGACCTCATGGACCCCTAGTGTCCCCTCCCTTTTCATGTGTCATCCGAGCAATGTCATCCCCCCGTAGGACGGGGCATATGAGTACCCTGCGTCAACGGGTGATAGGCCAAGTTCCCATTTACCATTCTTCCTTCTGATTGGGAGTATCAACACTCTGTCCCCGACTGGGAGTTTTTTGTGGTATAGCCCCTTCTCGATGAGATGTCATATTTTGGATCGTTTGGAGAACCCTGTTTCCTCCATTTTCTTGACAGCCTCATCTTCCCCATGTGCAGTTTGTTCCGTGCACATGGTCTGTTGTGTGTTCTCCAGGAAGAGGGGAAGGGGGTGGTCTTTGTGGTCCGGATTAGTTGGTGGCCTGTCAGTTTGATCTGTCTTTGTTGATTCCTCGGATGGATCTGGTGTCTTTGCCGTTACCGGAGGCTGGAATTTTTGGTGTATAATGTTCCAGACTCTGTCCAACACTTGTTACCAGTCCGTGTCCGGAGATAGGCCTTTCCCCAGGGCATGTTTTAGAGAAGGGATCTCGTCCAGTAGGGAAAACAGTTGTACATAGGCTTCGTCCCAGTATGGTTTTGGTTGGCCTGTGTACAATGTCTGGAGCTAGCTGATTAGCCAGTCCGCCAAGCCCCTCAACTTAGTCTCGACGTCCTCCTCCCCCTGTGATCCCCAAGCCTCCAGTGTGCTATCCCTCATTTCCTCCTCAGGGAGACCCCCGGGTGATTCCCAATCCATGGGTTGGTGTCCGAACGCCTGAAAGAATGGGTCCTTGGTGGAGGCTGTTTCCCCTATATTAGGGGGGCTTTCTTGCGTGGTCCGGATTTCTCGGGGGGGTCCACTGCAGCCGCCTCCCCTAGAGCGTGTTGCTTCATGGTCTCTTCCTTTTCCTTCCCTTTTTCCTCTCCCCCTCCCCCCTTTGCCTTTTATTCGTAGTTACCCTCTGTGGGGATTTTTGCTCTTTCTTGTGATATGCTTTCCCCCTTCCCCTCGGTAGGCTCATTCTGCTCCATTTCCTTGAGCTGCTGCTCGCCTGCTATAGCCTGAAATCTGTTCTCTGATTTTTTGGTGCTGCCTTTTTTGCTTTGGCTCTGGATTGTTTCATGCTTGCCGAGGTGGGCCCTTTTTTTTGGGGTCGAGGTTTGCCATAGTTCCCCCAGATCTGATGGGGAGATGAAGTTTTGAGGTCTGGGTTCAGTTCCTGGCCCATTCCCCACTGCTTCAGACCTGATCTCTTGTCTATGGACCCGAGTCCCTGTTTCCTTGGAGAGGGGATCGACGGTTTGATCCATGTGTGCCTCCACGGGTTGGTGGACCTGAGTCCCTGTTACCTTGGAGGGGGGATCGATGGTTCGGTCCATGTGTGCCTCCACGGGTTTGGGGGGGTCTATTGATCTGGAGGTTTAGTGCTCCAATCTACGACTTCCCCTTTTTTCCATTCCCATCCCCTCACTCCTCCTCCTTCTCGTGGCTCATCCACGTACACCCATCCTTTGTGGCCTGCATCGACCGTTCTCCACCAGTTGTCTTTAAAAGGATCGCGTAGCAGGCGACCTGTGGATTTGATTCTTTTTGCCGGGTGGTGGGGGCAGTCAGATTCAGACAGGAGGTGGACATATGCCTGCCACTTGAAGCACCAGGGTCTCGTTTTGTGGGCTATGTGGATACGGAAGTCCCTCCCTCCTACTCGGAAGAGGATCACATCATCACTGGTAAAGATGTGACCTTTCGGTAGATCAAGGGCCACCATGAGATAATCGTCTCGCGGGGCCACATGGGGGGGAAAGGGGACGATGAAGTCAACAATCTCATATTTTTGAGCTAATTCTTGCACGAAGGCGCCTTGGATTTCAATGGGCACATGCCGAAACTCGACCAAGTAATGGTCTGACATTAACTGGTCTCTTTTTTCCTCTGGTCGTTGTTGTTTTGGAGGAGACCAGGGGGAAATCCGGACCTCTGAGCACCCACAGGGTATGCTCCGCCATGTGTCCATAATCCTCTTGTCTGAATCAAACATGCAGATTACCGTAACTACCGCTGATGAGATAGGCTGGATTAGGAAGAAATCACGTGCGCCCTCTTCAAATCCTTTGAGGGTTGTGAGTTTTTTCCTGATCCATCCTACCTTATCGTTGGTAGTCGTATAGGCGGCGGCGTCATAAAACACCCATGCACTAGCATGGCGAGTGTATATCGCATCCCTTTCCTTGATCACATCACCCGGAAGGGCTTTGACCCTGTGCTTTTTTCCCCCTTGACTGATTATTTTGTCTTCCGCATTAGCTAAGAATTTTGTCATAAAGAAGGCTGATGCTGTGGTCAGGTTGTCCAGTGGGATCTCTAGATTTCCTCCCCCCTCACCATCCCTTTTCACTGACAGAGTTTGGCTTGTATACATTCTTCCTTGAGCTTATCGGCCCAAGTAGACCCCTGAGACCTGCTACTCTGGGCTTCTTTCTTTTTCTGTAAGTCCTTCATTTCTCTTAACAACTATGTCGGAGAGGGGGAGGGTTGGGACGGAGGTTGTGAGTCGTTTGAGTGACTCGTGTGAAGGGGTTGGGAGGAGGAGGCTTTTGCCATGACCCCCTCCTCCATCCTCCCCTTCTCTTGCCGGGGCCGCCAATCAAACGAGTGGTGGCCCATCGCACCGTGATACCAGATAGTACCACGGCTGCCCTTTTCCTTTCCTCGCCTCGCTTTTTAAGCTCACTATACTCCTATATGTGAAAAAGTGTGGCAATTTTGTGCTCAGCGATGGAGGCAGGTTAGATACTTTCAATATCCTACAAGTGGGATTGAAACCGACAATTTTACCACCACACGCATGCGCCAAACTTTCGATATTTGTAATGTAAGCTTTCGATATTCTACAAGTGGAATTGAAACCATCACGCATGCACCAGACTTCCTATTATCTGTAGTGTAAGAGTGCGTGTACTCGTCTGTATTCCTAGAGTCCCTGATATCCTGAGTTCATGTTCCTCTGATGGCGGGGAGGAGGGGATGAGTGGAATGGCCAGGGTAGGGCCAGGGGAGTCGGGATCTGACGGTGCCCGGGGGGATAACAGGGACGGGAGGGTCGAAATTAGGGGGGGTCGGAGATCAGGATCAGGGGAGGCGGGGTCGAGGGGAGAAGGATGGGAGGATCGGGATCTGAGGAGAACGGGATCAGGAACAGGAAGGTGGGAGGGGAGAACAGACAGGGGGGGACAGGAGGAATGGAATCAGAGAAAGTGGGATTGGTTTGCACGGGGGAAGGGGGGGGGA
>BFEA01000016.1:4048512-4064675 GCA_003427395.1 Chara braunii | reverse complement strand
AAGATTAGGGGTAGCTTGATCGGGTGGATCGGGATTGGGGGGAAGTGGGATGGGGGAGGGCGAGTCGGGATCGGGGGTAGCACGATCGGAGACAGGGAGGGATTCGGGACGGGATCAGGTTGTACGAGGGACGGCGGAGGTCGTAGGATGAGGATCGGGGGGAGCGGGAACGAGATCAGGGAGGTCAGAGGGGGGAAGAACTGGTGGGGGGGACGGAGGTGACTGGGGGCGGGGCGTGTCCAGATGAAGAGTTGAGACAGGAGAGTCGGGATCTGGGGTGAACGAGATCGGGATCAGGATAGTCAAAAAGGGGGGGGACTGGTCCGGGGGGGTCGCACGGGGGGGGGGGGAGAGGCTCAGAATTGGGGAGAGCGAGATGAGGGGGGATCGAGTTAGAATCGGGGAGCAGAATCGGGATGGGGGGGGAATCAGGAAGAAACGGGGGGAGACGGGGCAGGATCGAGTCGGGATAAGTATATATAGAGGGTGTCAGTCGAAGAGCGATCAGATCAGAATTCAGAATGGAGAGGGTCAGTCAAAAGAGGGTTGGGGCGGCTCAGGGGAGGATGGAAGACGGAGAAGAAAGGCGGGAGGGGAGTAGGGAGGAAAACAAGGGGGGAGGATGAAGAAGAACGGAGGGAGGGGAGTAGGGAGAAAAGCAAGGGGGAGGGGACTGGGACGCTCAAACCTCCGAGACGCCTCCGCTTCCTTCACTGGGGGATTATAACCACCCGAGGCCCCAAAGGAGTTGCCGAGTGCCCGGAGTCTTCGCGTTGCTCCCTCTAACGCCGCCGCCGGTCCCACGTTGTGGATCCCCCACACTGCTCCTTCCTCTCTACTTCTTTCTTGTTACTGCTATAACCGTCTCTCTCTCTCTCGCCACCACGTCGCTTCTCCCATTCACGCCTTGCCTCCTTGTGTTACCACGTCCTCATGCTCCTTCGTCTCCCACCTTGTCGCTGTTGTTGCCTCTTCCTCACCTTGTCGCTTCCACGGCTATCGTATTTAGACCCGGCTACCCACACCCCTCCGCCCATGGCCAGCTATGGCCTCTGCTTGCATGGAGCAGGGGCAGGGTCGGGTGCCCAAGGCGTCCTCGGAGGGATTAGATATCTCAGTCCACCCTCTTGATCTTTGTTGCCTATTTGGGTATGTTCCGGAGTCAAGAGGGACGTTGAGGGATTAGATATCTCAGTCCACCCTGTTAACCTTTGTTGCCTATTTGGGTATTACTATCGGTTAAAAGGGACCCCCACTTTGGCCCCCAAGTTAACCCCCTCTACCCTGAAAAATGCATTGAAGATCTTTTTTTTTTTTTTTTTTTTTTTTTTTTTTTTTTTTTTTTTTTTTTTTTTTTTTTTTTTTTTTTTTTTTTTTTTTTGCTGTTGGTTTATTTGGTGTCCATTCTATGGACTGCTTGCAAGTGTGGCTTAAGAGGTGTGGGATGTTCGCTATAACGACCCTGAAAAAATCGTGAAAATTTTTGGGTCTCCGTTAACCGTCTCTCCCTGAGTGAGGAAGGACAGTGAAGGGTGACGGGGGGGTAAGAGAACGTTCATCTGAGGGGGGCGAAGAATGGGATTGCTTCATAGAGTCTTGATTCTGGCATATGGTTATTGATTCCCTGACCGCGGGGTGGTTGGAATGGTTCGTTTGACCATTGGCAGGGTCACTTGCCAATTTAGCTGGCGCTGAGTGGGGGACTCGTTGACCTTACTCTCTGCGTGGCTGGACCCCTCGTATGTATCTGTGTTCATTGTTTGTGCTTTTGTGCCCTTCCCCTCAAGTTTTGCTCCTGCCCCACTTTACGCAAAAATTTAGTCATCCCAACTGCTTTGATCCAAGAAGTTGTGTGAACGCACTTCTTCCAAGAATTCGTGCATGTTGGATGTCATCCATCAAGAATGCGTGCATGTTGGATGTCATCCATGGTTTGCATTTTGGAGATGGATAGATCCAGGGGGCCTAAGGATCCTGGACCCAGAAACCCAGATCAAAGCCTTAACAACTTAATGGATCAAGAGATTACTCTTCACCCAAAATCTCCCATGGGGGGCCCTTGCGTTGGAACAAATTACTAGACTTGCCCCACAGGCACCGCAGGGAGTTAACCCACTAACCTGGCTGAAAGACCTTTGTTGGACAGTGCCACGATCCCGTCGAAACGGGCAAACTCCGTGCCGAGACACAGCCCGCACGGATTTCGTCAGGGATGACTTCTGGGTCCGGGTTGTGAAAGCCTGGCGCTAGCTGCCGTTACCCGACAATCCCCAACCAACCAGGTGGGAAGAGGTGGTGCGACAACCCCTTTTCGGTAATAGAAGAATAACAGATCGGTACAGCAGAGTGTATTGCAGCTCAAGTACCTCGTGGAATAGCTGGGTAAAAAAAGGTATAACCAGAATAAAAGATATATGGGATACACGAGTGGGGGACTGGAAATTTGCGCAGCAACTAAGGACTACACTAAAGTACTGCCACAACATTGAAGAGCACATCGAAACCTTGATCTTTGCTATCCCCCTAGACCGGGTCCGTATCCTGCGCAAAGGGCTGCAGTTGATAGAAGGGGACTGGGTAACAGCCCCGGACGACCCGGAGAGTGTAGGCAACGTGATAGAGGTACGGGCGGACGAAACCTTGACCAGTCTCTTCCATATTGGCAAGGACAATGTGCTCACCCGCTACACTCCGGATGTGGTTAAATGGTGCAGAAACTCAGACCTGCTCAGAATCCGGGTGCTGTGGAACAAAGATCCGTGGATTCCATACCAGCCAGACATCCTTGTGACGGAACTCCCCTTTGATCCCGAGGAATGGCAGTGGCCCCGCCCGCGAGAACGCAAGGCGGAGGAGAGCTTAAAATTACATACCTTAACGGTGAAGGCTACCTATCGCCTGCTGCAACCAAAAGTGAACATAAAAGAAACAGTGAAGGCCCGATGGAAATCGCACCTGAATGTAGGAACAGAGGCAATCCGCCCCATTCGATGGTTTACTGCCACAAGGTCCAGGCCAGCGAAGATGGCCTCGCTACAATGGCAGATAGAACATCGCTGCCTGCCCACAAATGACTAGTTGATAGATCGTGCATATCTAGAGCAGAAGGGACGGGCGCTACCATGGTGCAGATCGTGCCGCACCGCCTTCCCTTCCCGCAGAATCCCGGAAACTATAGAGCATATATTTATGCAGTGTCCGGGGGTTGTGCTTACGTTGCGATGGTGGGACAAAATCTGGTCAAAGTTGGCTACCGGCTCCAACTGGCCATGGGACAGGAGAGCCATACTATGTGAAACATGGTCCTTCCCCACTGACAATGTCTTCAAAAACAATATATTCAAGTTAGGAAGGAGAGCAGTCATGTGGGCCCTTTGGAAAAAACGTTGTATCCATGCAATAGAGGGGGTCCGCATAGCCGGGGAAGAGGTAACAGACATGATAAAACAATATATCCAACAAGAATTCAGAGTACAGTGGCAAAAAGTAAAAAACCAACTTAAGTTATTTCATACATCGAAGGACATAACACAAGCAATTCAACAGTTTTCCAGGGACTGGTTGGGCAATGAGAACGGGGTCTGGATCGCACTCGTCCGATGGAATGGCAAGCCTGCCAAGGAATGCGACCAGGAGGAGTTCAGAATGGATTACTCCATCAACTTCAGAGACTGGACTATGGTGGGACAGGAGATTCTACTGCAACCACCTACAGATTTCCCCGACCCATTTCCGCCCCACCAACTGGCGATGGTCGACATGCAATGGTATGGTGCAAAATGAGAATAGCTTCACGCAAGACTAAGGTCCGACAAGCCTAAGCAAGGAAGCAGTGGGCAAATAACCAGCACGTGGAAGCATCGGAGGTATGAAGGGCTTTGCAAACCCCTGCATATCCAATCCCATGGAAACAGGACAATCAATGTTGGCAGGCTGTCGGAAACACGATGGAGAATTTTGTTCTGTAGTAGTTATCTGAGGTCCACAAGCGGTTATCGGGTAGCTGAAAATTCAGGAATGAAAATTCTGAAGTGAGAGTTTTTGGCAGTCTGAAAATCCTGAATGGTTCTGAAGTGGTGAAAGGTCCGAAGACCCTGAAAACCATTTGTTTAGGAAGGTTGCATCCTGAAGTGGTGAAGGATGTCCTGAAGTGGTCAAGTGAATAGTTTGGGCAGTCTGAAAATCCAGAATGGTCCTGAAGTGGTGAAAGGTCCGAAGACCATGAAAACCACCCTTCACCACTTGAGGATGCAGCCTGCCTAAACAGTTGGTTTTCAGGGTCTTCGGAGCTTTCACCACTCCAGGACCATTCAGGATTTTCAGACCTGAATAGTCAAGAAGTGGTGAAAGGTCTGAAGACCTGAAAACCACCTGTTTAGGCAGGCTGCATCCTGAAGTGGTGAAGGGTGTGCTGAAGTGGTGATGAAAAATACGACTGTTGTTAACCTTCTCTCCTAGATCCCAGGGTAATCAATGCTGGTAGGAACACTCCACAATCTTTTATGATGTATCCCAAATTCAGTCTGTATAAGGGACGCTGGATCCGCTTTCCTGCAGGTGATGCTCCCCACCAATAGATAGAGCCTATCCCCAAGTGCTAGTGGTGTCTGCTCTTATTAGCACCACTAACACTGGGGGGGGTGTTAAAAAAAAAAAAAAAAAAAAAAGATCCAGCAGGTCCTCCCAGGAGAGCCATGTGAAATTGTTGTTTGCCTTGTCACTTTTTTTTGGAATGTTGAATAGTATCTCGATCGGTAGTGACACCGCCTTCACGCTAGCGCTGCGACGGGCTCGCTGCGTTTTGTAGTGCGTTTTTCGGTCAACGTGTGGAATCACGACGACCCTCAGGTTTTCATTCCGTCGTCGGGCTGTTTTGCATTGAAGGGTGCCTCCATAGCTGGTGACGGACCTTCCGGCGGCAAGAGGTGGATAAACATAGCGGCCGCTATATTTTCCACGTGGGATAGAACGGAGAACCCAAGTGACGAAGTGGTCCTGGTGTACTGAGGAGGGTAAGCTCTCCAACCCCACCGGAAGTTTACAAGCTTCTACGGGGAAGGCAAAGTGTTCGGTAGCGAAGAGAATAGGAAATAGAAGGGATAGCTCGGATCCTGCCAGAATTGAAAGTCTATGTGAGAAGGAAACAAAGGATGAGACGAAAGGAGGAGGAAGTGGAGTAACTGAGGTGAGAGTCGGGCGAGAAGTCGTTTGAGTCGGCCGAAGAAAGGGCAGCGAGCAAGACAAGGACGGTGAGAGGGGATTTGGGAATTCGAGTTAAGGACGCCGCGCTTCGGAAGACATTGAGCAAGACAGGGACGTGCAGCCTCTTCCCTTAGGGCCCCGGGAGGCTGCAACCCCTTGGTGAAGGAAGAAGAGGCACTAAGAGGTTTTGCACCACCTTTACATATCCGCCCCTCGCACCCCCATGTCCGAAATCCTATTGCTCGCTACTGTTTTCTCCTACTTCACCCTACTTTTGGCTTGTTACCCCCCCCGTCGTTCTTACCTCTCGTTTGATAAGCTCCAGTTGTACCGATGTGCTCGTTTGTTCCCCCGTCACCCTCTTTTCTCATGGATAGTGCCTGTTTTACCCCTCTCCCTTTTCTTCCCCTTTGTCCCATTGTATGCTCGCCCTCCTGCTTTGCTAATCCCTAATTCAACCATTAAGCTTCCCACTGCCCTTCCTCCTCGTCAACCCCGGTGTGCCCGATTGTCTCTTCGTCACCCCCTCCGCCACTCTTTCTTTCTCCCCCCCTGCCCTAAGGTCTGCATGCCCTCCCGCCGCTTGCAAACCCTCCTGCGTCAACCCCGCATCAACCTCCATTACCCAACCCCCTCGCCCTCTTCAACTTTCATTGCTCGCCCTTCCTGCCCTCTTCGTCACCGCCCCCCCGACATCCCCCCCCTTCCCTTGCTACATCCACGAAACCCACGTAACCCTTCACTAGGATTGCAACCCATCGTGGAGTAATTTCCAAAAAAGAAGCAAGCAAACCAACAAAAATCGAGAACGTTGAGGGACCAATTAGAGTCGAACAGTCGGATGGCTAGTCTGAAGAGCGAGGCAAGACGGCAGAAGGGGAGGGGACAAGCAACACCGTTTTTGCATTATAGGGCTATAGGGCACAACTCCAGTAGCAGGCATCTCTCAAAAGGAAAAGAGAGGGTGGTGCAGGATAGTGGAGCAGAGAGGCAGGAGAGGGTGGTGGAAGAGAGCGGTGCAGAGAGGCATGCAGTAAGCGGTGGGGCTTCCAGTTTGCAGCCACCTAACCGCGAGCAGGCCTCCCCTTTCCCTAAGGAATTACTCAAGGAAATGGCAGATGTACAAAAGGAATCCACATTAGCTACACAGGAGGACGATTTGGAGATTCCTCTTGACAACCTCACCACTGCATCGGCATTCTTTATGTCTAAATTTCTGGCCTCCCCCGAAGACAGACTAATTAGTCAGGGAGGGAAGAAACATTGCGTCAAAGCTTTGCCAGAAACAAAATTAAAGGAATGAGACTTAGTGTACTCACACCATGCAAGCGTGTGGGTATTTTATGATGATGCAGCCTACAAATCGGCCCCGCATGAGGTCCCATAGTGCCTGACTTTTTTTCCGGGGAGCAAGACGCCAAGCCATTTACGTTAATGGACATGACATCCAGATCAGCACGCTGGAGTGTTTTCCTCCATGCCTTGTTTTTCCCGTATAAGGCCTCGATCCAATCCATAATAAGCCCGCCCACCCCTTCTCAAGCTCCTGTCCCCCACTGTTGTCACAATCTTTGCCAATCCTGAGCATCCCAATCCACTTCCCCCCCAAGGATATTTTTGCGCAAGGTTGTGCACATATAGGTAAGCATGTCATCAATTGACCAAATGTAACTGGGTTTCACCTTCAGCTGTTGAGTTTCCAGGAGGGCAGCGTGCGTATACCACTGCAATCCTGCGTCCTTGTTGTCTTCGAACCTCACATACAGATCCTTATAGGCCATCTTAAGGTTTTTCAAAGATATGTTGATAGTTGTTGTCACCTCGGGCTCATAATGTTCTGAAATAAAATGTTTTACTTTGTAGAATTTTAGTGCTCCCTCCCTCTTCAAATGCCACCCCTGCAGAGTTACCCCTCCGTATGAAGGGGTATAAGGGTCCTCGGTTTCTGCCAGTGAGAGGCCGAGTTCCCACTTCCCTCCTCTCCTTTTGAGTGGGAGCACTAACACCTTATCTCCCTTTTGTGAGGTTCCCGCTGCACAACCCTTTCTCTATCCGATGACGCAGTTTTAACCTTTGAGATGGTTCGGCCTGCTCCACCTCCGTCCCAACCTTGGTACCGGTTCTTTTCCCTTGACCTTCGTACTTTGTGGGTGGGCTTGGGGAAGGGTTGTCTGCCCGGACCGAGCCAGTAGCAGTCTCAACCACATTTGGGGGTGCCATAGCTTGCGGCTGCTCTGTTTCGGATTCTGGCGGAGGGAGGAACTTCTCCTGCATGATGCCCCATATTCTAGTTAGGGCCTGGTGCGAGCTGGTGTCTCAGTGTAAGCCATGTTCTAGTGCTTGTTTCAACGTCGGACTCCCATCTAACAGCGGGAAAAGGTGAACGTAGACCTTATCCCAGAACTGCTCTCTTTGTTGAGGGTACAGGGTTTTGAGCCGGTTGATCAACCAGTCCGCCAGGCTTCTCAGTTTTGTTTCGATATCTTGGTCCCCGTGCTGGCCCCAGTCCTCTAGGACAATCAGTCATTTCCACCTCCGGGGACACGATTGGCGGTTCCCAATCCATGGGTTGGGTGTCAAAGACGCGAGAGAAGGGGTCTGCTTCAATTAAAACTCCTGAAGTGGCATTCTCTGCCTGATTATGTTGCTGATGTTCCTCCTTTCATGGCCCCAGTTCCCCCTTCGCGTCCCTCCCCTCCCCCTTGTCTTCTTCCCTGTCTGTTTTCCCCCCCTGCTCATCTCCTTTACTTTGTCGAAAAACCTCCTCTCTCCTTTGTTCCTCCTGTCGCAACACAAGATCCATCCCCTCCTCCCCTCTCCCCCGGTTTGTAGACTGATTGGTCGTCCCCTGCCGTACACTGTTCTATTTTGCCGCTTCTCTCCGCTTCCTCTCCTGTTGCAGCACCAAGTCCATCCCCTCCGTCCCCTCTCCTTTCTCCAAGGTTGTGAACTGATTAACCTCCCCCTCCCGAACACTGTTCCGTTTCCCGGGTAAGTTTTGTGCCTTCAGTGAGTTCTTGGGGCACGCGGTCTTCTTTGGGGGCGGGGAGTCCCATATTTTCTCCATGTCCCGCAAGGTGATAAAGTCCTGGGACGGGGTTCCGTCACTGCTTGCAGTCCCCCCCCGATCCCTTCTGGTCCCCCCCCAGTCCCTTGCAGGGAGGGGGAGGGAAAGGGGTGAGATGGGGAAGGAGGTGGATGGGGGAGCAAAATTTATTCCCTGTTCCATTCTGACTTCTGCAGGCTGAGGGGGAGTCCATTGCTCCGACGGTTTAGTAGCCCAGTTTACCGCATCCTTTTTCTCCCATTCCCATCCCTTACTCCTCCACCCTCCCAGGGTTCATCCACATACACCCAGCCTTCATGCCCCGGGTCAACAGTTCTCCAGCGAGTAGCCTGAAATGGGTCACACAGAAGTCGCCCCGTTGTCTTGACCCACTTGGCCAGGTGATGGGGACAGTCTGAGTCAGCTGGAAGGTGGCTGTACACCTGACATTTAAAACACCATGGCCGGGTTTTGTGTGCAATGTGTATCCGGTAATCCCTCCCTCCTACCCGGAAGAGAATCACGTCGTCTATTGCAAACATGTACTTTTTTGGCAAGTCCAAGACAATCATAAGATAATCATTCCTTGGGGCCATGTACGAGGGAAGGGGGTCGATAAAATCGACGATTTCATATTTTTGGGCAAGCTCCTGTACGAAGGCCCCTTGGATTTCGATGGGCACATGGCGAAATTCCACCCAATAAAAATCCGACATCAGTTGATCTCTTTTCTCCTCTGGTTTGGGCTGCCTGGGTGGTGACCAGGGGAAAATCCTCACCTCAGATCGGCCACAGGGGATACTTCGCCATGTGTCCATAATTCTTTTATCCGAATCAAACATGCATAGTATAGTGAAAATTGTTGTCGATTTTGGCTGGATCAAGAAGAAGTCTCGTGCCCCTTCCTCCAATCCTTTCAGAGTAACAAGTCTCTTTCTGATCCAGCCAACCTTTGTGGTCGGGCGTGGTGTGTATACAGGAAACCCACTTAACGGATTCGTCGGAGCACCACAGGGCACGTAAGCAGGTCTGGCCTTTTTAAAACTACCAGGCCTATGCCCCAGGACCGGGGCGAGCGGGGGTGGCAATGTGGATCCCCCCCGGAGTCACGGTTCGAAGTCCTCCATTGGGAAAAGGATGAGGAGGAAGGGCGTTGGGTGTCAGTACTAGGTATGTTGGAATTGGAGGTGATCTGCATCGTCTCCCTCTACCCTCCTAACTCCCATCGGGAAAGGAGAGATTTCTTGGAAAAAATTCAGAATGTCCCGACCCCTAACATCCCAGTGGTACTAGCAGGGGATTACAACGCGGCACCCGATCGAGGGATGTACAGATGGAGGGTCTATTCCTCCACCAGCTATAATGCAGAAGAGGATGAATGAATGATAGGGAATTTATGTTTTTCCTTCCGGCTAGTTGACACATACAGACATAGCAGAGAGTGCAAACGGGTAACCGTTGCCCGTACCCGACCGTACCGAACTGTAACCGTCAGGTTACGGGCAGGTATGGGTACCCCTTTCGAAGGGGGAGTTGGGTATGGGCATGCACAACCAAAAGGTGGTGGTTGTTATGGCGGGTACAGTTGCCCTTTCAGGAGATCATGGATGGGTAGGGGCAGGTAGGGGTAAGGATTAAAAAAAAAAAAACGAGTATGGGCGGCCAGAAAATAAGATAGACGGGTATGGACAGGTATGGGTGGCCAAAAACAAAAAGGGGTGGGTACGGGCGGGTAGAGGTTCCCATCGGGTAACCGTGGTATACCTGATGTGAGTCTTGTAGCCTTAAAGGCTTTGTATTTTTGCTCAAGCGTGACACTTTTCTCATATTCCAAATTTCTCTCTTTCCCATTAAGCAAACATTTTTTTTTGCAAGGGTGAATTTCATATTTTATTTTATTTTATTTTTTGTTTTTCACATTTACAAACTATTTTCATATGTGTGTAACCATGTGTATGTAATATTTGTGTGTTTGTGTGTGTGTGTGTGTGAGAGTGTATGTATGTGCGACAGACCGAGGGTTGTTGCATTTGCAGATGCTACACAGATTGCATTGGCTACTGTAGCACCAGATGCATCCATAGCATCATCAGAGTAAACAAATATAATAATTATTGCTGTCACGGTTGCGGCAGTAGCTGCATAAGTTGCCACATCTAAAAAAATAATAATAATAATATTAATAATAATAAAAATTCTCACGTCAATCCTGTGACGTCGAGGGGTTGGGGACGGTTGGGGCCGGTTAAGGACAATTGGGGGCAGTTAAAAACAAAAAAAAAGTTAGGGGCAATTAAGGACAGTTAGGGCAGTTAGGGGCAGTTAGGGACAGTTAGGGGCAGTAAGGGGCGGTTAGGGGCAGTTAAGGGCAGTTAAGGGCAGTTAGGGACAGCTAGTGGCGGTTATGGGCGGTTAGGGTAGGGTAGGTGACAAGCACGGGTGGTTACGGGTGGGTATAGTTAAAAAAAAAATTGGGTAGGGTGGGGTATGGGTGGGTAACAAATGGTTTGCATTCAGGTGGCCATGGGTGGTCTTGAAAAAAAAATGTTTATGGGTAGGTATGGCCAATTATATGCTGAAGATGTTCAGGTAGAGTAGGTCTGGGTATACTTTTTGTTTTTTTTTTAGCAGTTGGAGATGGGTAAAGGTCCGACAGACCAAGTATACAGTGGGTATGGGTGGTTGGTTTTCAACGAGGGTGTGGTAAGGTTAGGTACAAATATTCATAAAAATCCTGGTTTCGAACTCTGAGACATAGCTACCCCACAGAGAGAAATTTTACCAGCATTAGGAATAACGATCAAGGTAGGCTCTCAAAGTCCCAGATTGACTTTATTTTGGCCTCGAAAGATCTTGTGGGCGAGCTGACAGCGGCCGCTATATTACCAACAAGCCCATACCTGGGTCTAGGTCATCGAATGTGCATAGCCATCTGGACCTTTCGTAAACGGTCGGATCAAGGGCCCAGCAATTATAAGCTCAATACTTCCTTACTTAGGTTGAAGTCTTTCCAAGGGTACTTATGACAACTTTGGGAATACTAGAGAGAAGGAACGCGGCTTCACGACTCCCATATTGCATGGTTCAATAATGGATTATTTTTTCAAGCTAGAAAATGTATCGAATTTTCTAAATGCTTGGCTACTCGGCAACACCATCAGAAAATCCGGTTAATGCATGATATTGCAGAACGAGAGTTGCAGAACGAGAGTTCCACGGAAATCTTCATGAAAATTTTCAGGGATAGGAACAAATGATCCAAATACAGGAACAGAAGGAGCAACTTCTGAACCATGCACGATACAGATGGCAGGGAGCTAAATTGAGGGCGAGACTAGCAAACTTCTCAACGGAAGGAGCCATGGATACACACTTCTTTGGACGGGCCAATGTGCGGGTCAAACGGACCAAAATTGAGGCCCTCTATGATCCGGAGGCTAGAGAATCAGAACCGGCCGTAACCATGGCCAGATGCACCAAAATCGCTCGTGACTTCTATAAAGATCTATTTTCCTCTTACATCGACACCTCTGATGAAATCGCTTATAAGAGGCAAATTGAGGAATTTTTAGTCCCCATAGAAAAGACGTTGTCACCAAATCAGAGGGATTCTTTTGAAGCCTTACTCTCCAAACAAGAAATATGGACGGCCCTCATGCAAATGCAAGAGGACAAAGCCCCAGGAATAGATGGTTTCCCCAAAGAGTTGGAAACCACCTCAGTCAAGATGTCACGGATTAATATCAGCAAGTATGGCAAACAGGGGAAATGGGCGAGAGAGTGGGACAGAGGGTGTTGACCCTTCTTTACAAGAAAGGGGATAAGATGGATATCCGAAACTACCGACATATAACACTTCTCACGGTTGTCTACAAAATGTTGTCTAAAGTCTTAGCCAATCGAATGATTCCGATTATGAAGGATATTATCCACCCGTCTCAAATTGGCCTGCAGAAAAGAAACATTCAGGAAAATATCCTCCTAGTGCATGAGGTTTTACAGCTTGTCAGACACACCCGTCAGAATGCGGCCTTGATCTTTATTGATTTTGAAAGAGTATATAACCATGTCGAGTGAAACTTTCTGGACAAAAGTTTAGAGAAAATGAACTTCGGGTCGAGTTTTAGGCGATGGGTTCGGATCCTTCACCAGAACGCGACCACTTGTATTCAAGTCAAGGGGAGCGTGGCACCACCACTTAAGCTAGAACGGTCAATCCGCCAGGGCGACCCGATCGCCTCCTTTTTGTTTTTTATTATCATGGAAGAGTTGGCCACCAACCTACGAGCTCATAAGAACATTACTTAAATTTGAATTGCAAACATACCAGAAGAGGTCATCTCTATCTGCTCCCTATTCGCAGACGATCTCACTGTTATGGTAGAGGTCACGCACAAGAACTTGAAGGAGATCCAGAAACCGATGGAAAAATTTACGAAGGTCTCAGATATGACAGTGAATTAGGGAGGAGAGTGAATTGGGGGAGCAAGACACAAGGGTGGTGGATACATTACCAGGGAGGGCGCCCCCCAGACTCACCACAGATAGCATGGTTACCTCTAGATACTCCGCAAAGGATCCTAGGGGTATCCATGACAGCGATAGGTTGCCCAACGACGAATGGATAAATATTCCCGCCATGCAAAAACTTTGTAATTGAAACAATAAGCATAGTACCTCCCTCTTTGGCCGAGCGCTAGTTATCAATCACGTTGCTTTTGCAGCATTATGGTATAAATCGGTTTGCTAGCTTTTGAGTAAGGGAGCGCTAAGACTACTTAGGAGAAAGGCAGCGGCCTTCCTATGGAGGGGGGATAGCGAGAATGGCAAAGCCATCAGCAGGGTAGCATGAGAATCAATCAGCACTTCCTGTTGGACAACCCGTGTTTCCGCAATGGAAAGAAGCGAGCGACGCAGCGATTGAATTGCAGGGTCCAGTGTTGACTCGTCTAGTGCTTCTAGTCTTCCTAATTCCTGCCTCCTAGTTCCTAGTCTAGTTTTTCTTCTCTCTCCTTGCCGCTGCATCTCTCAACTGCGGTTCCAACTCATCATAAAGAGTTTCTGCTTCGAGGATCTCGTAATCCGATGGCGTGAGAGGAGACTGCTGGCTAACTTGCGAACCAACAAAATGACTAATTGGACCCTGAGAGACACCTTGACGAACTCCGAATGAAGAGGTCTGGGACAAGGCCTGCGACATGGTAGAGGCGATAGCCATTGCGGCCTCGACGCTGGCTGTTGCTGCCCTAAACCTCCGCAATGTCACCCTCTTCCTGGCTTCCCTCCACAACCTCCTTTCCTCTCCTAGACCTAACTCTTGGAAAGTGATCGGTCGACTGAGAGCAGTTTTGCGGGTAACTCTAAGGTCTTCCGCTAATCGTTCCTCCTCCTCGCTACTAATTGCTTCACTCATGAGCTATAGTGGTGTGTGCTCTAAACTTGAATTCACACTCAATCCTGCCTCAGCATGACACCCAACCAGTAAGAATAGTCAACTAATTCGGTCAGCCTGGAGAAACGAAGTCAAGTGGTAACCAACAACCAATGTCGGGTCCGAAAGGTAACTCTATTTCCATTTTTAGATTATTTTAAAACATAATGCAAAGGGAGCTACGGGAAGGGCCGCGCGAAAATATGCGCTAACGAAGAGGCGATAGCGACACCCGGTCGTCGATAGCGACTGAGTAGGATGCAACGGCGGGGCACGTAAACACTGATCCTTTCCACGAGGCGCCGACCGTGCCAGGCACCATAGCTGTGTGAGAGCTATGGCGACAGTGTCTTGGCGTAGCCTAGCCCTTCAGTGGGTAGGGAGTGCTTTGCACTCTTACGCCAAGGCATCCTGACAGCTCCGCACCTGACCTCCATACCATAGCAACCTTCATACCTGATAGGATCTCGACACCAGAGGAGCCGTGCTCCCCTCAAGGCTTTTGCTGGAAAGGGGGGGCTCCTTTCTCACCATGCAAAGGTCGTGCACTGGACTTCAATGATACGCCATCTCGACTGCCTTGGTCAATAGGAGAAGCTTGGAAGGCAGAGCGGCGCATATGGACGCAGTGGGAGAATGTGCGGTTGTGGTGGCAGCGCTTCGGCATGTCCAAGGACTTCAGTTCTACACATCTTGTTTGCATGTAGGCATAATTTAGGTTAGTTTCGGTATTTCAGCAGGTCATTCGTTTGCACATCTAGTCGAGTGATTGACTCAATGTCGAGGTACTCGATTTAAACTGTTTTTCTGTCTCTTTTACACCCTATGTGCATTTACTTCATGTTCCGTTTGTAATCCCTTCCTTTTCTCACCTAATGCGATTCCTTTTGTGGACTTGATTTCGATCTCGACTCTTTGGCTCGTATTTTAGGGTAGGATTGTTCACTGGTATAAATCATTGTTGTCTAGAATTTTAGCTCTCACTGAACCTGGTTGTATCTTTGGCCATATTCAGTTAAAAAGTCGAGAACATATTCTCCGTTTTTAGTTGTTTTCTAGGCTACTCTGTCGTATTTTAGTGTATTGCATTTCTTTGATCGTTTAGTTGTCTCTTGATTCCCTTGAGAAGTAAAATGCTTACGGTCTCTGTTCTGGCGCGGGAGTTGCTCTTAGTGTTTCGTGTTTGGAAACACGTATTGCTGCAGCATTTTAGGATTGAGAGAGAGGGATAATTGTTATCCCTGATGTATGGGAGTAAATTTACGAGTTCGTCTCCCTGTCTGTTTTAGGTATTTAAAATTATTTTCCCCTTCTGACAAGTTGGTTTTCTTTGTAGTCATTATAAGAGTAGTCAGCATGAAGGAGCAGGGGGATCACCAATGGTTGGACGATATGAGAGACCCGGTGAAGACCAAACTAGAGTTGTATCCATTGGGTGCGTGGTGAGAAACCCGTCTTGGCAACAAAGGTTCTTTACATTGTTCTGGACAGTGATGATGAGAGGGTATCCCTACAGGTTATTCTTCCTCCCCAACTCCCGGTCCTCGGTTTCTAAAGAGTAGATTTATTGGTCCCGTTTGTTGGGGAGCCGCACTTTAACTGTTGTAGTCTGTGAGGTTGACAATGTTAAAATTTTGGGGAAACATAATGTAGGTCTTCCACTTAGCAAGAATATGAACTGTCACGTGACATTTTGATTACTGACAGCGGCACTACGGGGGCAGTGTGAGTGCCATCGGCAGTGGTGGGAGCGTTAGTCGGTTGTAGTCATTATAAGAATAGTTAGCACGAAGAAGCAGCGGGAACACCAATGGTTGGACGAAATGAGAGACCCGGTGAAGAGCAAACTAGAGTTGTATCAATTGGGTGCGTGGTGGGAAACCCGTCTAGGCAACAAAGGCTCTTTACAGTGTGATTGGACAATGATGATGGGAGGGTAACCCTACAGCTTATTCTTCTTGCCCAGCTCCTGGCCTTTGATCTTACTAGTAGTTTCAGTTTTTAACGGCTTAGCCGTTTACTTGAATCCTGGTGGAAACTAATATTTTCGATTTAGGCAACTGAGCATGAATCAATAGTAGTTTAATATCGATGAGCAACAGTGCAATGATCTCCTTGACTGAATTTTAGCACCAAGTAGGATGGTGCCTTGTTTCCACACGAAATTACTTTGAGCTTCAAGGGATTTTGGAAGATGAGGATAGACCAGTGAAAGGAAGGGACGCTGGACCCGTTTTGTAGCGGACCTCGGGATGGCCTGTGAGACGAGCCCCTTGGCCTGTTCTCACAGGCCTGTGTTATATTTGGGGTAGGCCAGTCCAGGCCGGTACCTCTGTCGGTACCAGCCAGTCCAGTCCAGTCCCGTCAGTCCGCTGGGGTATACCCTAGCCATTGTCTGTTTTCATTCTCATTCCTCACTTGCACATTTTGGAGTACGTGCGTTGGAGTCTTGCGTGGGGAGCTGCGTTGTGCCATCTTGCTCCC
>BFEA01000016.1:4027442-4037658 GCA_003427395.1 Chara braunii | reverse complement strand
AGGCCTGTGTTATATTTGGGGTAGGCCAGTCCAGGTCGGTACCTCTGTCGGTACCAGCCAGTCCAGTCCAGTCCCGTCAGTCCGCTGGGGTATACCCCAGCCATTGTCTGTTTTCATTCTCATTCCTCACTTGCACATTTTGGAGTACGTGCGTTGGAGTCTTGCGTGGGGAGCTGCGTTGTGCGATCTTGCTCCCCCTCCTTCCTCCATCTCCATCTTTGTCACTAGCGGAGCACCACAGCTGGTGGGTCCGCTACACGTTTTCCAGCAACAGCCCAATTAGGGTTATTGGTCATATCTTCCGGGTTGTTTATGCGGATTCCCGGCCTCCTTTCATTTGTAATAAAAGCTAATGATTCTTCCAAAAAAAAAAAAAAAAAACAGAATCAATGCAGCAAAGAATGATCTATCCTCTCTGCAGTTGTCTGTCAGTTGTCACCATGTCTGTACAACTAAATAATCAAAAATAAAAATAAATTACCCCTGGAGATGCATAATGGATGGCAGTTTATCTAATTAGTTCCACAGCGAACAGTTGCCGGAATCCCCCCCTCCCCCTGTATCCCTCTTGAGTAGTCACTTGTGTCAACGTCCAAATTGGAGAGTGCCCCAACTCGGGAGTGCAATGCGGTGAAGCGCACTCCCGAATGGCGTCGCCGGACGTTCCGGAGTACTCCCGAAATTTTTCACCAAGTCGGGATTACTCCCAAAATTTTTCACCAAGTCAGTAGTAGTGTGACGTGGCCCATAGTGGTGCACCACCCATAAACAGTGGAAATGAGGCCCTCAGTGTGAGTAGGCCCTCCTCAGTATACTTTTTCTGTCGTTCACGTGGATTCGAACTTAGGTGTGTGTTTCAACAGTTCCGAAGGTGCACCAACCGAGGAGGAGGGCCTACTCACACTAGGACTTTCCAAAATGCATCTGACTGCTATTTCGGCGAGACATGGATGAACCTGACTGCCATTGCGACCAGAGGTTCGTAGAAAAAGTGCCAGTTCCAGTATATGGGCCTCGCCACACCACTCTTGAAACTGCGTTTTCAAGAGTTGGACGCGTCACCACACAGCCACTTGAGAGTTGTAGCCCGAAAACTCTTTCGAGAGTTGTCAGAACCTCGTTTCAAGAGTAGCACTCGAAACTCCGAAACGCCCAGCCTGCAGCACCCCTCAAGCATCCTCCCGAGGGCACTCGAAGGGCCTTTGATTTTCGAGAGGTGTCTTTGATTTTCGAGAGGTGTCAGGCCGTTATCCTGACGCCATTCGGAAAAAACAAAGCTGTACAACTGTCGTTTTTCATCGTTTGTCCAACACCATCGCCCTTTCAAGAGTGCTGTGTGGCGAGGGGCCCGATACTCTTGAAAACCCAACTCTTGAGAACGTCTGACAGCTCTTGAAAAATTCCCCCGTTTCAAGAGTGGTGTGGCGAGGCTGTATGCCCTGAGCCACACCCGTTGATTGCAGCTAATTACCTCCATCCACCGAAACGGCTTTTGTGTTGTTGTTTTTTTTTCCTTTTTTTTTTTTTCTCTTTTGGGAAACGGCTTCGAATTCACGCTCGCTGTCAGGGACCCAATTGTACTATGACCGTGATAAGAGGGTATCTAAAAAAATAGACGATTCTGCTCTGAAATGACGACCAAGTGTATTATATTTCAGCTTAGCATAGACATAGGGCCTCGCCCCACCACACAGCATCCGAAATGTATGCGGAGCTAACAGCGGTTCCGATTCATTCAAGACATCGGGTCAGTTGCAACGTGTCTGGGCCACCCCGAAGTAGAGATACGTGTACTTGTAGAAAAGTTGAGCAGTGGAGCGATGCCCATACATAGCCACCCACCAACACCTGTCCTGTGCCTGGATGGATGGTTATGGGCAATCAATCAAATCACACCCTCCTCGCACGCCGCCTTTCCCACTTTCTTTTCTCTTTGTGCACATGTATTGTCGGCGCGATGTGAACTCCTGATCTGTCCATCAGCAGTGCCCGCTCGGCACTTTTTACAACGCCGCTGACTTACAGCCCCTCGCTCACTGGCATCATAAATAGCCTGCTGGGCCCTGATAAAGGCAACCTTTTAATTTTAATAATAATACAATTTTATAATAATACAAAATTAAAAAAAATAAAAAGCCCTCTCGTCTGGGTAAATCACTACTCAGTTGGTTAGGCACCCAAGTGGCATTCAGGAGGTTGTGGGTTCGATCGCCTGCGGCGCACTTAGTGCCCACCAGCAGTGATAGTCCGCTTGATACCTCTCATCAGTGATAGAAGGGTCCTTAGCCAACACGGGTGTGAGTGTGAGTGTGAGTGTGAGTGGGTTGTGTGTGGTGTGTGGGAGAGTGTTGGCCTTAGACACTGCTGTTATTCGGTTGGGGATGGGGGACGATGAAAAGGGAGGCGCAGCTACTGGCAAAATGCTCGGTCTTTGCGTTAGCCGGACCCCCACCGGCGGCCCCACCCCATCCTTGGGGCGGGCGGCAACATGCATCCCCTCTGATGGCTGGAGGGAGACAACAAAGCTATCTTTGAAAGGGTCCCCTTTCTAAAAGCCTTAGGAGTAGTGGTAGGTAGGTAGGTAGTGAAAAAGGTGAATTGAAAGAATTTGAAAGATGATGAAAAGATTTGAGAGAAGAATATAGCGCAGTTTTTAAAAAATAAAAAATAAAAAAAAATCACTACCTTACTTACCTGCCTCTACAGCTCGACGTAGAGATCCCTACCGGTACGCGCTTTTCTTTTTGGGCCTTCTTTCTTCCTGCGCTTCTTTTCTCAAATTTTCCCCTAAAAAAAATATCACCTCCCTGCAAGGATAGCTACTTCTTTTCTTTTTCTTTTTTTTTGGAATGCATAGCTAACTTTTTCACAATCAAGGAGATACATTTTGCGCCCCCCCCCACCCTCCTTTGGCCTAGAGAGCGAGTAAGGTGGGGTCACTGGTTGGGCGATGGGAGGCCAGCAGGCGGATGCACTGACACAGCATTTTCCCAATAGCTGTACCTCCCCTCTTTTTTTCTTTTTTTTTTCTTTTTTCTTTTTTTTAATAAAAAAGCCCAGGGTGTTGTAGAGGCCGGTTACTAGGCACACATTGATCGCCTGGAGCGGTCAGCCATGGTCGTCCTGAGGGAACGAGGCTACCGTCCCATCCCATCCTCACGTCACTACTCCCCTCTACTTTCCCTACCCCCATCGAGTAACAGCCGTGAGGACGGCCAACAGTCCCATCCACCACCATCACCCCGGTCACTCTCTCTCTCTCTCTCTCTCTCTCTCTCTCTCTCTCTCTCTCTCTCTCTCTCTCTCTCTCTCTCTCTCNTCTCTCTCTCTCTCTCTCTCTCTCTCTCTCTCTCTCTCTCTCTCTCACACACACACACACACACACACACACACACACAACACACACACACACACTCCCCTTCGCGCTGTCTAAACACCCTATCACTACCGGGACCAGGGGGAGCAACCCAACTCTCTCTCAGTTGGTTGGCCCTACCGTCTTCCCCCGAACATAACGCACCCTAAAAATGAATGTATACGAGTGATACTTCCGGCCAGATACAGCCAAAACGAGGGTGCGGTGTGTTCGGGGCAAGACGGTAGGCGTGCCCCAGGCGGTCACTGGTGACTGCGTCCGCCTCCTCTTGAGCGCCACTTGCGTGCCTAACCAACTAAAGGGCCTACACTACCTTCTTCCCCCGCATACACAACGTAGTATACGGTCACTATAGCTGTATTCGGGGTTATTTTTCAGTCAATTACCGTACCTTCGAGGTTGGGGTCAGATTCGTGCAGGTCGGACCGTAATTGCGGTCAGATTCGTGCACGTCTGGCCGTAATTGCGGTCAGATGCATTTTGGAAAGTGCTACGAGTGTCACAGTGAGTATATGCCCTCGTCTTTTTATTTTTTCTTGGAAACTACACTATATTCGTCTCTCGAGGCCCCTCTATGTATAGTCTTTACGATAGGAGTAATGGTAGGAAGGTAGGGAAGGCCAAAAACAATTTGAGAGTAGTGAAAGCCCGAAAATATATATATATATATATATATATATATATATATCTATTTGACGATATATATATATATATATTATTATTTTTTTATAGAAAGTTAAAACATTTTATTCCAAAAAGAATTTCAGAGTAGCGAAAGCCCAAAAAAGAATTTGAGAGAAGAACATAGAGTAAGAGAAAAAAAAAAAGAAAAAAAAACTCTTTTTGAGACCCTCGTCTATTGTGGTTCAAAATAATCATTTATCGTTTCTCAAAATTAGGAAAGAGACCACTTTTGTTTTGAAATACAATGCGATAATTTCTCAAAAAAAAAAAGAAAAAGAAAAAAAAAAAGGGAAAGAGTCCATGGAAGTGGCGTCGCAGTGTACTCCTTACGTTACTTACCTATTCTGCGAAAGTGGCTCTACGATATTCCACCTCTTGCTCCAACACACGTCCGTGTGTAAACCTTTCACACCTGGTCGTCTTCACATCCAGGTGCGTTCTAACGAAGATCGCTTCTCCGGAACGGAACTACAGTAGGTTGATGGGAAAAGCGAAGCACAGAATCTGATGTCATCGAAGGACGACGGGACGCCAACGACTCCAATTTTACAATTTTATCATCATGCCTACCTACCCACACCAACGGTAAATCCGTTTCGTGGGCTACCTTGTTCCCCCGAATACAACGTACGGTCATTAGAGCTGTATTTGAGGCATCTTTGAGTCTAGATACAGCTATAATGACCGTGCGTTGTATTCGGGGGAACAAGGTAGGTCCCACTTGCACCAATTATGCGATATTGACCGTTGATAGCGAAGATCAACGGCCGAAATCTCCTAATCCGTGCAAGTGGGACCTTGCCTACGTGGCAGACTACTACCTTCTTCCCCCGAATACAACGTACGGTCATTATAGCTGTATCTAGACTGAAAGGTGCCTCAAATGACCGTACGTTGTATTCGGGGGAAGAAGGTACGGGCCCCCTTGCACAAATTCTGTACGGTGAAAACAACAACCCATCCTCTCCTCTGTGATGCGTACGTCTCCACAGACATCAGGGCCGTGGTCCCACCACTAGCAAAGAGGATAGATCGAATGCCTGAATCTGGACGTGTTTGTGGAGAGGTGCAGGAAATGTAGATTGAACTGCGTTTCTGCATCTCTCCATAAATCACATCCAGATTCAGGACCTCGATCCTATCCTGTTTGCTATTGCTAGTGCGACCTCGGCCCAGGCACACGGTTTGCTTTCTTGCCCCCCCCCCCCCGCCCCTCTCTCTTCTCCCTCTTCTTCCATTTCAAAATAAAGGGCGACAGCCTTGAGATAAAGGGCCTCGCCACACCACTCTCGAAATGAGCAAACAAATGAGAATGAACTTCCAGCTAGATTATGGCCAGATGCACCCGCCAAATGTTTTTTTTTTCACATTTCGAGAGTGGTGTGGCGAGGCCACAAAATATCGTGGAACGGACCCGAGAGCCTACCCTTCTTTTCCCGAATACAACGGACGGTCATTATAGCTGTATCTAGACTGACAGATGCCTAAAAAATACAGCTATAATGACCGTACGTTGTATTCGGGGGAACAAGGGGGTGGCTAAGTTGGTAACACGCATGAACTGTTGAAGTACAGACCGTGCTCGAATCCAGATGATGGGGGCCGGTCAGCTCAATAATGATGAGATGATATCTCAAGGCCGTCGCCCTTTCAAAAGACAAAAAAGGAACGAGAGGAGAGGGGAAAATCCCTGGCCTACTGAGCTATTAAAGATGTAACATTAAAAAAAAAAAAAAAAAAAAGGAGAGGGGAAAAAATAAAATAAATAAAAAAATAAAAATCGTGCCCCTGAGCTTCCCTTCCGTAGTTTATTCAGCCATGATTTCGTTCATCTGGTGGCATGTGGATTCGAACTGACGTCCTCATTTCCACAGTTTTATGGGTGTAACAACTGAGCTGAGATAAGCCTGTTGGTAAAGCATACATAGGTAGGACATTTTTGGCTTTTGAATTTCACAGGTAGGACATTTTTGGCTTTTGAATTTCACACAGCCCCATCAGTCCGGGGGCCGTGAACCGCTAGCGGCGGGGGGAGTGGGGGGATGGGGTTAGTTTATGTTTCGTGTATATTTTCCAACGTGGTCCCACTACGGTAGGGCCGTGAGATTTTCAGATCGGATGGCAAGGAGCCGTGTACACTGTCCAGTTGATGTAGCTCCGTGTACACTGTCCAGTTGATGTAGCTCAGTGGTTAGAGCACCGGTTGGATATGCGCATTGTGGTATGAGGTTGCGGGTTCAAATCCACAGCGTCATGCATGGACACCGGCAGGGCGTTAGAATGACGCACGGCTGGGCTGACGCATGGTAAGCTATTACATACACTGCCTGCGCACCGCCCACCCATGGTGTTGTATGTTTGGTCCTGGCCTGTGAGGGGTTTGCCTGATACAGTTAGCAGTCTAATAAGGATGCAGGTACGGATTTGTGGTTAGACTGCTGATGTGTGTTGGTTACCTTAGGCTCTGCTTTGGGGGGGGGGAAGGACCTGAGGTGCGATGGGGTCCCGTTTGGGGCGAGCGTTGGCTTGGGACAAGCTCTGCTGGAGGATATCAGTGGGGAACCTACAGTAGGGGATTGTCTTAAGGGATCCCGGTAGGAGGGGTGTAAGTAGGAACATGCTAGTGGAATCGCGCTAGCGCTAGCAGCCTGCGCCAGCCAACCGACACGGCTCGGTTGCACCTGGCTCAACCAGCACCTGGGGAGGTTTTTCTCTCCCAAATTGTCGGGCCTGTTGACTCATCCGACACGTGGCAGTATTGTCGTGCGTGACGTGGCTGTTTCGAAGGAGGACGACGTGTGTATAGGGGAAGTGCCGGCCAAATTATTGACTATCTTCATTAGAAGCGCGATGGATGCGGAGGGGATACTACAACGGGACGCGGCGGTGTGGCTTGACATCTTGGCGGTGGCCCATCAGCAGCTGCAGGAGACGGTGGGTGAGCTGACTCAGCGATCTCAGGAGCTGCGGGCGATTGAAGGGGGTGCGTTCCCCCTGGCCGAATGGGTGGATCATCGCTCACAACTCATGTCAGACATAATCTGGGAGCTGGAGGAGCTGGAGGAGGGGCTAGATCCCRGGCTTGAACCTYACATTGATTGGMGGAGGGCGGAGGYTGAGCTGGCGGCCTGCAAAGCCCTTTTTTGCAAGGGTCGGGATGCGTGTGAATTAATGGAGGCTTGGTCCTCCGGGTTGGATGAGCGGGATGGGGGGTTGCTCACTGGAGGGTTTGTAGGGAGGACGCTCATGACGGCCGGCGGTTTGCATGTAGCGATTGAGGAGGCAGATCGGACAGCGCTGGCAAATACAACATCCGCCATAATCAACAACAACAACAACAACAACAACAACAACAACGATGACAACATCAACAACAACAACGACAACGACTCAAGTGCGGAGGGTGAGGAGGCAGACAGGGATGCTGGGCCCGGTTCCCAGTTTGTGCCAATTTGTGATGATATCGTTGTATCTATGGGACACTGGACCCGGTTTCCCCACCAATAGATGGAGCTTGTTTTTTTCAAAAAAAAAAAAAAAGAAAAAAAAAAGAGGCAGACAGGCTGGCAATTGCGATCGCAGACACCAGCACTAAGGACAGTGTTGTCTGCTACAGCGGCAACGCTCAATCTTCGTCAGCATGGAGGCAGCTCAGTTGGAATTTGCGGAGGTTTGGGCGAATTTCATTTTTTCACCCCGCGAGGTCAGCATGGCTTTACTTTCGTCCATGCTCCGAAGTTTGGCCTCGCGAGGGGATTGGGTGGTTGATTGCCCCCTATTGATTACAGCCGACGGAGCATGGACTGTCTCAGTGGGTGGGGTGGGTAATGGTCGAGGGGTCGCTAGGATTGCTGTCTTTTGAAGTAATTTTTAGACTCTGAGTCTCCTGATTTTACATATGTTTGTTACCTTGATAGATGGCTTTTTTCATTTTTACCATTTTCACATGCATTTTTTTGTACACGTGTACGCCATGCTACACTTGGAGGTAGGGAATACATGGTAATTAGAGTACATTAGAGTTGGAGGTCAATCCTACCCTTACGCAGGGAAGTAATCAATGCCTCGGCTCTTTTCTGAGATGTTGGTGTGAACACATAATAGGGAGGCTGGTCCCGAATTCCAGCTCATACACATCACAATGATATTTCCTCATATCACTGAATAGCGACGCTGGACCCGATTTCCAGCTGATGCACATCATATCTTGTATAGGGACGCTGGAACCAATTTCCAGCAGGTGCAGCTCCCCACCAATAGATGGAGTCTTCGACGCAGGGGCCTACTTACCGGGGGTGCTCTTATCACCTCGTTAAGTAGGTTTTCCCACATGCGAAGTTAAAAAAAAAAAAAAAAAAAAGAGGGCTGTTAGTAGACAGACTCTGGTGGAGGAAATCGTTGGGGAACCTGCAGTAGGGGCTGTCTGAGGGGGATCCTCCAAGATAGGATGGTCTGGGTCCCATAAATTAGTTGCTGACTGTAGATAGGTACCTGTCGTGGGTCCGGAAACCGACCTCTACAACACCCTGGACTTTTTTTTATCAAAAAAAAAAAAGGAAAAAAAGGAGCCGTGTATACTCGAAACCCGAACTAAACCTTGAGAGGTGGGACATGGCCCCGAGGTTGGTTAGCACCAGCAAGCACGAGTGAGAAAAAAAATACAAAAAAAAGTTAAAAACATATGTCCAAAGGGCAGCCCGTTTAGAAGTCTGTTGGGAAGTACGCCCGCCAAACACGTGCACCACCCATCGTAGCTTTCACTTATATTCACGAATAACGCTCATCAGGCTGGGGAAGGTTCTCTGTCTGTCTACCTGGACGCGGCAGTATTTTTTTTTATTTATTTTTTTTGAAAAAACTCCCTGTCGGTGTTAGTGGTGCTGGTAAAAGCAGACACCACTAACACTTGAGGGGGGCTCCATCTATTGGTGGGGAGCAACACCTGCTGGAAAACGGGTCCAGCGTCCCTTACACCAACCAAAGATTGAAATCATATGGAATTGTCTGGGACATAGTGGTGGAGAATTCCTGCCAGCATTGATTACCCTGGAGTCCAGGGGATTGACCAAGCAGGGTGTTGGGAGAATGGGCAGACCTCTTCGCCTGAGTTCGGCGCCAGATTCGTCACGTATGCATTAGTCCTTCCTTCCCCCTGTGCTGTAGCTATGTTGTAGTTCATGAACTCAGATTGAAATGAGATTTGTAATAGAACCGAAGCTGCCAAAGCTGCCAAGAAGGCTGTTGCTTCTACTCTTGTCGTAGTTCATGAACTCTGATCGGCTTGTTAATAGGACTGAAACTGCAACTGCCAAGAGGACTGTTGCTTCTGCTCTTGCCTCTACAGTCTGACCTCCCTCCCTCCCTAGGGGGGTTATCGTTGAATTGTCCCTAGGCTGCCACCTGTCACCCGTGCGTGTGGTCGTGTCCGGGGGGCACCGGACTGCCACCTCTTTTCCTTTATGTGACGTACTCAGTCAGGGAAAGGGGGTGGGGCGGGAAGGGGTCCAGGAAGGTAGCAGGGGGGCATAGGGGAAATGAGGGTTCAATATTCAGCCAGTCTTTAAACAGCAGTTTATAGTCCCTCTTCCTTTCTAAGTCTTGGTGGTCGTCTAAGCTGTCGTCGTCCCCGCTCCATTTTACCTCTGCTATCCATCCTCCCCTTGCCCCTCCTAACCACTCCTGGCAGAAAGAAGTGATTGCTTTCTTGATGTCCTTTTTCTGAGTTGTGGCTTCAAAGTTTGCCATTTTTGTGTTATTTCCATCTGGATCTGTTGTTTTATTTGTTCCATGATTTCTGCTGAATCTATTTGGATTTTATCTAGAGCAAGCAGGCATCGTTGCCACCATGAGGCCCATAACACTGCCCGTCTCCCTAATCTGAACATATTGTCTTCGAAGGTGGAGGTATCTTCTACTGGTCGCCAGTGACCTGCCAGTATCGTCTGCCATGACCAGGGTCAGGGGGCTGAGGTTCCCATCTTCTTTCAGATACGTTCCCAACTTCTCCAAATGAACTGGGCAATCGGGCACTGCATGAACACGTGTTCGATTGTCTCAGCCCTCTTGTGTGACGGGAAGCAATTAGAGCAGCGTTTGCACCATGGTAACAATTCCCCCCTCTGTTCCAAGTGTGTACGGTCAACCAGCCAGTTATTC
>BFEA01000016.1:4007237-4026972 GCA_003427395.1 Chara braunii | reverse complement strand
TTGAGAAGATTGATGTCCACATTTAGATGTCTGGCCCAACGGTCATTTATTTGGTCCCTCAGGTGTCGTTTGGGCCGTAGCATTCTGTAAGTGGATTTGACTGTCAGTTTGTGTAAATARAGCCATTTCGGGGTATGCCCTGATTGTCCTTGTGGGAGTTTCCAAYGCCACTCTTCCGGGTCAAAAGGCAGGTCCCGARTGTCTTTGTCTGGATAGAAGGCTGACCATCCCTTTCCTTCATCCAGCACTCTGGTTCTGATTAGCTCTGTTTTGTCCACCCATTGGAAGGGGTCTCTACTTTCTTGGAGGGTGCCCTTGTGTCCTACARTGTAGTATTCTGTCAAGGCTTTTTGTGTGTCTGTCATATGTACTCTACCAACCTTTCCTGTTAGTCCAAYGCGGGCTACCCAGTCCCCTTCTTTTATTGATGGTCCTTGTCTCAGTATTTGGTACCATGCCAAGGGGATACTTTCAATTATCTGATCTAAGTGACGCTCTGCGTGATGACAGTATCGGAGTGTTGCTCTCAGTTGTTCTATCCCCTTCCAGTTTTTTCTCTCGCAGTCCCATAGGTCTCCCACTCGAAGGATCCCCCGTTTTACCCAGCCTTCCCATGGAGAAGCCGAGCACATCATTACCCGTCCTTGCGTGTCCGTGATCCCTTTGTTCCCAAAGAGGGGCTTGCGGAAGACCTCCTCCCAACGGTCCGGGTCTGGTCTGTCAGGAAGCGGGAGTCTGCGCCAGGTTTTAAGTAGGTCCGGCCAGAACTCATCTTCTTGCCGTCCCGTCTGCTCCCCTCCGTATTGCTGGTCTGGCAGCCTCCTCGGTAGCCTCCGCGGGATTGCCCTGAACTTGTTGTCTATCCATCTCAGCGAGTGGGTCCCTCGGGGGGTTTCCGGTGCTAGACGGGACAGGTGTTCTAAGGCCAGGGGGGGTCAGGGGCTTCGGGGCGAGAAGATCAGATTTTTGATCCACTGACGTGGCAACGCTTGACTTTGTATGGTCGGGTCGATGATCCCTAGTCCACCGCCTACCTTCGGTTGTGTGACTGAATCCCATGCTACCCTGCTGATCACGTGCGTGCATTCGCTGTCTCCTCGCCAAAGGAAGGCGGTTGCCTTGGATTTCAATTCCTTTAACGCCCTTTTGCTTAGGGGCCAGAGAAGAGATTTATACCAGAGGGATGCAAAGACCACATTGTTTAGAATCAGGGCCCGCCCAAAGATTGACGTGTGTTTGTTTTTCCATTCAGACAATTTGTTCAAGGCCGGGGTGCTGATCCATGCATCATTTGTGGTTGGTTTGCCTTGTGCAGTCATGGTTATCCCTAGAATTCGTAGGGGTGCCTCCAGCGGTAACCACCTAATTCTTGGTGTCTCTGGGGGCCGGCCGCTTTGGTAGTGGATCCACCAGCCTGTGTTTTGCTGCCCCAGTTTATTTTCATATCAGAGATTTGTGCAAATTTGTCCATCATGTGGTGAATTTCCTCCATATTTTGCCGAGTTGCCTCCACCATTATCGTTAGGTCATCGGCAAACAGGGAGCATACCGGGACCGCTTCTTCAGGGATGTGGGAGACCCGGATTCTAGAGATATCCTTGTTTGCCCGCAAGTTTGTCGTCAGGGCTTCCATAATGATCAAAAATAAGAAGGGGGCGATAGGATCCCCCTGACGCACCGACCGTTCCAGTCGAATGGGGGGTCCCAATGACCCATTGACCTGTATGCATGTCGTTGCGTTCTGGTGGAGGATTCTGACTCATCTTCTGAAGTGCGGTCTGAAATTCATCTTCTCCAGACATTTTTCAAGAAAAAGTCAGTCTACGTGGTCGTAGGCCTTCTCAAAGTCTATGAAGATGATCACGACGTTGTGCTGGGAGTGCCCGGTCAACTGTAGTATTTCATGCACTAGCAGAACATTTTCCTGTATGTCTCTGTTCTGCATGAATCTAGTCTGAGACGGGTGAATAATGTCCTCCAGTACTGGAATCATCCTGTTGGCCAAAACTTTGGCTAACATCTTGTAGACGACTGTGAGTAACGTAATAATTTTTGATATCTAATTTGTGCCCCTTTTTATACAGTAAGGTCAGCACCCCTTGCCCTACCATCTCCCCCATCTCAGCGCCTTTCCAAACCTCGTTATAGTACTCCATTAGATCTGCGCTCATAAAATCCAAGGAGGTTTCCCAAAACTCTTTAGGGAGACTGTCCATTCCGGGCGTTTTTTCTTCCTTCATCTGTAGGAGTGCAGTCCATATTTCTTGTTTGGAGAGGGGGGCCTCCAATTGATCGCGTTGTTTCTGGGAGAGTCTTTTTTCCATAGGGAGTAGGAAGTCGTCTATCATTCTGTGTCGTGTATCATTGTCTGCGATATCAATGTGGGTTGAGAATAGATCCTTGAAGAAGTCCCGTGTGATCTTCATGCAGCGGGCTGTTGTCAACGTTGGCATCCCCTCTGGTTCATCCGGATCATAGAGAGCTTCGATCGTAGCACGTTTTATTTGTGCTTTGGCTAAGTTAGAAAAGCGGGAATCGATCGTTCCTTCGGTCGTGTGAGTTGTTAATCTTCCCCGTATTCTGGTTCCTTGCCATCTGTATTGCGCGTGTTGTGACAGCCGGGTTTGGAGGTTCTCGATTTGGTGCTGGAGTGTCGGGCTTCTTTGTTCCTGTACATGCGAATTTTCTTGCTGTTCGAGATCGAAAAATTGCTGCATAATTTCAAATTCTTGTTGAAAGCGTTGTGCTGCCACACTTTTGGAGTATTCTTTGCATTTTCTGGTGATAAAAAAAGGCCATTATTAAACCAGGCGATTTGTGAGTTCAGTTCCGACCTCCTCTCCTTCCAATACTGCCAGCTTTGGGCTAAGTAGTCTCGGAAGGAGCGGAGCTTGAGGAGTGAAGTGTTGAGTTTGTAGAACCTCGGCCCTTTATCCGGCCGTCTAGGAAAGGTGAACACAGCTATGCACATTTTGTGGTCCAAGCCGGGAAAAGGGGCTTAGGGGTAGTATTGTCGGTACTGTTAACCCTCCTGCAAGTTCGTGTGAGGCAAGGATCAAGTCGATTCTTGATTTAGAAAGTCGCTCGGGACTGTTGTTTCTAATGCAGGTGAATGTCTTGCCGGTGGGGTGCACTCTCCTAAAGGTATCGAAGATTTCTAGCGTTTCGCATAGTTAAGTTAAGAGTCCCTCGTCCTCTTCCGTGTTGTGCGCTGTGGAGGGGGTAATCCTCCATCGGTCCAGCCACCGATCCGGTGCAGCGTTAAAATCTCCAGCTAAAATGATGGGGATGCTTGGTGGAGGGATCTGTTTGATTTTCTCAAAGAAGATCCTTCTTTCCCTTATGGAATTGGGTGCATATATCGACAGGACACATATCATTTCCAGTTCTAATGTTCCCAGCACCATAGCCCATCTCCCTTCCTCCTTGTCAGTTTTCCAATAGACTGCCTCAAACCGCGAGTCTGGCGGTATCCAGATTGCTACTCCCGCGTGCCCGGGACTCGGGGTATGTGCCCTGTACCCTTCGAAAGGCCAGGCGTCGTTGTGCGCTCTCTGATGTTCAGGTGTGTCCATCAAGTGGGTTTCCTGCACACACACTACGTCTGGCCAGGCCCTTCCCCCCAACCTCCGCATGAGGTCCCACAAGGCTTGGTTTTTGTCCCTGTTTTGTGACGCCAATCCATTTACATTTATGGATCTCAGGTCCAGATCAGCTAACTGTAGCACTTGCTTCCAAACTTTATTTCTGCCATATAGCCATTGTGTTGGTTATGCTCACAGGTTCTGCCACTGAAGCTGGTCCCATTCGATATTCCCGTTGAAAGCATCCATTCGCATCAGCTTGCATAGGGCGGCCAACAGTTCCTCAGCGGACCAGACCTCATTGGGTTTTACTTTGAGCTGCCGCGGTTCTAGTAACATGTCGTGGGAGTACTAAACCAGGCCTGCCTCCTTGTTGCCTTCAAACTAAATGTACAGATCCTTGTAGGCAATCTTGACATGTTTTGCTGCTATGATGAGGGTGGATTTAGCCCCTGGCTCGAAGTTGTTTGCTATGAAGTTTTTAACCTCATCGATCCGCATTGGCCCTTCTCTTTTCAGGTGCCACCCGTGTAGAGTGAGCCCCCCGTATGCAGGCGCATATGGATCCGCCGATTCTGCTGGTGAGCATCCCAGTTCCCACCTGTTTTTTTTTTCCGGATGGGAATGGCCAGCACTTTATCGCTGTGTGCAGGATCTTCTCTGTAGAGTCCTTTTTCGATTAAGTGGCGTAGTTTAGATCTTTTCAGTACACCCTCCCCTGTCGTTCCTTCCTTCAAAGTTTCGTCAGGCAGGCGTGGGGGGGGTTGTTCTATTTGCAGCGGCTGGTCTGTCTGCTCAGTCTGTGCTTGTACCTCTGTCTCTATGTTCGGGAAGGGGGACTGTGTGCCGGTTTCATGTACCAGGGGTTGGAACTGTTGCTGCACAATGCTCCATACTTTGTATAAGACTAGTTGCCAACTTGCTCCTTCTGGCGGGCCCAGATCCAAAATCTGTTTCAAGCTGGAGCTCCTGTCCATCATTGCGAAGAGTTGAACATAACCCTCGTCCCACAGAGTTCTTGTGTGATGTGGGTATTGCTGTCGAAATTGGTGGATCAGCCAATCTGCCAGATTTCTCAGTTTGGATTCCATGTCTCCCTCCCCGTGTAGTGGGTCCCATCCCCCTGGGCCCCTATCCGTCATTTCAATTTCGGGTGGCCATTCTGGTTGTTCCACGTCCATGGGTTGCGGTCCGAAAGCCTGGCTAAAGGGGTCTTCGGCTGTTGTGCTTTGCTCCTGTTCTGGGTGGGGGGTGGCTGCGAGGGGGGGCTTGTCTCTTTTGATTGTCTCTGCGTTTGCCTCCACCATACCTTGCCTTTCTGTTCCCACTCTCGTTAGGGATTTCTCAATTTCCTTTTCCTTCCAGGGTCCTTGCATCCCAGTGTCCCCCCCCACCTTTTGGGCCGAGTTGCTGTCCCGTTCTTGTCCTTCCTGTCCCGTTGCCACCTGTCGCCAGCCCAGGTTTCCCCCTTTCTGCACCCCTTTTTTCCATGGTTGGCCTGTTTTCCCCCCCTCTCTCTGTCTCTGATCTGATTTCTTTCGCCCTCCTTTTCCGCTTCTTCATCCCTTTCCTTTTCTTTCTCTTGCAACTGCAGGGTTTGTTCCTCTGCATTTATGTTGTCCAGCACTTTGAAACGGTTGCCATTTCCTTTCCTGGCTTCGTTGTCCTTTGCTGGGAGGGGATTCTTTGCTATGTTTTTGGTCTGCAGCGGTTTTTTTTAGGGCTGCTGTTTCCACATCTCGGTTAATTCCTGCGGCCCGGGGGTGAAATCTTGTGGTTCCGGCTCCCCTTTCTTCCCTTTTTCCGACTGGGCGGGGTTGGGAATGATAGGTGCCTCCATGTGTTTCTCAACTGAGCGTGGTGGGGTCCATTGGTCCGTGGGTTTTGTTTCCCAATTTGGTGGTTCCTTTCTTTCCCATTCCCACCCTCTCGGTTCCCCCCCGTCTTTAGGTCGTCTATATATACCCATCCCTCGTGGCCCGGGTCGACTGTTCTCCATCGTGTCGTTACGAAAGGGTCTCGCAGCAATCGACCCGTGGCCCTGATTCTTCATACTGGATGATGTGGTTATTCCGGATCGATCAGGAGGTGACCGTAGGAACGACACTTAAAACACCACGGTCGTGTTTTGTGTGCCGTGTGGATCTTGAATTCCCTCCCTCCTATCCGGAAGATGATGATGTCGTTGATGAAAAACACATGGCCTCTTGGGAGATCGGGGGCGATCATGAGGAAGTCGTCACGCCGAGCCACGTGAGGGGGCAGGGGGTCGATGAAATCGACAATGTTATATTTTTGTGCCAAATCCGGCACAAAAGCCCCCTGAATCTCAATCGGAACGTGTCTAAACTCCACGCAGTAGTAGTCGGCCATGAGTTGGTCCCTCTTCTCTTCTGGGCGTTGCTTACGAGGCGGGGACCAGGGGAAAATCCTTACCTCTGATCTGTCGCAACGAATGCTCCGCCAATAGTCCATTGTACGTTTGTCAGAGTCAAACATGCAGATCACAGTGAAGACTGTTGATGAGATAGGTTGGATTAGGAAAAATTCCACCGCTCCTTCCTCCGACCCTTTGAGGGTCGCTAGTCGTTTCCTGATCCAACCTACCTTATCATTTGCCAATTTATAGGCCGCATCATCGTAGAACGCCCACATACTAGCATGACGGGTGTATAGCTCATCTTGCGTTTGAATCTTTTCCTCCGGGAGTGTTTTGACCCGGTATTGCTTCCCTCCTTTGGTAATGAGCTTCTCCTCCGAACCAGCGAGAAATTTGGTGAGGAAGAACGCTGCTGCTGTTGTGAGATTTCCCAACGGTATTTCCAGATCTTGGAAATCCTCTCCTTCCTTCGACCTTTTTACCAGTAATGATTCCTTGCTGTATGGCCTAACTTTGTTCGCCCATGAGGAAGGGGAAGATGCCGGTGAGGCTTGAGATTGAATTCTCTTTTTCGCTTCGGCAAGTTCCTGTTGCTGGATGATATCAGTTAGTAGGTCTGAAGGGGAGGGTTCAGTTTCCCCTGTATGACCTTTCGCCATCTCTGAGGGTACACGTGTGTTCTTCGCGGGGTGTCTCATGGCTCCATGGTAGAAGATCATCGTGCTGCGTGATCTTCCTTTCTTTCTCGCTTCACATTTTAGGTGAGTCATAGTGTGGCAGAAGGGTGGATGTCCCGGGATTGCCGAGAGCAAGCAGAAAAATAGACGCAGTTGTAACTTCTGTTCACGTGTTCACCTGCCTCGAATTCCTTGTTGGGGTGTGTTCTTATTTACCCATCCACAACTGTGTTCCCCCGTCCTGCCCGCGGCCGACATACTCGTGCTGTTTCAATCCTTCCTCTTCCCGTGCCGTTGAGGACCCCCAACCCAGATCGTCCATCTCTAGTCCTATTCCGTCACTTCATTTTTTAATCAATTCCGACTTAATTATTTCGTCGATCAGGCGGTCGATCATACAAGCATCTTTCGGCTCAGGGCTTTGGAGGGGGTTTAGTTAACCAATCACTCACTTCTCACACTGTGTCCCCAGCGTCCGTCTCCAGTCCTATTCCGTCACTTCATTTTTTATTCGCATCCGACTTACTTGTTTCATCAATCATCCAGTCAATCATGCAAGCATCCTTCAGCTTAGGGACGGGGGGGGGTGGGGTGGCGCAAGGTCTTTAGAGGGGTTTATCTCTTACCTCCAGGCTTTTCCCTCCTCCTTCGCCGGGGGGATTACCCCGGGGCCCCAAAGGTAGGAGGGCACTTGACCCGATGGCTTGCGCTGTATGTCGAAAGTCGGTAGCTCTTGCTGTGTATCAGCTTTTGTCGCGCTCCGGCTTCTCTTCTTCGTTTCCGCCTCCTTTCTCTTCCAAGCACCTCCTCGCCGCCCTCTTGCCGTCCCTGCTTTCCTTGTTGTTCTCTCTCGGCCCTTCTCCCTTCTTGTCGCACCACTTTTGACCCTGTTGTTGACTGCGTCCCCGTTCCTTTGCGGTCAGTCTTACGTCATCCCGGTCGCTAACCTGTTGTTGACTGCGTCCCCGTTCCTTTGCGGTCAGTCTTTCGTCATCCCGGTCGCTAACCTATTGACTCGTTGGTGTACTTGTCTTCAAATCAGTGTTGTCGCCTACCCAGAAGCGGCAAGCTCCGTGAGAAGCCCTCCGAGACACGGGGTACGCTGCCCCCCGTGACAGGTTTCTCCCTCGCCCAGTGCTGACCGTATTGGCTTTACGCCATAGCCGCGCTCTCCCGTTGAAGACACGTCGTCACCTCTTCGTTCCTTGGCCGGCTGGTACCCCTCTCGCCACGAGCCCGTCGCAGCGCCGGTACCATTTAGCGCTCCTCCAGCAGTTCCTCAGACTCCGGCAAAGAGCTGTTGGTATTGCTAAGTGGGATTGGAATCCGAACCCTACCGGTAGTAGTTTACATCAGCGATGGCCGACCCAAAACAAGCAGAGATCCCTCAATGGATGGACTGTAATTTCTGCAGGGTACATACCCCTAAGATTCCCATATACCCGTTATATATATATATATATATATATATATATATATATATATATATATATATATATATATATATATATATATATATATATATATATATATATATATATATATCGTCACAAACAATATATATATATATATATGAGAACAGCTAGACTACTATATTCCTCTCTCAAATGATTTCCCGCCCTTTTGACTGCCTACCTACCACTGCTCCTAAGGCTATACAGAAAGGGCTATATCCTCGTTGTTTCTGGTCGATTTTCCTTTTCTTGTTATTAGTTTTTTATCTGCTACAGTTTGTTTGTTTGTTTGTTTGATTTTTTTTTATTTTTTTTTTATTTTTTTTGGAGAACAAGACGCCCTACAACAACCTACAACAGTTCCAAGGAAACCAGAATGCCTACTAGCTATCATATCTCATCGAATCAAACTGAGAACTTTACCCAGCTTAGCTTTCCACCTACTCCTCATTGAGAAGGGGCGGAGAGCAAGTTGTACTGATAATTTTTCCTGGCCCAATGCAGCGTTCGAGCGTTGGGGGATCACTAACGCAGCTCCGGAAAAAATACAGAGCCGCCGCCAAAACTTGAGGACGACCTGGTCAGGGCGCAAAGGGTTGATGGTGGAATGTGCGCCGAAGGGGTCATACCATGACTCCTGACTCTCGTTGACTTCTGTTGGCCGACTGTGTCGAGCAATCCTATCCGATCGAGGAGGGAGAGTGACTACTGTGGGCAATCAGGTAAGCTTAAAAATCCTATCCCACCAGGTGGACAGACGGATCCACCCCCGATCAGGAAAGTGCAACAAAAAAAAAAAAAACAAGATCACAAAGAGCCCCGAAGACCTGAACCATCAGCGGGCAAGTACTTGCCCAAGGAAGGCACACAGACGGAGATGGGACATGCCGAGACCAAAAAGGGGTTGGACCGAGCCCTCCCTACAAATGATACAGAAGACAGGGGGGTGGGGAAAGGAGCTGTTTTGTATCAAGGAAAAGATCGGGGAGAGGTACGAAAACAAACAGATCAAGAGAGGTCGTGGGAACAGGAGGACAAAGGGGGGCCCAAGCCCATGGAAATCTTCGGCACAGACCCGATGGAGATAGACCCGGCTCCGAATGACCCCCCCCCCCCGCCAGAAGTATCACCTACAGAAACGGCCACAGGGGAAACACATTCCACCATCGACCTGGAGGACGTGGCAAGCTGGCTCCTCGACAACCTGCGCAAAAGATTCAATTGACTCTCAGAGACCTTCTGGGATGACACCTACCGTCAGATGGTCCCGATGCTAGAAAACAGCGACAGTCTCAAGAATGTCCTATTGTGAGGTCTCCCAGGTAAGGAGGACTAGAACCAGACCTGCCACCATGTCCTAACGGTGGTAATCACACGTTTTATCCCACCTGAACACATAGGAACAACAACTACCTCAGAACAATCTGACACTACAAGAAGGGAACACAATCAACGGGGGGAGGACAACGGCGACCCGACACAGACAACAGTGGAACAGATAGGCCAAACAGGGACTGACACTACAAAGGTAGAGCCGACTTAGACAACAACAGGGACGAAGTTACACCGAGAGGAAAAAGGAAAAGGGGAGGAACAAGGACAATTAAACACGGAACCAACCGGGGAAATGGTGGAAACATTGAGAGAGGAAGAGGAGGAAATGGGGGAAACATTAAGAGAGGAAGGCACACAACGTAACGCGGGTGAAACTAACCAAAAGCAAGAACTAAAATTTCGCAGAAGAACTTGCACTCAGAACCAAGCCCGCCGAAAGACACCCGCCACCGCCGACTGTGCTTAGCCCTGCCAGCTAGACCAGTTGGTGACTCCCCCTCAAAAGACCCCCCGCCTCCGCGGCCCTCCTCCCCAGACCCTCCTGACCAGGAGTTGACGAGCAAAAGACAAAAACTTCTCCAGCCACTAACCAAAAGCCACGGGGACCGACCTCCACCCCGGAAAGGGATCTTGGTCCTGCCTGTTAGATACAGAGACGGAGCTTGGGAAGCCGGTCTATCTGAGCCTCCGGGGACCACACATGGAGAAGTCACTATCTGGGGTACTACCTCATGCTTCCTCCACCCGTATACCATCCCAGCCAAAGCTCTGTTAAAGGAAGACATCACGGAATACATCCAAGAGTGCCTGCCCCAGGGAGGAACCGCAGTTTTGATCTTGGACAATGAGGCCCATAAGGTTGCAGAGCAGGTCGCCTATGTAAAAGATGACCATACGAAGCAGGTAGAGCTTAGGTGGTTTACCCACTTTGCACTAAGTGAATTGCAGCACCTCAGCTTGAAAGCCAGCAAGTACTGGTCAGAGGCAGATGCAGCCACCATTCTGACTAGACTGCTGAGACTGGGCACACTGGAAAACGGCAGCCCGCTGGACACCGGGATGTGGCAAGCCATATAAGCCATTGAAACACAAAATGGAAGGAAAGAAGTATGAAGAGCGTGAACGTGGTGGAGTCCTTTTATAACAAGGACAAAGAATGGAGATTACAAAAAGGGCAACTGACCTCGACTTACGCTCACTAAATGTTAACGGGCTGGCCACATCCAAACTCCCCAAAAGACGCGCGATCTACGAACAACTAAAGGGGGTAGAAGGGAAGGAATGGTCATACATTATCTGTATACAGGAAACACATCTGATGGACAGAGCGGAACACAACCGGATTCATAAGGAAATATGACCTCACCAAGCCTACCGCGCACATGCACCCAAACCAGGAAGTGCGGGTGTTGCCATATGGATAACCTCAGGATCAAGGGTGGAACCGCTCAACTGGGAAACAGGCCAGAGCGAAGGGAGATGGACATTTCTATTGGCTATGCTAGAATTAGTAGTGTGAGTTCTCTGCATCTACACCCCAAACGAGGCCAAGGAGCGACGTACCTTCTTCGTTTGAAAACGAAACTACCAGTCGGAATCCCTGCAATTATAGCAGGTGACTTCAACGCAACTCCAGATAGGCATATGGATCGTTGTAATCTCTCATCTCCCTGCCCCTCATATATTGAAACAGACGAGCACATCATAGTGGACCTAAGCCAAACGCTAAACATTTTTGACTCCTACCGAAGAACGTTCCCAACCCAACGCAAGTTCACATGCTTCCGCAAGCATTGATCTCATCCTGCTGTTAGAGGAACTACAAGGGGCCTTGCAGATAGCGGAGATATTTCATCACAGCCCCTTCCCTGGTCTGGACCATGCAATGTGTGTGGTCATCCTCACCTTTAGAAGGAAGCCAAGCCAAGGCAAGGGGTTTTACAAACTGAACACATCCCTGTTACCTCAAAGAAGTTTGGTCCTTCTGGAGAGACCAGAGAGATCTGCTTCAAGACGAGATCCTGTGGTTCAACAATGTCCTGGCATACCTGAGCCGCAAGTGCAATGAATATTCTAAACTGCTAGCCGCCCAGCGTCACGCTGCTGAAATTCGTATCTACAATAGAATGCATCACCTGGAGCAACAAGAAACTGACACAGGAAACAACGAACTACTACAAGCTCTTGCTCAAGAATCCCGAGACCTGGAGGACCAACTTCTCGTACACATGGAACGCCGCTGGCAAGGAACACACATCCGAGGCAAGCTCAGGCGACACCAGATGGAGGAAACCATGGATGCTAGATTTTTCGCGATGGCTAAAGTAGGATCTGGGAGGTCAGTCATAGAGGCCCTGGCCGACCCAAAACAACCCCAAGGATCGCTAGTCACCTCCACACCGGAATGCACATTCATAGTCAGAGAATTCTATAAGAAACTTTTCACCTTTGAATGCGCTCACATACCGGACTATCAGCGAATAAAAGAAATAGAAGAGTTCCTCCGCCCTCTAAATGCCTCCCTAACTGAACAGCAAAGGGACTCCCTGGAGCACCCCCTTACCAAAGATGAAATATGGTCAGCCCTCATGCTCATGGATGAGGAAAAGACTCCAGGCATAGATGGTCTCCCCAAAGAGTTATGGGAATCATTGTGGGACTTCCTGCCACAAGACTTTATGGATTTCTACAAGGCAGTATGGACGTCTGGGAGGATGGGCGAATTGGTGGGACAAGGTATACTGACCCTGTTATATAAAAAAGGGGAGAATAACAATATATGGAATTGTCGGCCAATCACTCTACTCACAGTAGTCTACGAGATGGCGGTCAAGGCGCTGGTCAACCGACTGACAAAGGTAATAGCAAACATAATCCACCCGACACAAACAAGCTTTATTGCAGAAAAGAACATACAGGATAACACTCTACTCATCAACGAACTCATAAAGTTGTCTCGCCAATCAAAGCATAACGCAGCCTTCATATTCATTGATTTTGAGAAAGCCTACGATCATGTCGACTGACTTTTCTTAGACAAATGTCTGGAAAAATCCAATTTCGGACCTTGCTTCCGGAGATGGATGAAGATCTTGCACAATAACGCCACAACACGAGTAATGGTCAACGTTAACCTGACACCACCCATCTTTCTGCAACGGTAGGTACGCCAAGGCGATCCGATTGCCCCCTTTCTCTTTGTTATCATTATGGAAGCTCTGACCTCTAACCTGAGGACACACAAAGACATCAAAAAGATCCAGGTAGCGTCAATCCCAGAAGAGGTCATCCGTGTTTGCTCCCTACTTGCTGACGACCTCTCCCTAATGGTGGAGGCATCAACATCAAACTTAAAAGAAATCCAAGCTATGATGAGCAAATTTTGCACACTATCAGGCATGAAAATTAACTGGGACAACAAAACCTTAGGATGGTGGATACATCATCAGGAAGTCGGACCCCCAGAACTCTCGCGGGTGAAGTGGATGTTCGTGGAGGCCCCCATCCGTATTTTGGGGGTCTCCCTCACAGCTGAAGGAAGACCGACTACCAACAATGAATGGATATCGCAACCGGCACTGGAAAAACTAACAGCTTGGAAAGACAAACACACATCCCTTCTAGGCCGGACGCTGGTGATAAACAACGTGGTCCTAGCATCACTCTGGTACAGATCAGCAATCTGGGCACTGGACAAGGAAGCCTTTCGGCCGCTCCAGAGACAAGCTGCAACTTATTTGTGGAGAGGTAACCACGAGCACACAAATGTTATCAGCAGAGTGGCATAGTAGTCAATAATCCAGCCCAAATCAAAGGGAGGACTCGGAATCATCGACCCATTGACACAGACTCAAACACTCGCTGTACAATGGATCAAAAAACTAATTTTCAACCCACAGACCCCATGGGCAGCCTTGGCGCTAGAGCAAATAACGAGATTAGCGCCTCACACTCCAACTGGCATCGACCCTATGATGTGGTTGGAGAATAGGTCATGGACAATTCCGCGGGGGACCCCCCACCCACCGGCTCCCCCATGGACATTTGACCGACAGGCTATGAGAGCGGACATCAGGAGAGACTCGTTCTGGCCCAACCTTCTGAAAATTTGGCGCAAACTACCCCTCTCCGACAAACCCCCCCCAGCAAGATGGGAAGAGGTCTGCCAGCAAACCCTCTTCAATAACAGATGGATCAAAGATTCCCTGGGGCAATCTTCGCATTGTATGGACTCGCCATGGCGAGGATGGGTAGCAAGAGGAATAATGAGAGTAGGGGACATCTGGGACCAAACAACCAAGAACTGGCTCCCCCCAGAGGAGATAAGAACTAAGCTACGCTAATGCCATCACTCGAAAGAAGTACTCGATGAAATAATCGAAATGATCCCCCTGGATTGGGTCTGGATCCTGCGAAAAGGCCCCAACATGCAGGAGAGCGACAGGGTGGCCATACAAGGGAAGCCCCAATGGGTGGGCAGCATAGTAGTCAGACACCCGCAAGGGAAATCCCTACTCAGCCTCTTCAGGCTTGGCGAGGACAACATACTACACAGACCCCAACCTGAAATAATGGAATTGGTTCGGGACAACCTGCTATTCCAGATAAGAGTTGTACAACTCAAAGATGGATGGATGGCCTTCAAACCGAGCACACCTATTGCCAACCTCCCTTTCGACCCCATCAACTGGACCTGGTCTAACACAACAGGAAATGGTAGGAAGTGCACCCGAGCCCTACATAACCTATCGGTCAAATCCACCTATAGAATGCTAAGGCCTAAGACCCACCTCAAAGACCAGGTGGAAGACAGATGGAGGAGACAGCTCAACGTCGGCAAAGAGTCACTGCAACCAATCAAGTAGTTCCAAGGGATACGAGCTAAACCCGCCAAAGTAGGCAAATACACCATCGTTGTCTACCAACCAACGACTGGATTATAAACCGATCGTCCCTTGAACAAAGAGGACTTGCACTTCCCTGGTGCAAATTTTGTACCTCGGTCTTCCCTGCCAGGAAACTCCCGGAGACAATTGAACATATCTTCCTTCAATGCCCGGGGGCAGTCTGACTATGGAGGTGGTGGGACCGAATATGGAATCAACTCGGCACCAGTTGCCCATGGCAATGGACTGGAGAGCTATCCTCTGCGAATCCTGACATCCACCCCAGCTAGACACTTTCTCGCACAACCTTTTCAAAATAGGACGCAGGACAGTAATGTGGGCTCTGTGGTGGAGGCGTTGCACCCACGAGATGGAGAAAGTCAGACTAGATGGACCATAATTTACAGATACTATCAAACAACAGGTTCAAGCGGATATCTCCACCCAGTGGGAACAGGTGAAAAGTCGGATCTCCACACTTCACGACTCAAAGGAAATTCAACGAATTATCCAACAATTCAGTGGCAACTGGCTTGGGGGAACAAACGGGGGGGGATTGGGGATGGTGAAAGAGAGAGAAGGGCAAGGAACGGCTCACAAGCAGTCTCAGCTCTGCTTCCACGAATGGACAGTACTTGACCCAGCAATCGCACTTCGGCCACTCTCGGACTTCCCAGACCCGTTCCCACCATTTTTTTTTTTGTTTTTTTTTTTATCAGAACAACCCGAGGTAGTGGTAGGGGAGCTGATAAGAGCAGACACCGCTATCACTCTCGGGGAGGCTCCATCTATTGGTGGGGAGCTGCACTTGATGGAAACCAGGTCCAGCGTCCCAGAACAACATGTTTCTTTGTTTACACAGACATTTGGGTGCGATAGCCGTTAGCTGTATAGTCCATCCAGGTTGGAATCTATGAAAGATGGGCCAGATGCAGTTTTTGAATTTTTTTTTATTCAACCATTGTCACCTACAGTCTTCACAGTGATCAGCCTTTTTGAGAAAGACAAACAACAGATGGACAATTGAAAGAAATTGAAATGGGATGGGTCAGAAGTTAGAATCTACCCCTGGTTGCCAAAAAAAATGGGTCCGGAAGAAAAAAGGGATCAATTAATGAAAGAATTCTATTGGGTAGAATTGAGGCACATACCAATCGATATTCAAGCGGCCTTCATTCACGATTTCGGTCAGCAGTACAAGATAGTAGACTTTATTGATCCGCTGCCGACGTATGTTGCCAAACGGGATAACTACTTGATGATGGTCTTAGATCTACCGAAGGATCAACCCTTTTCTCCTGATGATATCATCCCATTCAGGATGGGAGGAAGAGTTTACCAGATCCATACGACCCACAAATTCCGACCATGGTGTTTTAAGTGTAAGGCCTATGGGCATCTTAGTGGGGAATTCGTTTGTCCGCTCCATCCACAGCACGCTTTTACCATGGAGCAGAAGATGAAAAAGGACCAACATAGACCGAACAGGTGGACCCCGGTAATGCAGGGATACGAAGGATGGGTTTACAGTGATGAACTCAATCAAGTGGGTCATCCAATTGGATGGTTTTGGGAAGGAAGGAACGATACGAGGAAACCTCCACGTCCGCCTCAGGATTGGCTTCCTCCTCAGTTGCACCAGTTTCAGCAACAACGCAGGGGTGGAGGGGGGGAAAGAGGGGGACAGCAAATAGCACAAGCGTCTTCAACCCCTCTACCCCTTCAACAACAAAAAGTACAGGAGCAAGCCCCTATTATCACTAAGACAACAACTCCAGAAAACACTAAGGGAAAGAATGCAGGCTCTCTGGGGGTGAAAAAAAATACTCGAACAGGCTAAACAACAAGCATTTAAGTTGATTTAACAATGCACACACAAAAAATAATCAAGGTCAAGTTCAGGTGGTGAGGGGAGAAGGAGCAAGGTCAGTGGGTCCAGATCCATTGAGCTATCTCCCCAGCTCAAACCAGGTTCGGAGTATGGAATGGAGGGTAGTAAGTAGGAAGGGACAAAAGAACATCAACGAAAAAATTGATAGTTGTTCAATGTCGAAGGAAGGAAGGGAAGGAAACCTCATAGATCAGTCTTTTAAATCTGTTGAGGAACAAGCTAATCAGCCAATGGATATTGATCCTCTCAAAGTGGCTTTGAGTACAGAGCCCATGGACGTGGAATCTGCTCCATTTGTGATTCCCCAGCTTTCGTCATTTTTTGACAACCCCAAAGAAGGGGGGAGTGATCTTCATTTGGAATTAACAAAGCAGGGGGATTGGCTGATCTTGAATCTAAAGTCCAGATTTCCAAAACGGAACGATGAATTTTGGTTACAGTTTCGTGATCACTTGATGTTGGTATTGGTGAACAGTGAGAGTTTGAAGCTGACACTGCAATATGGCCTACCACATGGCTCAGATTGGTCCACCACGAGCCATAGACTATTAAGTGTTGTAACTGAGAAGTTTCTTTCCCTCTTTCTAACAAGTGGCAATTCGCAAGATACTCCAAAGGGTTCATCTCCACTAGAGGGTGAAAAGGGGGAAGGGACTGCAAACGATTAGAGGGCTGAAACACGGACTGGCAGTCTGAGGAGAATCAAAACACTTGCTAGGAAGCAAAAAACCTAGTCCAAGTTCAATAAAAGTATAAAGGAAATAAAGTCTACTGTGGGAAGTGTTGGGAAAAAAATTCCTGGTAATAGGAAGTTGTTTTCAGCAGCCAACCGTGGTTCTCCTCGTAATAGTCTCAAGCATCTGGTTCTTACTCCCAGCAGATCCAATTTCAAACTCAAGAGACAATCCAAGGACTACAAAAAAATTGAAAAAAAAAAAACAAAAAAAAACACAAGTCTGAACAGCAGAAAATGGTTGGTCTTTGGCAGCCCACAAGTAATTCTTTGGAAGCGCTGGAACAGCAAGAGGGTATTTGTGCTAAAAAGCTGAAATGTGATTCAAAAACAACGGAGTGCTCCCAAGGGATACCTTCGAGTATTGTACCGGTGCAGGACTTGCAATCCCAACTTTTAATCAGGGATATGAGAATAGTGAGCAGGGTGGATTCCCAGACTCAAGTAGTTCCTCCTACTGTTCCCCAAAAAAAAAACTCAACAAGGGATGTGGTGGTTACTGCTGCAATTTAGGAAAAGACATTGGATCATAATGAATTGTTTCTCAGTCTGTCGGGGGTCGTTCTGCAGTTAGCTGGCAACAATCTGGTTCCAACACCGTATGGTATGTTGCTTTTCCAGCATACGGCAGAGGGTTTGACAGCAGATTCCCCTAAAGGGGTTCAATCCCTAGAAATGGACAGTGGTGTAACTTTAGGTGAGGAAGACAGTTCTCCCAAACCACCTCCTCAAGGCAGTGATAACCCCATACTGGGAGTGAAGGAAATTGTATCTGAAATAACGGGGGAACGAAAATATTTGTTTTTGGAGGGACAGCTCGCAAGAAAATCTGCTCAACCCATGGGAAAGGAAGGAAACTTGGTAGACAAGGAGCAGGAGAGGGAGGAAGTAAGAGAAGAAATCATGAAAGGGGAGAAGCAGGACCTTAGAATATTGGAATTAAATACCATCAGCAAAAGGCAAAAGCTCAAGCAAAAAATGGCTCAAGGACAAGGGGACCTACCGCCGTCAAAGTCAGGTATAGTTATTTTACCTGCCAGGTGCAAAGGGGGTTGTTGGCAAGTAGGTTTGTCAGAACCTTAGGGAGCGGTGTATGGAGAAATAACGGTGCATGGTATTAGACCGCAGTTTCTGTCTTTGGTATCCCTAACTGGTGGAATGGCGGGGGAATCATGGATTAAACTGGAAATAAAGAAATTTATAAAAGAAAATTTTCCTCCAGGTGCAGTAGCTATTCTTTCATTATCTATGGAGGAGCAAAGGATAGCAGAGAGAGATGTGTATGTTAAGTATGAAGGGACCAAGCACGATGAGTTGAGATGGTTTGGGCTGGACGCTCTTAAAGAAGTTAAGATACTCAAAATTAAGGTTGGACTGTTTTGGTCAGAGGAGGATGTGGGGGTCCTTCTAGCTAGGGTGCTCAAACACGGCATTATAGAGAAGGGGGGGGTATTGGATTCAGGTCAGTGGAAGATTTTGTAGGCAAACCAACCTTTTACTTTTTCTCGTACGGTCTTTCAGATCGCTGAAGCAATTTTTTAATGGAAGAAATTAAAGTTATTGATGCTCTGTACAACAAAGATAAAGAATGGAAATTGCTTAGAAGGCAGACAAACTTAGATCTAAGGACTCTCAATGTAAATGGGTTGACCTCGGCTAAACTAAGCAAAAGACAAGCGATTTATGACCAACTAAAGGGCATTGACGGTAAGGAGTGGACGGATGTTATATGCATCAAGGAAACTCACTTAATGGATTCAGACACGCATAACTACCTTCATAAGCAGATATGGCCTCACCAATCCTATAGAGCGCATGCTATTACTCCAGGGAGTTCTTGGGTGGCCATTTGGATTCCTCCTCACTCAAGAGCGGACATAGCCTACTCAGTGGCAGATTTGAAACAAAAAAGGTGGGTGTATGTGTTGGCAATGTTGGAACTAGAGATCGTAGGAATCCTATGTGTGTATGGGCCAAATGAGTTAAGGGAAACACAAACATTCTTTGGAAATATTATTCCACGCCTACCAGTAGGCATTCCCTTAATTATAGCAGGGGACTTAAATGCGGCCCCAGATCATAATCTTGATAGATGGCGTCCCCCCTCTCCATGCCCATCATACATGACACAAGACGAAAGAGTAATTGCAGAATTATGTCAATCTCTTAACCTTTTTGACTCCTATAGGAGATTAAACCCACGGACCATAGCCTTTTCGTGTTTTAGGAAGGGCACTGCAAAATGCAACTCAAAGTCGCGAATAGATTTGGTCTTGATGGCCGAAGAACTGCAGGGAGCTCTCCAACTGGCTGAGATCTTCCCAAAAAGTCATTTTCTTGGGCTGGACCATGCTATGTGTGTAGTAATTTTGTCTTTTAGAAAAAAGCCAGACCAATGGAGAGATTTTTATCATCTAAATACCTCGCACCTCATGATGGAATGMTTGGTTAATTATCTTCGGGATGTTTGGAATTTTTGGATGGAYCAAAGATTGTGTCTCCAAGATGACATTAAATGGTTCAATAACGGTCTAGCTTTTATGGGYCGTAAATGCAATGAATATTATAAATTATTGGCAAAAGAAAAACATTCAAAGGAAACTAATCTTCACACCAAAATTCGAGAACTACAGATTAAGGAAAGAGATTCTGAAGAGCAAGAAATCCTTGAGTTAATAGCAGAGGAACTTCAAAGTCTGGAAGCTCAACTTCTCACCCATATGGAATATAGATGGCAAGGACTAAGAATAAGGGGTAAACTCAAAATTCAGAACATGGAAGGTGCAATGGATGCT
>BFEA01000016.1:3862288-3877435 GCA_003427395.1 Chara braunii | reverse complement strand
ATACCTTTCTCTCTCGATCCCTTTCCTTCCCGTTACTCAGCAAAAGGTACGGGAATAGACTGCAAAAGTCCTAAAAAAGCCCCCAATCCCGCAAAGTCCCTAACAGAACCTTCCAAGGATCTCCAACACTGTCGTATTTCCTGCCGAGCTTCCAGGCCTCACACCCCATCCTGCTGGGTTACAGGGCAACACAACTCACCCCAGCTCCGGCCAGCGTCGTCTCAGCAGCAACCCTTGATTGTCCCGTGGGATGCCCCCCCAAAGCATCCCCAGATCTCTCTACCAGGCCTCATGCCCCTGCGTCAACAGGTTACAGGGCAACACCCCAGCACCGGCCAGCGTCGTTCTGGTGTCGAACAACCTTAGGTTACCGAGTATTACAGCCTTGAGACTACCTAGAAGAGATTGTCAGGAAACCCCAGGATCCAGAAGACATTTTAAGGACAGAACAGCCTACCCCCTTTTTTGAGAACTGGATTTAACTAGGTGAAAACTCGTAATTGAAAACATAAAAAAAGAGACCTGGCGGGTCCTACAAATGCTCAGAAGCCCTTGGAATCCCTAACGCCCCTTCTGAGGCCTTTCAACACTGTCCTACTCCCTGCCGAGCTCTTCCAGGTCTCACACCCCACATCCTGCTAGGTTACAGGGTGACACAACTCACCCCAGCTCCGACCAGCGTCGTCCCAGCAGCAACCCTTAGCTGTTCCGTAGGATGCCCACCCCTAACCATCCCCAGATCTCTCTACCAGGCCTCATGCTCCTGCATCAACAGGTCACAGGGTAACACCCCAGCTCCGGCTAGCGTCGTTTTGGCATCGAGCAGCCATACAGGTCCCTGAGTATAACAGCATCAACAAGCACCTAAGAAGAGTTGCCAGGGATCCTGAGAGCCCAAAAACATTCTTAAGACCCCCGAACAGCCATCTAAAAAAGGGGGGAGAGGTCAAAACTAAATACCAACCATCCTAAAGTCCCCCCCTCAACAAAGGAGCCGTCGGTCTCGACTTTCGGTCCTCGAACCAGAACACACTTGGTCTCATACCCCCTTCTGCATAGGTAACAGGGCACCACAACCTTCCCCAGTACCGACCAACCTAGTTCTGTCGGATAGGAAGTGTCTTCCTTCCTCGACAATTCCCATAGTAACAAACCCCTACACAGGTTACAGGGTCAGAACCCCGGCGCCACTTGTGTTGGACGATCTGGTTATGCCTTCCACCCTCAACATAATTCCATGGGCCTCAAGCTCCCCCCCGGGTCACAGAGCCAAGCTCCAGCACCGGCCCATGTCATCCCAACCTCGTCCTCCTGACCTACTCACCTTCACCGACATCCATCCTCTGATTGAATACCACCTTTCCTCCTCCCATCCTCCCCTTTTTAATTCCCCCCCCCTTCCTTCACCGAGACTGATTACTAGGTAAAACTAAATAGCATCAAAATCAGATAATTCTTCGTATTGCAGATATGATGAAACTATTTTTAGGCTTAGTATCACATTCATTCAGAATTTAGACTGGAAGTTTGATAAAACTAAATTACGAAGATCGACAAACACGTAAGACCCTTGAGAGACTAAACAAATAAGAATCGTTTTTGTTTTTGAATCAGAGCCAAAACTATGATTTACGAACGTCGAATTATGCAAGATCAGAAAATGAGAATCGTTGTTGAGATGTCCCATAGGACTTATGAACACCGAATATTGGACCGCCCGATCCAAAATTCACTTATGAAAATCAATCAGAAAGTCAATCGAAAACTTTTCAGAATTAGGATTTCCGATTAGAAATCTTACCCAGAAAGTACGAATTGCAAAGCATTAAGATAGCAATCCTAAGAAATTTGAAAGAATAAATCGAAGGATACCATCGTTGAAAAAACGTTTAGCAAATCTTCGAGATAGGAATTGAGAAAATGTTTCCAAACTACATCCGAAATCAATCGAGAAAAAGATTTACGAATTATTTTCAGCTACCCATAGTCCACCGCAATTATGTTAGAAAAACCTTAGAAAAACAAATCAGTCAAAAAAACGGGGGAAGACACCCAACACCAACGGGCAAGCCAGCGTGTTTCCTACTTCGCCCTATTCAATCAACGCCTCCCTTTCCCCTCGAAACCTCACCTCCCTCTTCATTATCTCCCCTTTCCTCGGCTCCTCGCATTTCGACCGCGTCTTGGTCTTACACAACCATCACCACATCAGGTCGAACGATGAAGTTATCGGACCGTGACAAAAGCTCACCATCTCCACCACGTCACGTTGTGAGTCCCAACTATTGAACCCGCCAATAGCCCCTCACATGCAGTTTCAAGAATGAAAGGAACACTCACCTTATCACGGGCACCGTAGACAAACCTTGAAGACCAACATGAGAGGATCTGCGCTTGGACGTCTGCCGAAAGAAGGGATCCGAGTGATCGAACTCATAATCTTCTGGTGGCACAACCGCTGAAAAGAAGAGCCGAGTGGAAAAACCAAACCTCCCCTTATCCACTCCCGTCCTCACAATATCCCTCATCTCGGGCTGTAAGGCAACAACACTACCACTCACCCACAACACGCCTCGACCCTCCACCATCACCTCGTACTCACAGATCGTCGCCCCACTTCATCACACCCTCACCACTCGTTACCCCGCCCCCCTCTCGCATCCCGCGCGCTCACCCGCCGCGCCGCCTTTTTTTTTTTTTTTTTTTTTTTTTTTAAGGCCCTTGCGCAAGACCTCTATCATGGTGGTGGTAAGAGAACCACCGGGATTGAGGCTTTGCCTGGCGGGCCGCTCCATCTATTGGTGGGGAGCAACACCTGCTGGAATCCGGGTCCAGCGTCTCTTAAATACATCTTTACAAAACAGTACAACAATGAAAGTGACACCAATGTGCTGGAAACCGGGTCCAGCGTCCCATGCTTAATCTACTCTTCCATACCTAACCTGCCGCATGGTCGGGTATTGGGGGGGGAACCACCGGGGGGCACCAGTGGAATCTCCCTCCATCCCCTAGCCTCTGCCAACCACCTACTATCCTCTTGGCGCCTATTGTGTCTTTGCACATTTGTAATAGCACAACTGGAACAACTGGAAAAACAGAAAGCAGAAAACAGAAACAGGCTGAAAAACAAGCTGAACTAGGCTGCACTGCGCCTAATGGTTGTCAAGCCAAGAATACCGAAAATGTTGCAGAGTACTGGGAATGCCAAGAAGGGAGTCTTAGAATGTCTCTAAATCCCCACATATTCCTCCATGGCCAAAGGGTGGGGAGGAAAGGGATCGCCAAACTCCTGCGCAGGTCTCATCTGTTCTCCAGGATCCACCCCTGTCCAGTCCATAAACAGGAGTTGATAATCTCTTTCCAGGTCTCCCTCTCGTCCTTCCCCCTGGTCCAGCCTGTCTCTTGTACAGCTCACCCTCGACCAAACCTCAACCGAAATGCGCGTGCAGCGCGCGACCACACCACGGGGGCGCAGTGCTCCCGGCCGCGCTACGCCTCCCACCATAGGATGACAAACCACAACACGACACATGAACTTAGGGGCATGAGAGGAGGAACAAATACTAAGGCAGCACATAGGCTGAAGGGGATGCGGGAGGCGGGAGGGCACCAGTACAAATATTGAAAAACAGCAAAGCAACCAGAAGAAACGAAAGTGGCAAAGGACAGGCCGGAGGGTAGTCTAAGAGGGGAGGAGGGTGGGCAGACAAACAGCACAAGGTAAGAAACAAAGACTCCCCCAAAGAAACTGATGATAAAAGATTGTTCTGTCAGAGTTGCACTGAATCATCAGGAGGCTGAACCCTCGACAATATGCGGAATGCCCATCTTGATGGTTTGGTTCATGAACCTATTGACCGATACTGAAGGCAGACTGTCCCCAAGCAGAACATAGCAGGGGGCGGCAACTCAGCGAAGCACCAGGCAAGGGGACGCCAGCGGGACGGGCCGCAAGGCAGCGGCAGAGCACAGACAAGGCAGTCTATGCATCCAACACGGAGCAAAGCGACACATCACCTACTCACATCACGGGTGAACTTTGCAGACTGTTGGTTCCCACCACCTGCTGAGCCAGGAAGGTACTCCGACAGATGTCAATCATCCACAAACAGACCGCATGCACCACAGACATCACAGACGCAGTGCCTGCTGGCACTCTGGACTACCAACCACCATCTATTTATCACTTCTTAAGGGTTGCTCATGCAGACACACAAAATACTCCGAGAATATCAAAGAAAGAGGAAAAACAAACATACAAACATAAGAATGATTTTTTTTTTTTTTTTTTTTTTGTGTGTATGTGAATGTGTCTGTGCGTGTAAGTTTCCACCACAGCAGCCCCTATTCCACCCAGTCGAGTAAATTTGAGTTGAGCCAGCCCAACAATTAAAGAATTCACCTCTTTAGCAAGCAACATGGATCATAAGATTCATAACAGACACATTTTGAACTGTGTTTAGTTGGGGTTTCTTTGGGGCATGTGTGTGTGGCGCTGTGTGTGTAAACACACTCTGATGTAGCTCCAGTACACAACAAGAGCACTCCGCCTGGCAACCCCCAAGGAGAGACCCATGCACTAAACAACTCGAAGACAATTCTCACATAACCCATAGTGGACCAAACGTTGGCAGCTAAACAGTACAAACAATAAAGGACATAGGCTGGAGGGCACGGGGGAGGCGGGTGGGCAAACAAACAGCACAAAATAGTGAGGCACAAAAGACAGTGCAGCAAAAGACATAGGCTCGAGGGTATGGGGAAGGTGGATGGGCAGACAAACAGGGCAAGGCAGCAAGGCACATACTCGGTTGAATGGCATGGGCTGACAAACAGCTCAAGGCAACACCGCACACCTGGTGAAAGGCATAGGGTAGGCAGATGGGCAGGGAAACAGCGTAAGGCAGCAGGGGAACGATAGCAAGTCAAACAACAACAAGACAAAAACAACAACCGAAAATAATAAAATAAAAGCTGACGAAGATTGTTTCGTCGGAGTTGCACCAACTCATCAGGAGGCTGAACTCTCGACAATCTGCAGAATCCCCGTGTTTGATGGTTTGGGTCATGAACCCTCTGACCCTTGTTGAAGGCAGACTGTCCCCAAGAGGAACATAGCAGCGGGCAGCAACCCTGTGAAGCACCAGGCAACCCAGTAGAGGCAACACGGCTGCACAATGCCAAAAACGACTGCAAAGAACGACATGGCACGTAGGACATGTAGCCCGGCAACCGTGCAGTGAAGCACAAGAGAACACAAGCAAGGCAACAACACTGTAGGGGACGACAGGGCGAGCGGACCAGCAGCTCGACAACCGTGGAGTGGAGCACAAGGCACCAGCAACATGGCAACCAACCTACAAGGCACACAAGCGGCAAACACGGAAGGTACGGCCAGCGGATGAGCAGCACGCCAGCAAAGCAGCGAAGCGCAAGGCAACACCAACAACACAGCCACACCACGCAGCGAACGCAGCAATTCACAGAGAGCTACATGCAAAGCAAGCGGGACAGGCAGCAGGGCAGCGGCGGAGCGCAGACGAGGACGTCCACACATCCAACACGGAGCAAAGCAGCACATGACCTACTGACATCACGATTGAACCCCGCAGACTGTTGGTTCCCACCACCCACTGAGCGAGGGAGTCACTCCGACAAACATCTGTCATCACCTACAGGCAACACAGACATCCCGAACCGAGCGGCCCCCATAAGAGAGCAGTAGGCACTCCAAAAGAGGACTGTTTGGCACTACTCAAGGGTGCTCAGTTGGGTAAGAGAAAATACTTAGAAAAAGATCAGGGGAGAACAGACAACAAGATGAAAACAAACAAACATCTAACTGATTGTGTGTGTGTGTGTGTGTGTGAAAGAGGAACGAACATACAAACATAAGAATGATTTTTTTTTTTTTTTTTTTTTTTTGTGTGTGTGTGCGGGAGGTGTGTGTAACACGGCAATCCTGCGAAACCACAGGAAATGAACCTCAGCTGGCCGCATGCTTACTTGACATCGCCATGTTCCGTATGCAACAATCCAGGCAGGATAGCAGAGTGGTAGATTATAGCTCCAGTCCTTGAGCACTGTTCCAACAAGGGATGGAATTGTCCTTTCCTTTTATTCTGTTTTTATTTTCTTTCTGTGTTTTTGGGACCGGTCCTGGTGCCAGTATTGAGACCGAGCCTGGTACTGATGGGCTTAGCTCAGGTGGTACACCTACAGACTGAAGAAATGCAGACCTGAGTTCGATCGTCGCTGGAAGCAGATGAGTAACATATTGCAATTCTTAATTACCCATGACCCGTCAGCTTGATGATGATACCGCGGGGCGGCTGCCCTGCCTAGTCCTTCGAGACATCCATTAAAATTGGAACGATACAGAGAAGATTTTTTTTCTTTTTGTTTCTTCTCTCAAATTCACCTCACACTACCTACCTACCTAAGGTCCTAAGACTATATAGAGGGGACCCCTGCAAGCATAGGGCCTCGCAAACGAGGTAATTCATGTTGCCCCTCGGGGGGTGGGGCCGAAAGGGAGGCGCAGATACAGAGAAGATTAGCATGGCCCCTGCGCAAGGATGACACGCGTAAATTAAAAGTCAAAAACCTCTTACTGCTTTTTTTTTTGTAAATACCACGGGCAAAAAAAAAAAAAAATGTTGTGGGAACGCACACTAGCAAAGCTCATGTTAACAACAGGGGGCAAAGGAAAGGGGTATGACGAGAAGGAGACTAGGGAGGAAAGAGAGAGACGAAGACAGCGAGGAGAGGGAGTGTCGGGGTGCTTACCTCAGATGCGCCGCCCACCAGTCGTGATCCGCCACAAGAGTTTGAGTGGGAGCACGCCTGTAAGGACCCAAAGAATGGTGAGCTATGCCTAGGTGGGTCCCAAAGATCTCGGGTCAAGGCTTGCAGGGATACTGACGTGGCAATCGCTCGTCGGATTTGGGTATAGGAGCGAAAGAATGGTTCCCTCCAAAGTTTCCCTTAGGATAGTTGGAGCTGTTGGACGGTCTATTGCGTTGCTAAAGGAAGCTACGAGCTGGCGGGTTGTGCTAATCTGCCTAAGGAACGACAAAGGTGGAGAGGGAGAAGTGAAATAAGGAAGAGTGAAAGAGTGGAGTGAACCTGGACGCGGATCCACGCCAGGTAAGTTTAGAGATAGAGACAAAGATGGTGAGGAGGGAGATGAGTACTGCGGGGCAGAGGATTCATAACTCGCCCGTTCCAGAATGGAATTGGGCGAGCGAGAGGTCGATTCTGGGATTTGTGGCAAGGCGATTCGGATGATGGTGTTAGATTAGGCTATTGATTAGTAGGTTGGTTGGTGTAGGTGTTGGAGGCTGCGCGCGAGGATGGTGCTTTGACAGTGGACAAAGGCTTTGTTCACCTGATCTCGGTAGGATCGGGCAAAAAAAGAACGGTTAACATTGGAGATTTTCGGGGTGGCGACCCCACTCACAGGCTTGGATTGGCTGTAAGTAGAGAGAGAGAGAGAGAGAGAGAGAGAGAGAGAGAGAGAGAGAGAGAGAGAGAGAGAGAGAGAGAGAGAGANGAGAGAGAGAGAGAGAGAGAGAGAGAGAGAGAGAGAGAGAGAGAGAGAGAGAGAGAGAGAGAGAAAAGGCACTTACCACGGGCAACAGTGAGCTACGTACCTGGTGATGGCGGTGTATCTTCCCATGTTCTAGCGGAAGATTCATTCTCATTTTGCACATTGGTGAACAATCGGAGTCGGAAGCCGTGCTGCTGATCGTCTTCACATTCGTCGTTGTACCTGTGGCTTCAAACCTGATAGACTGAACCTGACCGAGCGGATGGCCAGATATATTTAAAAAGGGGGAAGAGGAGTGCTTATCCAAACGGTGTATCCTCTCCCATAACCTAGCACCAGATTCATTTTATATCACGCAGAGAGGGCGCCCTGCTTGTTGAGCTCATCTTTGGGATCATGTTGCTGTTCGAGGTCGTCGTCACCTTCCTTGTCAGTACAAGCTACAAGCCACTTCTCCAGGTGGTCGTGATCAGTATGCCTGCTACCGTCTTCCCCCGAACATCACGCACCCTGAAAATGAACGTATGCAAGGCATGTTTCCGGCCCGATACAGTCAAAATGAGGGTGCATTGTGTTCGGGGGAAGACCGTAGTGTCGTCGTGGTGATGTTTATATTTGTCGGGGACGTTCTTAGTTGGTGGAGTGATCGGTTTGTTTAATTCTGTTAAGCAAACCAGGCCTCACCCTGCTAATAGCAGGATTGGCAGATTGAGAGCTATGAACCAGGCCTCACCCTGCTAATAGAAGGATTGGCAGATTGAGAGCTCTTTCTTGATTCTATGGGTGGTGGTGCATGGCCGTTTGGACCAGAAATGGCATGGATTTACAGATCGAGAGCTTTTTCTTGCTTTCTTGAGAACAGGGCTGACGATTGCCGAGCAACGAGGCTGCTGCTTTCGAAGTTGACATTCGCTGGTTTCTCAGTGACCAGGCTATTGCTGATTTCTATCCGCAGAAGCTGTGGCGGTGATTTGGAGCTCGTTGTTGTTATTGGTGGCCTACTTTATAAATTGGTACGCCACTGATTAGGAGAGGGACTGTTTGTTGTGGTCTGCTATGGCTACCGTTGTGTAGTTTGTGTTGCCACTGCTGTGCATTTCGCTGCCTCCATTGGTGGTAGCATCGAGACGACTGGACCTTCCATGAAGGCGGTTAGCCGAATGGATCCACTGGCCTAATTCACTTTAGGCACTTTCAAACTGATAAGATGCAGGCTTGAGTTCGAGTATCGGGTGACTTCGAGCTTAGCTGGAGTGCACAGTCCGTCGAATGCCATCTGCCGTGAGAAGTTTGACTGTGAGTTACCATTGGCAACAGTTATTCAGCTGAGCTATCAGCATTGCCGTTACTCAGGATTCACAGTTTGCTGTTGAGCGGAGTTCGGTGATTTGGACGCTACCTAACATCAGGATTCACAGTTTGCTGTTGAGCGGAGTTCGGTGATTTGGACGCTACCTAACATTTGTGGATGGGAGCGACTACTTGTCAACTCAATTCGACGCAATTGTCAATCTGGTTTGCAGCGCCTATGTTGTGTGTTTTGCTGTGCAATCTGCTATGTTTTGCTATTTTGCTGCGCTCTCTGTGCTTTATGCGGTGTATTGCTGCGTATGGTTGATGCTTTCGCAGAGCTTGCTGTGCGGCACGGTGGTTTATGACATTTGGCATTGTGCACTAGTACGGTGCGTAGTTGCTATGCACGGTTGCTGTGGGCGCAGTGCTTTGCTAAGCTTGGTTGCAATTTGCCCCATCTCAAATAGAGCACAGGGGTGTGCTCTATTTTGAACGCAACCTTTCTAGGCTCCTCAACTGTGGTTTGGTCAGAGGGAACAGCGCCGCGACTTGAGGGAGTGGTCAGACTTTTCAAAGGGGTCGTTGCGGTGACTTGGGGGACTGTCATGATGTTGCTACTTGCAATTCGGCTGTGGTTCAACCGACTTCACAGCGTTTTGACCGCCATTGTGGGCCCTCAGGCGCATCTAGATATCAAGGCCCTCTCGCGTGAGTCTGAGTTGAACCCCTCCTGTATCTCGAGAGTTTGACTTTCTTTCTTCTGCCCTTCTCACTCTAAGTCTAATCTATGGTTCGGAGAGGAAGGCTGCAAGTGGGATTGCAACCCACAAGACTGCAGCAGGACCGTGTCGGAGGTCCACCCTTCGATTGCTGGAGCTCTGCCGGGACTCAGGAGGAGTTCTGGAGGCAGGGAACAGTCAGGTATACCATTTTCTGCCTTGTATGAACCTAGTAATCCCCTAAAATCAATACACCTCTCTACTTTAATTGCTATCTGTATATGCACCCTTATGAATTTTTCCTTTATTAAGAACTTAATTCAAAATAAGTAAAAGAAACACATTTATGGAATTCATCTATTCTACTGCTCGAAATTCAGACTGAAGGAGATGAATTGGGGGAAGGCGAGAGGAAGGTAGTTTTGTTTGCGTTGATTGGGTCCTCAAAGGGTCAGGCAATGTGGCTTCGTTTTGGCCTGACCTCTTTGTTTATTTTGTTTCCTCTGCAACTAGACAATGTGGCTTCGGTCAGGTCTAGTTGCCGTAATATTTGTTGATTTGTCTTCTTTACAGCCACGCGATGTGGCTTTGGTCAGGATCGACTGTTGTATTGTCTTATGTTCTTGGTACTCAAATAATGTGACTTCAATCAGGTCTGATTGCCATATCTCTGTAAATTGTTATCTGTGCAGCTAAGCAATGTGACTTCGGTTTGGCATAACCGACTATTTTATGTCGTTCTGTTCCTTACCCCAACTAGACAATGTGGCTTAGATCATGTCTGGTTGTTGTTCTTGTGGTAATTTGTTTGTTGAAAGGGTTTAAAAGTTGGGTAATGTGGCTTCGGTCAGACCCCGTTACTTGTTTTTTTCCGAGGGAGTTTTGAACTGATGACTAAGCAATGTGGCTTCGGTTTGGCTTAGTCTGAGGTCGCGCAAGAATATGAAAATATGACTCTTTATATAAATGTACTATACTTTTATTATTAAACAAAGCTAACCAGACAATGTGGCTTCAGTTTGGTCTGACTATAGCTTATTACAAAAAGGAAGAAAGTACTTAATTAAAAATATAATGATTGTAACCAAAGGCGGACTGAGCAATGTGGCTTCGGTTTGACTCGGTCTTAGCCTTCAAAAGATTGAACAGAGAAGTAATAAAATTTGGATATTAAACACTTGGCAGAGTTAGACAATGTGGCTTCAAGTTTGGTCTAGTTGGTTGTCTGAAGAAAAAAGAAGTAGTTGTGCCTTCTGTAGTTGTATATAAAGGCATAACCTTCTTATGCCATATGTAAGTTAGGGTATTGGAGTTTATTCAACGGAGAGTTAATAAACTATATATGTGAGAAACAACTTGGAATTTTTGGTGAAAGTTTTACCCATTGTGGTATGAAGTTGCATGTAGCTGGGTGCGAGTTGTACTTGTTTTGAGTGTTAGCTTTGATAGTTAGTTGTTTTAGATGCTCGCCACGTGATGGAGCTATAAAAGTTAGTTCAGTTTCTGCATTTTATGAATTAAGTTTATTTCTCAATAAAAGTTAGTTAAGTTTCTGCATTTAATGAATTAAGTTTATTTCTCATACTTGGCTTTGTATAAATTTGGAAAGGCACTTTCGCTAAGGGAAGTGTTCCCCAAATTTATGCAAAACCAAGGAGTTAGTCAAATTTTATCCTTACAAAATTTGACTTTTGGATGAGTTTCATATCCGACTTAGTAAAAATTTGGGAAACCTACTTTTCCATGAGAGGTGGTGGCAAAATTTTTGCTAAATCAGAGATTTAGACAAAAATTGACTTTGTGAAGTCATAGTTATTTTTTTAAAGATTTGTATTTAGCTTTGACAAATTTTGAAAGACACCTATCTAGAGGGAGTGCTGTCGAAATTTCTACAAATCTAAAGAGTTAGTTGAAGTTTTTTCCTGACAGAGTTTCAAGTTTTATCTCGAGTTCATATATGACTTAAGAATAAATTTGGGAAACATACTTCTCTAAAGGAGATGCTGCCCTAATTTTTACTAATTCAGGGACTCAGACACAATTTGACTCTGTAAAATCAAATATCGCTTTCAAATTTCATATCAAGTTCGAGTCTGATATAAATTCTGCAAAGACACTTTTCCTTCGGGAAGTGTTGTCGAAATTTTTTGAAATCCTGAGGAGTTATAAAATTTTAAAACTTTGAAACTTGACAGTTTACCCTTGCTTAGGGGATACATTGCAGAAATTTTTGACGTTTTCAAACAGATATCAGAGGTAAGGTAGAAAGGTAGAAGTATTTCATACTCACTCAAACATAGCTTGGACACCGACCTGTGTTGTGTTGCAGATCATTTTAATTCATATTAACTTGTGGCTTAACTAACTTCAAGTTGATCCTACGAGGATCATCTTCTGTTATCTTTTGATAACATGTCGATTTTCGACTCAACTCTAACTCATTCTCGCTACTCAACCTAAGGTCTTAGCCACTATGGGTTGAGTTGTTTCTTTGAGTTTTACCCATACTTTTATTAAATGACCATTCAAAAAGGGGATTGAGTGTTTTCTTTTAAAAAGTTGGACAAAGGTTGAGGCTTGTGTGAATAAGGCAAGAGGTGTGAGTGTAGAGAGTGGTTGAAGTTGACCCCGTGTAGTGTGTGGTATGTCGATGTTGAATCTTTGGTATTATTGCAGGTATGTTTTGTAAGTCAAATCCGGATTTGACTTGCCTGCAATCATGTGTATATTTTGAAGGAAATCACACTATGATTGTGAAAGTGATCGCCTCGTAATTTATAACCTCATTATATTTATATTTTGTGTATATGCACGTTTAACTTTGATCGTACGTAAGGATTGAGTAGATTTGTGTCGAGAGAAAAAAAACATCCCCTTTTTATTTTGGTTTTTAGATTTTCTTTTACATAGTTGGACGTTGAGGTCCGTGATGGCTATCAAAGTCAAACCCCTTCCAGGCCTTCGAAGATGGAGCCCCGCTTTCAAGGTCAGAGGTGTTTGGCCGCCACTAAGGGCTAAAGCCCGCTTAGCCCTCCTCTCCCCAGTGTGTAGAAGAGGGTAGGTCTAGCAATTGCACTTGCGATTGTCTGGCGTCGAGAGATTAACCCTTCTGGACGCGTGTCAGTTGACACTTGAATGTCGAATGCGACCCTCAAAATCATTTAGAACCGCATGGTTGTGGGTATCATATTGTACTTCATCATCTCGACCGCTTGCGTATTCATGTATGGCTGGTCGATATGATAAAACCTACGTCGTCGCGATATTTATTCAGAGTCTCGCGCACGACACTCACCTAATTCTTTCGCCGAAAGTTATGGGTCAGATGTTGAAAAAGGGACTAGGCGTGATTTACGTACCAAGTTTGATTTTATTTTTGTGAAATGTATTGCGTGGTTAGATTTGATCGTCCTAGTTGACCGACGTAGGATCGCGTTCGAGAGATCAGCGCCTTGGACGATGATTCGCGCACGGGTTCGATTTGGGCGTTAACCGCGCGTACCCCCTATGCTACAAGGAACGAGAAATGCCCTCGGTCTGACCACCTTTGCGATTGCATAAACAAAGTTTTTGCATGTGGTTCGGTAGCTCCGCAGGGATACACCCACCTAAGGGATGGTGACAACTCCCACGGGTGGAGGAGGTAAGTTGTACCTCGCATGACCTTATCCTGTCGTAGGGGTTCACAAGAGGTATGGTTGGCGCACTCGACCGGAGCGGCAACGCTCTATGCGACAAGTCTTGCAAAATCTTGTGTGACGCTGCCAGGAGGGTCCCCTCTTGCAGGACCAATGCGCTCGATACCGCTTTGTATGATTTGTGATATACAAATTAGGAAATCATTGGCTCATTCCTTTTATAGAATGCCAACATGCAGACATACTTTGGCAGAAAACCAACTCACTCGGTATGAGACAAAATATCCAAAGAGCAATTCCCTCAACTTTGTGGACAGCCGGGGACAAAATGGAGCAAATCTCTTTTTTTCCCCCTAATTTGGACCATTTCTCGATTTTTGTGTGTCATCCGTGCGCAGGGGCCATGCCAATCTTCATGTATCGCTCCAATTTTAAATTTTAATGGATGTCCTGAAGGACACAAAGAAGATATCTTCTGGAAACTTGTGGATGATAAATGTGATAGGGGTATCAGGGGCTAAATGGAAATCCAGATGCAGTTTGATGGCAAAAAAAAAGCCTCCTTTCCCAGAAATGTGGACAAAATTCAAACACATGGCGAAGACGGAAATAAGAGGAGAATGGAAGATGGTGGCGAGAAAGATGGAGGAGGAAATGGATGTGCAAAAGAAAGACATAACGCGGAAGAATTTTGAAGAGACTTCGTTATATGAAGGAAGAACGAATGACAGAGATAAAATCAAAATCTCTGGTCTCCAGTTCTCAAGTAAGTGGAGTGGGATGACTCCTGTTCTGTTGGCTAGCTCAGTGGGTTTCATGCCCGAGTGGCACCGTGTAGGTGTTGGGCTCAATTCGCGTCGCCGTCACTTTCAGTGGCCTTGAGGAGGATTGGTGGCCACGGCCAGTCAACACCGATAACTCGCTGGGGCGAGTTGTGCCGCCCTGTAACCCGTAGCAATGTGCGTTTTGCTGCGGCTGGTCGGGACGCACCCAATACACATCCAATAAAAAGAGCTCCCAGGTTGAGTTCTCAGTCAGTACTGCCATAGCTGACATTCATGGCTCAGCTCGCTTACGATGCCTAGCAGGGTTGAGACGCTCAATTTCATGATACTTCCAGAGGCTTAAAAACTCTCAACATACCTGTCATAATGTAAGCTCAATAAGGAAGTTCAATAAGTCATGATCATGGCATATAATATTATAATCTACAATAACCTCTGCAATAATCTCAAATTACTTGGGGTTGGTCACCTGTGGGATGTATCACAAGACTGCCGCCTATTTATTAAAAAAAAATAAAAAAAACACTTGAAAAAAGAAAGGAGTGGGATGAATGTCTTTACGTACCCTGGTTAAGAAAATATCTCGATGGGGAGACTTCTTTACAGACACCTGACTTAGGAAGGTGACATATGTTAAGAGAATAGTTGAATAAGGGATGCTGGTCTGGATGAGCCTAGATTGATGCAGCTTTTCCTGGCAGGTCGCTATAGCGAACTGAGGAGACCCATCTAGATAAACACTCAGAGAGGAAGGGTGCATTGAACGGGTAAGGGCTTGGGTCCTGACAAGATAGGGGCAGGAAAATGAGAAGGAAGCAGGGGCTGAAGGGAAGTAAATCCTTTCCAGAAAGGGAAGCACCTAATGCCGCTGTCTCGGGGAGCCCTTGGCCATGAGGAAGGAAAGTGCTGGGGGGGTAGGTATCTTTTGTAATGACGACCGTTTTCCAACTCTACCAATAAAATTCTGAAAAACAAAAGTCTTAGACACAAAAAAATCAACAGAAGAAATTCCAGCAACGCTCCTGTAGCCAAAACCTGGGCTCTGCAAGCATGGAGCTACCCTCATCAAGCAAAACAAAAGTTAAAGCTCTCTTCACACAAAGGACATGGGCATACACAAAGCAAATAAGGAAAAGTAATTCTCTATCTCTCTCTCTCTC
>BFEA01000016.1:3827584-3850384 GCA_003427395.1 Chara braunii | reverse complement strand
TGTAGTCTTGGATTGCACTTCAACTCGTGCCAGCCTCTGCTTCCTGGGTCTGACTGGGTTCCGGTACCACATTCCCACGGCCTGTCTGCTTCTGAGTGTCAAGGCCTGGAACCTTCCCGAATTTCCGTTGGTCTGCTGCTGCTTGGGCCTTCCTTGAGTCGTGACTTTTCGAGTTTGGCATATGGATTTGACTGTGGATTGTGGCTCCTGCCTCTGAGACACGACTCTTGCTTAGGGGACTGCCCTTTCACTCGTGGGATGTGACTTTTCAATGTAATTTTCATTATTGGACGTGACCTTTGCCCCTGAGATGTGGCTGTTTACTGGGTACCTGTTGGACTGGACTGCTGAGGTACCTGACTGCGACTTTTCTGAATTTGACGAATTCGGCCTTTCTTGACCAGAGCCTCTGACCCTATGACCCGATTTTGGGGTCTGAATCGTGGAAGGCCTTTCAGAAATCAGGTTTTGTGACTTTTGTCTCTTCAAACCACGACTACCAGTAGTAGTACCCTTCAGCGTAGGTGCGGAACCGATGCGCGCGGCTGGCCTACTGGGCCTGGAAGTGGCCACTGCTGTCGTCGTTGTTTGCCTGTCTGAAAAGGAGGAGGTCAGGATCGGTTTTGTTTCCAACTTTCCACTGTTGTGATTGAGATTGTTTTTTTTTTCACTCAATGGGAATCAGTTCAGAAGTTGTAAAAAGTTACTAAAAGTAACGAAAACTTCTAAAAGTTCAAATGACTTTCTTTTGTGGGCATTGTTGTTTACTCTGCTGCAAAAGATCGCGTTATTTTTTGTTCAGTTTGCAACCCACCAACATTTTGTTGCGTGCACCGTGCAGGTGCTGAAGAATGGACTGAAGCCACCAAGACTATGGGATGCAGCACTCCACCGGGCCGACAAAACATGGGTTGTTTGGCACCATATCCTGAAACACAGGAGTCAGCAGGCTGATAACTTGAACGCTTTGTCCTTCCACAAGTATGGCCAGCAGCCGCTTATCAGTGTCTGCATGGTAACTTACAACAATCCGTCGATGCTCAAACAGGCGATCATGTCCGTCGAGCATCAGGTAAAGAAAAAAAGAAAAAAAGAAAAAAGACAAAAAAAGAAAAGGTAAGATGAGAAACAGTCGTAAGCGAAGGCTATTCTCTGTTGCAGTTTCAGAACTTGTACAGAAGCACAGGAAAACAGAGAGATGGACGGGCGGACAGACAGACCGACCGGCGGAACGACAGACTGACAGGGCAATAGATGTGGAATCAACAATGAAATGGAAAAAAGGCATGGATACACAAACGGATTGGTAGAAGAAACAACACAAAAAAGGAAACAGGCGTGGACACCCATACTGGCTGAACGCGTGTACAGACCACGAAGGGGCAGTCTGTTGGGGCAGTGTTGCATACCGTGAAGGTGCAGACCAGAACAAGAACCGACCTCTCTCACAAAGTACAAGATAGCATAGCGGAAGACTTAGATGCCAATGATCCGAACAATCAATATTGCAATGCAGCCCCGAACATACATCATCATCACTCCATGGTGTGAAGGGGCCTGGCGCTCACACAGGAAGAATGCGCCAGTCCCCAACCATACACAGATGAAGAAGAGGGGGGTTAGACGAAGAAGAGGGGAAGATGGGAATGTCGTCAACACCAAGTCTTCGGCACAGGCCCAAATAGTACCTCGTCAAATGTCTGAATCCCAATGTCGAGTCTAGATCCAATGTCGTCAAGTCTCAAAGTCACAACTCTCTCTCTCTCTCTCTCGTAGTCCGCTGATACTGAAAAGTCAGGTAGTGAGAGGGTGAAGAAGAGATGGTGCACTTAGAAGAGGAAGAGGAAGAACTCTCTCTCTCTCTCTCAGTCCGGTACTAACCTGTGAAGTTGGCTCCTTGATGCAGGTACCTTGAAGATGAAGCTGAAGCTATGGCGCCACAGGTAAGTCTCCCTGGCCTCCGCCAGCCATCTCTCTCTCACACCTACTCTACCTCTACCAGCGCCCAGCGCTGAAGACTACTACTACTGCTACTAGCGCCCAGTGCTGAAGACTACTGCTAGCGCTAAAGCTACTCCTGCAGCGCTCCTCCAGAGTGCTGCTGCCGAATCCTGAAGACTACTCCTGCCTCGGCCTCTGACTGCCTGCAGCCTGCAGGGCGGGCCAGTCTTATATAGYGCTGGCCCGTCCAGGAGGCTGCTCTTGCCAATGCCAAAATGTGCCAGACCCTGGGGTTGAAGCTCAAACGAAGGTTGTCTTGAAAATAGGCCAAAAATGACCTGAGCTAAAACCCTGGTCTGGTGCCTGAGTTTCAGGGCAGGTCGAACTGATGAGGGCCTGAAAATGGCCCTCAGTTTCAGGCTGAAAATACTCAGGGCTGGAAAGGCCCTGATTTAGCCTGAAACGACACAGGGCCTGTAGGCCCTTGTTTTCAGGCTTTCAGGCTGAAACGACACAGGGCCTGTAGGCCCTTGTTTTCAGGCTTTTAGGCTGAAAACGACGCAGGGCCTGTAGGGCCCTTACTTTCCTTGTTTGGTCGGGCCTTGCAGGCCCGTGTGGATGCGCAGTATGCCACAGGCAGTCTGTTGCTGGATCATCAATCTGCGTGATGACTCGGATGAATTGCGGTGGAACAGGAATCAGATTCAAGATCCCCAGATTAGAACGGACTCACTCACTGGAGCCAGATTCACAGGTTGCCAGACCCATAAGGAGATGTATTCTTGGCACGGAAAAAGAAAAGAGAGAGAGAGAGAAAAGAAGAGGACATGGATATGCAGATAGACCGACAACTAAGCCTACGTCCAAAACCAGGCAAAAAGTGGGGTTTGGTTGAATTCTTTTTTTCTCCCATGGCTTTTCCCTTGCTTCAGTAAGAGTACTACCAGTAGGGGAAATATTGCATCAACCTTTCGTTCATGAAAAGCACGACATGGCAGCATATGCAACACCTGGGAAAGAGAGAAAAAGAAAAAGGAAACTGAGTACGGCGTTTGCTTGGAACAGAGCAGATGCTGGCAAGTCACTTAAATTATGAAGTCCTGAAAAGTGCGCCATTATGGAGACGACAAATAGCTCTAAGCAGAACAACAGAGGTAAATGTAGGCAGCCTTTGAGGAGTGCTTGGACTGCAAGTGGGCGGCACAGCCATTGGAACCCCCCTCTCCTAGTAAACACAGGGCTGCAGAAAAGCTCGGTGGCGGTACCGGGCAAACTACTCACCGTGACAGTCTGGACTTCTTAGGACGGGGCAAAATCCGCGTTGGGAAAAAGAGGCTCAGGTCCACTGCCCCCAAAACCAGTATACGTATGCTGATGACCAAAACTTGTCATTTACAGCATGAATTACCAGGGCTGTATGGAAAGACAAATTCAAAAAAAAAAAAAAAAAATCACCTTGCACTGCAGAACATCCACAGCGTGGACTGATTCCATTTACTTCCCCCCCCCAACCCCCCCCCCACCAAAAAAAAGGGCCTTATGTATAAAGCAACAAAAGGTGCTCATAGGACGCTACATATCACAGCGATAGAACACCTCACCACGCCGGGAAGAACACACCGTCGCCCAACCCTTCTGTCCTGCTGCACAGGTCGAGAGGAGTAGAACTCCCAAATCCTTGTCTTTATCTACTACTGTGCAGGTAGAATCGCGCAATTCAGTAGCAAAATCTCTAATCCAGCTGTGAGAAAGTCCCATACTACCGGGTAAATTCTACTGGCGGCACGGCTCTACAAATCAGAAAAATAACAAACACAGCAAAATATGGGTCTCGATTAGGGCCAGATCCAAAGCAGGGGCACCTATTGATACTCCGACCAATGGTTCATCCACCTCATGCTGCTCATACCACACCACGGACTCGTCTTAACCCCTCTCGTTCCTCGTTCCTCGTTCCTCCAAAACCATTCCATCCTTCCCCCTTTGAAATTCCTCACCCGTCAGGTCCCGGCTCCTCTAGGCCAGTGAAAAGCCGTGGGAAACCCCACTTCCCCCCACCCATTTTTAATCGCCAATCCATCTCAACGACTGGTACGCCATTTCCTCAAAAAAGGGGGTATCTTCTCTCCTTGCCGCCTTTCTTATCCCAACTTCAAACACTTCCTTCGGGTATCCCTTTATCCTTAGCTCCTACATCAGTGTAATCAGCCTTGTCAAAAAAAAAAAAAAAAAAAAAAAAAAAAAAAAGTGTAATCAAGCTCCACAAAGTTGCGAGCGTGGTGTTCGCGTTATCAATCACCCTGCAGATGGTATTGAAGACCGCTGCACATTTCTGAATAATAGGGGCATACAAATTGAATATCCTTAAGGCCTTAAACATCCCTGGTACCCCGCTCCATATCAAATCCAGATTCTTGAACTTGTGAAATGTGTAGATCCAAGCTGGTTCATCTGACACCACCAGCCTTGTCTCCAAGAACTCCAGTAATCCAGTCCCACCATCTGTCCTTTCCAGTGTCAAGTCAGCTTGATAACACCCAGCAATTCTATCCATGATACTTGCCAGGTTTTCCTTACCCTCCCTCTGCTCTTCGTTGTACCAATTCTGGGGGACCCCACCAGCAATATTTCTATCCATGATTCGTTCATCTCTCTCTCTCTCTCTCTCTCTCTCTCTCTCTCTCTCTCTCTCTCTCTCTCTCTCTCTCTCTCTCTCTCTCTCTCTCTCTCTCCGCATGAAAGGACGCTGCCCTGCCCGTCACCTCGCCGCTAGTCCATTCATGCCATTTCCCGCTTCGGCCCCGCCCGTGACCTCGCTTCCCGCTTCAGACCCGCTTCGCATGTCAGTTTGCCCCCTCGCCTGCAAGCCCCTGCCACCCAGCCCGGCCTTCCTTTCCCCGCGGAGCACGTCCCTCGCCGTTCCCGCAACGCTCTGCTTCGTCGGCCGCCTGCGGCCACCGCGCTTCACTTCCTGGTGCCGGGCCCGACCCTCCCGTGGCCCTCGAGTGTCCCGCTCGGCCCGAGCGGTGCCGGCCCGGTTTCTGCTGGGCCCCACGCTGGGCCCTTTGCATGCATTAATAGTACAAGTGGACCCACCGCGGCAGCCACGGCACAGGAAAGGGGCATGTGACGAGGGAAGGGAAGGGAAGAGGGGGGGGGGGGCGAGGCAACTCAGATGCATAAAGGGGCAAACAGAGCAGGCGGGCAGAGCATTGAAGATGCACAGAGAACAGAATCGGGGGATGGAGAAATGGTTGAAAAGATTGAAATATACAAAAAAGTTTGCAGTTTGCAGCAAAGACTGCACAAAAAAGTTTGTAGTTTGGAGTACCGAACATGTACAGAGAACAGATTGGGGGGATGGAGAAATGGTCGAAAAGATTGAAGTGCACTAAAAGTTTGCAGTTTGCAGCAAAGACTGTACAAAAAAGTTTATATTTTGCAGCAAAGACTGCGTACACGGTTTTGGCTCTGTATATAGAAGAGGCAAAGCAGGCAAGAGATGTCGATCAGCATGTTTGTGGCTCTGTCGTTCTTCGTGTCCATTTCGGTTTGTCGCATGGGCCGGCGGCACTTGTTCGTAGCCGTGTTGTCCGTATGTGGTCTTGTTCATCTGTCCATTGACAATTCAGCTGGTCGTATGTGTATTTGATTCCATGTGCCGGCGGCACTTGTTCGCAGCTGTGTTGTTTGTATCCGGTTTTGTCCGTTGTTGTTTGTGGCTCTCTTCTTCGTATGTAGTCTTGTCCATGTCTTGTCCATCTCTCCATCGGGAATTCGGTTGGCACTTGTTCGCAGTTGTGTTGCCCGTATCTGGTTTTGTCCGTTGTTGTTCGCGGCTCTCATCTTCGTATGTAGTCTGTTGATTTTCGTTGTAGGAGGTTGGAGAGGGTTTAGTGCGGTGGTGAGGGATTCAGGGCCCGGAGGTATGTAACGGCCCGGTGCACAATGTCGGCTCTATAGGCAGGGAAGGGTGGGAGCGGTTACTGCATATCATGGTGGTGAAGAAGAATGAGGTTGTTGAGGTGATCCAAAGTACGTGGCGGGTGGGGAATATTATAGATGGCCAGTGTGTGACGGGAGGCAAGGATATCATGGATGAGAGTCGTTGCATGTGTGGCGCCCCAAGGTTCGAGTGGGAGCCACCAGGGCGGGTTGGGTTCATACACATTGTGAGGATGGAGGAATGGTTGTCGGGGCGGTGGTTTAGAATGAATGAAGGAATGTCTGTGGTGGGCAGTGGTAATGCGTTCGTACTGGTATTGGGGCCGCGACGTTCGGGGGGAAGGTGTTCTATTGTAGTCGTCGTTGATGATTTTGAGCAAGAGAGTTTTGGTTCGTGCGTAATGGATGTTGGGGTTGGGCGATGGATCCGGACGCCGAAGAGAACGAGTATGATTATCTTTGTAAATGGCAAAGAAGTCGTATATGTGTGGTGAGAAAGCTGCGTGGTCAGTCAGGAGGAAGTCCTCCTAAAGAATTTGTTCAATAATGTGTTCAATATTATCTTTATTAAGGAGAGTCAACTAAGAATCCCATCTAATCTGTCTGGAGGTTGTGGCGGTGGAAGTAGCCATTTGTGATGAGGAAGGGCATGAGGATGGGAGAGGGATCTGGCTCAGTGTGATGCCATCCAGTTCGAGCTGTGAGAGATTAGAGGTTGCAAGAGATGATGTAGATAGGGGAAGTGAAATTAAGGATGTTGTAGATATTGTGATAGTAGTAGATGCAGTGACGGAAGTTGAAGTGTCGGATGTTGAAACAACAGGAACTTGGACGTCTGTAGCAGCAGTTGATGGTGAGGTCTTCGACTTTTTGTTTCTTGGTGGATTTTTTGGAGAACTTGCAGGGGGAAAAAAAGGAACCAGGAGAGTAGTTAGAAGGAATGCGAGTAAGCGGCTGCAAAGTTCATGACCTGATTTCTTTGTACACAATATTTGTTGTTTGGTCATTTGTTGTATGAAGTGCGAAGCAGATATGGGCGGGATCACCAACTCTCGATGCAGCGACATAGAGTTGTCCATGTGCGAAGCATTGTTGTTGGAGATCTATGCTTGCGTGTTTAATAGATTGTCCTTGCGATTTGTTTATAGTAATGGCAAATGCAGGGCAGATAGGGAATTGACGTTTTTGCCAAGGAAAAGGGTTTGTTTGGTCGGTAACTGTGAGGAGAATGCGCGGGAGAAGGATCGACTGGAGGGATGGAAAAATTTGTGTGTGCAGAAGTCTATTGTTAGTAATAGAATCGACAATGAGTCGTGTTCCATTGCATAATCCGTTTCTCATTGCGATGTTTCGTAAGAGCATAACGAGTGCATTTTTTTTATATGAAGGATGTGAAGAGGCAGGGATGGGATGTCAATTGAATTGAGCGCATTGATAGGCACGTCGGGGTATTGTTCATTGGGGAGGAGCAAGTCAGAGCTGAGGCATGTTAGGAAAGGTCCCGGAAATTGATCGAGTATAATGGAATTAAGTGCGGAGGCGGTTTTGTTTTCGGGTGACAGGATCAAACGTCCGGCAAGCCATTGCGGGTTTTGAGAATTGGTTTGAAGTTGTGGGAATGTCCAATAAATAAGTTGTTGAGTTCCTTCATGTAGGCAAAGATGAGGAGGGAGGTTAATTGCAGGGATGTCCGCACTTGGGGGGGGGGGCAATTCGCCATTTTCAAGTGTGAGTAACCATTGAGTGTACTGTCGACCTTCGGGGTTGTTGATCTGAGTAAGCACACACATATTTTCGGAGAGACGCATGGTGTCAAAGCATTGCCATAATACGGATGATTTGGTGCAGGCATTGACCGTTTGTGCACGTGTTCCTTTTGTGATGACGGGAAGAATTTGACGGAAGTCACCGGCAAGAACAATAATTTTACTGCCGAAAGGCAAATTCGAGGAGCAAATGTCTTGCAGTATGTGGCCAAGCGCTTCAATATGGAATCTATGTATCATTGGGGCTTCATCCCAAAGAATGACAGTAGTCATTCGAACGAGTTTAACAAGTGCAGATTGTTTTGGAATATCCAGTGTTGATGTCGGGGTCGGAGCGAGAGGAGGTTTGAATCGTGAGTGGAAGGTGCAACTATCATGTAAGAGAGTAGCTGCAATGCCGCTTGAAGCAACAACTAATGCGACGCGGTCCTGATTTCGAATGTGCGCGAAGACCGTGTTGAAGCAGAAAATTTTGTCCGTCCCTGCGAGTGCATCAACAAAAAGACAGAGCGGTTCGTTATTTTCGGCCGCGGTGACGATGCGTTGAAAGATGGCGTGTTGCGAGGGTCGAAGCAGTGACAGATTTGTAGCTACTCTGTTTTGAAGACTTTCTTTGTTGAAGGAAATTTCATCGTGAATGATTTGGGGAATATCTCGTTGATGAGGTCGTTCAACCAGATTGTTGGCCTCGATTCGTTCAGCGGTAGGAGGCAGAGTTAGACCAACGTCTTGAAGTTGATGACCCTCTTTTTGAAGACGATTTTCTATGTCGATAAGAAGCTGATTCTGATGGTTCTAGGGGGAATGTTCGCAGCACAAAGATTTCTATGGAAATCATCAGCCATTTGTTCCCAATGCGTTTCAAGCAGTTCGTTAGGATCAGCGGGTGCACAATGTAGGACAATATGGACATAGAGTTCACGGACCATCGATGGAGAAGCTGTGAAGATAGCATCGCGTAAGACAACATCAAATTGAGTGTTATCGTTTAGGAGGCCAAGTGCACGACATGCTGCTTGGAATGACGGGTGAACCTCATCGCCAACAGTTCGAAGATGTTCAAATGATGTTTCGCCACGAGAATGTGGTGATTGAAGGAGCATTCTGAGAAATAAGGTATCAGCTGTATTGGAATGGATCATATGCATTCGACCGATTGTGTTTGTTGAGCGATGTCGTAATATCCATTGTTTTTTTGTCTTGTCGAATCGGAAGCGACGAATCATATCTTTATAGAGAGGTTTCATCTCAGCAAGGAAGTTAATGTGTTCAAGGTTTCATTTGAACCATGCAGTGAGCTCGGTTTTCGGTGGTGGTCCTTGTGCGATACGTGTAGCTTGCTGTCGGCGGAAGTATACACGTTGTCGATTTTCGACATGGTCAGGTAATGTAGAAACGGCAGAATATCATTGGAAAAGAGCAAAATCGAATATGCGCCAACATGATTCAGCTGCACCAATTGTGTGCATATCTTGGAATGTCTTAATTTCGTCATTTGTGGTTGTCATTTCGACAACCATGGCTCGATTAGGACCTTTCATAATATATCCGAACATATATCGGTAGGCCGCAGTAAATGCGAAAATTTCAACATTCAAATGACAGCGATAACGTAAGAGAAGGAAAGGGTTGTATGGAACAACCCAAGAATTGTTAAGTTGGTTGTTTTCTCGAACAATTATTGCACCTCCTTCATTCGGTGCACGTCTGCGGTAGACTGGATATCCGGTTTCTTCATTCCATGTTGTACGATCTGAAAAATCTTTGGGGAAGTGATGCGAACAACGGTCATTGTACATGCAAGGAGCTTGCGGATTGTGGATTCCGCAAGGGTTATGAATCATATGTGCGAGCACGAGTTCACAAAGTATAGGATTTGCAAGAATTTCGGCGTGAACAATGGAGTCAATATATTCTGGTGTTGATATTTTATGATCGTTTGTAAATGTGATGACCAAATGAGCATGCGGGAGTCGTCATTTTTGAGATTCTATAACGTATATATGGGCAGTTGTTGGTCCAAATATATGTGAAAAGTGAATGTCATGAATAAGTTGTTGCAAATATCCTTTGAAGACACGTGCAAGCAAATCCGGTCTATCTGAGGGTTGTTGGTTGTGAAGAAGCTCGTTTTGAATTTCAGGCCATCGTGAGTTGCAAGTGATTGTAATGAAAAAATCCGAAGGTCCGTATTCTTGAACAGTTGCCATCGAATCTTGGTAACGGCGGTACATATCTCACAGGCCACCAATAAATGTTTCGGGTAAGATAATACATTGTCCAACATTTTCGGTGTTGTCATATTGCATCAAGTGATCATGCAGGTTTTAGTAAAGGTCAGCACGAATTTCAGTTTGGTGCAACCTGTTGTATAAAAGGCGTCCATTCTCTATTTTTGCAAACGCCATGCATGTATATTCTTGGAAGAGTCGTGAGGCGTAGAACAATGTTAATCGTTCAGTGGCACGTGTGTTAAGGTGGAAAGCATAAAACTCGCGAGCAGTGATTCGACTAATGCCAGAATTATTTTCGTCATTTGTGTCAGGTGTCCAACCGTTTTCTGCAGAGGGAAAAAGGAGGACATAATGTAGTGGATCGAAAGCACGGTTTGTTTCGGCGATGGGTAACACGCCGTCATGACGACGATGTATGACTATTTCACGATTGATAGGTTGATCATGCATCAAGAGACATACTTCTTTTAGACCTTGAGGTCTATTGTATCTTCGATCGTGTTTATTTAGGGGTCGAGCATCGAGGTTAATTACAATGGGGCGGTCACGTATCATATCATCAGGGAGCTTGGAAACAGTGATGAAATCATGCACCCAAACATTACATACTAAGAGAAGACGATGAAGTTTACGCAAAAGTTGTTTGATTTGTTGAACTGTAGCAAGCGGCATATCGGGGGGTAAATCGAATCGATTTAAACAGACAATTGTTGCATCATGATCAATTGCGGATCATATATATACAGTTGTGCAAATGCGGGTTGATGATTAGGGTCCGGGAGAAGAGGCCCCGGATTATGGTGTAATTGACCGACGATTCTGAGCATGTCAGGCCAAGGTCCAGGGGGTGGTTGCGGTTCTCGGACGATTTGGGATGCAAGTGCAAGAGCATTGTTGAATTGGCGTGCCCGTGATCGCAACAATCTTGTCTGTGGAGTATCGCCTTCCCATAACCGGAGAATTTGGTCAGCGGCTGTGTTAGGAGGGGGGTACTTCCAAAGTGTTGGCCGAACATTGCCTCGACGACAACAAAGTGTGGTCCACGCGCGTTCATGAAACCATTTCTCTGCACCACAATGGCTGCAGGGTGTTCTGTTTCCGAGGTCGACAGTGTCAACCAAAGTGTGTACAACAATAAGGGTCGCAGTGTGAAGTCGTCCACTGTTGTTGCGCAGCGAAACCCGTGGAATATGTGCCTCTCTGTAATGTCGTTGTCTTTCTGCATGCCCTGCTCTTGTCCTGTGAGCAGCAGCACGCAATGATTCGGTTGTGCATAATACAAATGACAGAAGAAAAGAGAGGAGACATAAGAAATGGATGTCAGGTTTGGAAGGAAGGGTTGTTGCGGGACATTATGTGCCGCGCTCACCAAACAGAGGGAGCTGATATTCATAGACCACGATTTTGAGAAGATTCAGAGCGAGTTCAATTTATAGATTTACAATCGAGAGAAAACAATCGACGAATGTTACATTTCCTTCCTTTTTTTGAGAACTAATGAATGCAACACTATGCTTCAGTTTTCGGTCGGTGAACTGGGGATCAATGCTCGATTTCCGGAGCATGTAGTGATTCATTTGCATGACATTAAAAAGAAGTGTTTCATTTCGTTTTCCGAAAAACAATTCGCACACACCAATAATTTGTTGAACTGGAGCAATCGATCGATTCAGTGAAATCCGAATTTGTGATCATATGCTTCCGAAAACCGACTGCATATGATCTGAGAACTACCAACGCTTACGTAGATGATGGAGATCTGCACTTTCAGGAGGTTGTCGTCCATCTCTTTCATCATGTTCCCATCAAGCCACTGTTTCATTGGGCGAAGATGGTAGGTTTGCATGTACTCGTGAAGAGCTCTTGTTTTTCACACTCCTCTCTGACTTTCGATGCACCAATTATTTCTTTGCCCTTGTTTGTCTCTCGTCATTTTCCCTCTTCCTCCAATAGGGAGGGACGGACATAGAGAGAATTGCAAGGATTTTCGTATTTTTATTTTTTTTTGCCATTTTTGGTGACGGGCAAAGAGAGAATCGCAAGGAATTTTGTTCTTTTGTTTTTTTTTGTCTTTGCTGGCAGAGTTGAAAGAATTGTGCGTGGAAGTATCAAGAGGCCAGCCGCGATGTTGGGAAGTTAGCTCTTCTCTCTCTCTCTCTCTCTCTCTCTCTCTCTCTCTCTCTCTCTCTCTCTCTCTCTCTCTCTCTCTCCCAATATTCAGAACTCACATTCAGAACTCACCCGATGGCGAGGCCACCGGGCGACCGATTCGATTTTGGTTTTCTTCTCCGTGGAAGGACCACGAGGGCAGGCGCAATATTGGAAACTCATCTGATGACGGAAGATGGTGGGCCATAGCCAGTGCTTGGGGGAGCTAGGGTTTGTCATATCTTAGGTTCTGCCCGTCAGAATTTCAGTCTGCCAGTCGCCCTAAAATCGCAATTCAATATAGAGTCGGTGTCTGAAAGCGCTCTACTGGATTTGATGCTTTGAGTCAGATATAGTGATAGTTGCACTTCGCCTCACCCATAGTGGGGCATAGAGGGTCCTACAGTGCCAGTGTCAATAGTAGAAGTCTAAAAATAGCTTTATCAATAATTCGCTGCATCCTGGTTGATTACTGGATTGCATCAGTCGCTACTTACTCTCTGCGCTATTCTGGTCCTTCTACTTACAGTCCTAGGTCGCATCCCGTCTGACTACCTGACAGCGATTCTGGGGTGATTGCACCCAGATGAGGGTTATGGGCTGTGAATGTAAAATCGTAATCTGGTTTTGTTTGGTGTTGCCCTAAACTGACCCAGAACAACCCTCAGTGGCCTACAGAGGCCGAGCGCTCTTCTGCCCTTTACACCACGTCTCTTCTCATCAGGTGGCAGTGATTACATTCGTATGTGTGTATTGTAATCTTAATCTCTGCTGACCTTGTTTCAGTGTGTCTCTAATTATTGGATTGTGTGGGTGTAAGAAACTATGGCGGATGCTAAGACGAAGGTTGAGGAAGGGGAACCTTCTGTTACCCCCCCTACGGTTCCTCTCTCCCCCTTGGAATAGGCCCTGCTTGAAGCGGAGGAAAACCGCAAAAAGGCAGAGGCCCATGTCCAGCGGTTGAAACAGGAGATGAAGGAAGCTGAGGAGGGTAGCAAAAAGGAGGAGAGGAGGAGATAGTTGCGTACAGATGTAGGAAAAATTGTCACTAGCGGATCCTCCAGTCAGTATAGCAAGGACACTGCTGAGTTAGTCTTGCTGACAGACTCTCGCAACAGGTCCTACTTTTCTAACTGGGATCAAAGGATTCTCGCTGTAGAGAATCAATGCTCTGCCATCGACCACAAGGTCAACAAGTTGACAACAAGTCTTGTTTCCCTGACATTGTCAACCAGATTCCACAACATCTGCAACTTCCGGTCCCTCCTCCCCAACCTCTCCAACCTGTCAAGAGGCCGAGTTCACCATCCCACAGTAGACCAGCTTCACCTGCTGGTTCCCATGTGTCCACTACCTCTGCTCCCTCTGGCACATCTGATCAGCGACAGCCCAAGCTGACGCCACCTCCTATGTATTCTAGGGAAGACCCCAAGGTGGACGTTTCAGACTGGGTTACTGAGATGCAGGCCTATCTGGCAGCTTCGTTTGTTCAGAGGTAACAAAGGTAAGAACGATTCTGGGGCGATTGGAGAGGACTGCACTGAAATGGTGCACATCCTCTGCAGCAAAACAAAATCTGCCCATGGACAAATGGGCACAACAGCTGAAGGTGGAAGGGTTGCTGCAGGCCCTGCGAGACCGGTTCGCAGACAGGGAGCAGGCTCGTAAAGCAGCAAACAAGATAATGTTGCTGGGCTCATGTAGGTTTGAGGGCTCTCTGTGCAAGCTCTACAGTTTGTTCGAGAGCTTGACTGCTACACCCGGTTTGGAGATGAGTGAGTCTGACCAGCTCACTCACTTCCTACGTGCAGCACCTCCAGACTACTCTATTGCATTGTATTCTCAGGGCCATAAGGACTGGAGGTCCTTTGGCAAAGCGGCCCTGGACTTGGAATCTCGGCTCAAGGTTCAGGAACCTTCTGATGGAAGGAGGAGGCCCTCCTCCAGGGGACAACGTAGGAGGAAGGGCGCTCTATTGGCTGCTGAGTGAGGATCTGATACTGATGCATCTCAGTGTGGCAGTCCTCCAACTGAGACTGCAGCAACATCAGCAGTTGGGCTAGCCGTTCTTGCCATGGCTGAGAATCTTGTTGCAATGTTTAAAGGAAAGTTTGGTAACAGCAGCAGCAAGAGCTCAGCCAGCCAAAAGGGGAAAGGGAAGGGACGTGCCACTTCCCCTCAGGCCCAGAGACCTAACTTACCACGAGACGTCCATTGGTCAGTCAACCCCGTGGATCCTTCCACCCTTCCCTGGAGAGCGCTCAGGATCCAGGAGGGGCAGTGGTAGAGGAGGAAGGACCATGAGGTTTGCTTTCGGTGCGAGGGGGACCATTTTCTGAAAGACTGTCCCGATATGCCTCGCAAGCTTGGATCTAGTTAAAAAAACTAGACCAGCAGAGGGAAGTGGAGTTGGCAACTCCCTCCACTTGTGCTGATTCAGATTCTGATAAGTTTGAATCTGCATCTACCCTCACTGACTCTGTTGGAGTTGCTGTGTCAGGATCCTTTACTTACATGGACCCTGACTTGGATGAGACGTGGCGGGAAAATGACTGTCAGACTTTTGCAGTTCTTTGCCTATCTTTGCAGGAAAAGAAAAAGCATAAATCAGACCTCATCTTGTTGCGACCCTCCATCTTGGGAGCCAGGATCAAAGGCCTTTTAGATTGTGGTGCTACGCGGAATTTCATCTCTCCCAAGGCTGTTAGCAAGCTGCATTTGGATGGGAGATTGGTGAAGTTGCAGCAGCCATTGGAAGTCCGTATTGGGGACTCTTCCACAATTTGGATTACTACTGCTGTCAAGGGGCTACCGGTGATCTTCGACAAGCAAGAGAAGGTCCTGAACTTCTATGTTTTCCCCAATGTGCCTTTCGATCTCGTCTTCTCCATGCAGTGGCTTGAGGCCACTGACCCTAGGATCGACTGGCAGATCCCTAGGGTTGAGCTTCTTGACTGCAGAGGGGAATATCAGCCATGTATATTGGCTGATGAGTACCATCCAGTCAGCAGTTGCTATTGCCTGAGGGCACATGAGTTTTTTTAGCTCTCCCGCCAGACGGCCCACACACGTTTGTTTGTCGCATACGTGAAATAGACTGGTGTGGATGCTGCTCCTTGTCCCCCACCGATTTAACAGGTTTTGGATCGGTTTCCAAGCCTGATGCAGGAGCCGAATGGACTTGTCCATAGGCAAACCCGGCACAGGATTGAGCTCCTGCCAGATTCGGTCCCTCCCAAGGGTCGTATCTACAGGATGTCACCTGCTGAACTCGATGAGCTCAAGAGACAACTTGAGACCCTGACCAACAAGGGCTGGATCAGACCAAGCACTTCTGAATTTGGGGCTCCAGTTCTCTTTGTTCCAAAGGGAAATGGAGAGTTCAGAATGTGCATAGACTATCGGGGTCTCAATAAAATCACTAGGAAGTCGACATATCCCCTTCCTAGGATTGACGATATGTTGGACATGGTGCAGGGTTGCACAATTTTCAGCAAGACCGAACTCAAATCTGGCTACCACCAGATTGAGATGGTTGAAGGTGATGTCCACAAGACTGCCTTCAAGACCATATACGGTACTTAGTATCTGGTTATGCCTTTCAGTCTCTGCAATGCCCCTGGCACATTCCAGACAGAGATGCACCGCATACTCAGGGCTTACCTGGACAGATTTGTAGTTGTATACCTAGATGATATTCTGGTATTCAGTCGATCTATCAAGGAGCATGCGCAACATCTGGCTCAGGTTCTCCAAGCACTACACGAGGCCAGTATAAGATCAACAAGGATTCCTTCTTTGGAGTGACTTCTGTGACTTATCTGGGACATGTAATCTCTGGGGAAGGGCTGGCTCCTGAAGCAACTAAAGTTGCTGCAGTTCAGGACTGGCCACAACCTACCATAGTGCGTGATGTCCGGTCATTCTTGGGTCTTGCCTCCTACTACAGAAAGTTCGTCAAGAACTTTTCTGCTATTCCTGCCGCCCCGACTGACCTCACAAAGAAAGACACCCACTTTCTTTGGACATCAGACTGTTAGCAGACTTTTACACGCCTCAAGGAGGCCTTGATGCGTGCACCTGTTCTGAAGTTACCGATCCTACCTTGCCCTTCGTACTAGCCAGTATGGGGTTGGGGCGGTACTTCAGCAGGACAGTGGGCATGGTCTGCAGCCAGTGGAGTACATGAGTAAGAAGATCAAAGTTAAGAAGCTGCAGGACTCTACATACGAGAAAGAGTTGTATGCTCTAGTGTCAGCGCTCAAGCATTGGAAGCATTTCCTCATGGGCAGGCACTTCAAGATCTATTCAGATCAGTCCACCTTACAGTGGATGAAGACCCAAGGGGAACTGAATGACAAGCTTGCTCGCTATATTCAGTTCATTGATCTCTTTGACTTTCAACTGAAACACAAGAAGGGCTGCTACAATCGTGTAGCAGACACCCTTTCTCGTAGGCCTTACGCTCTTTATCTAATCTCCTCTACTCATACCTTTGGGGAGAGTACCCGTCAGACCATTGCCCAGTTACTGCCACAAGACCCGATTTTTGACCCTATTGTTCGGAATCTGCAGACCGATCCTGCATCTGAATCAGGATACACTCTGGTTTCAGATCTGTTGTATACTTGCAGCAGAGGAGAGGAGCGCCTGTGCATCCCTCAGGACCGCCGACTGAGAACACTCATGATGTCTGAGTGTCATGATGCTCGCGGCCACTTTGGGGCCCTAAGATCGTTAGCAGCCCTGTCGCAGCAGTTCTTCTGGCCAGAGATGAGGAGTGATCTGCTGCACTATGTTGAGACCTGTGAGTTGTGCCAAAGGAACAAGGTCGTTCGCCGACCTCCCCTTGGCCTACTGCAGCCACTCCCTATTCCTGATGCACCTGCACAGTCGGTGTCTATTGATTTCACTGATCTAGGGAGGACTACTCCTCGCGGTATGCGTCAGGTAATGGTATGTGTGGACCAGTTTCCTAAATATGCAGAGTTCATCCCGCTGCCAGAGGAAGCCAGGGTCCCGACCGCATAGGCGGCCTTTGCTGACAGGTGGGTCACACACCATGGGCCACCCACCTCTATTGTCAGTGATAGAGATCCGCGTTTCTGCAGCAATGAGTGGCAGTCCTTTTGTAAGGACTACCTTCATTCCAGGCTGGACATGATATCTGGTCGTCATCCTGAAGCTAATGGGCAAGCTGAAGTGATGAACCAGATCCTTTTCCAGTTGCTGCGTCTTGTGATCAGCCCTGATCAACAGGATTGGGATCTCCATCTAGGACGGGCACAGCTAGTGTACAATACGTCGGTACACTCTTCCACAGGATTCACCCCCAATCGGTTGCACTGGGATCGTGAATCACGACAGCCTCTCGATGATATCATCGACAAGGCTACCCCCAGACTGACGCCTAAGACCGCAGCATTCACCAGACAGTACGAGAGGGCTATTGAACGAGCCAAAGTTAACCTGCTTAAAGCCCAAAAGGCTATGATTCAGCAGGCTAACAAGCATCGTCGCCCATCCCCCATTCGCACTGGTGATTGGGTCTGGGTTCTCAGTTCTGAGTTATCTCAGGAAGAGGACGTTTCGCCCAAGTTGTTGCCGCGTTATATGGGTCCAAGGCAGGTTTTAGATACAGTGGGAGCGGATCCTTTCGGACCATCCTATCATGTGGATGTCCCCTTGCATCTACAAACCTACGCTATCTTCCATGCATCTAAGCTGTTACCGTTTACCCCAGTTGATGCATTTCCAGACAGGCCCCCTCAGTTTGGTCCCCTGATCCCTGGGAAGGGATATGAGGTGGAGTCAGTTGAGGATGAGTATGGGACAGACCCTGATAAGGAGTACCTTGTGAAGTTCCTATACCAGCCCCATACTGAGGACAACTGGTTTACTCGCAAGGGGCTTATGGAAACCGCAAAGTCTGTTATTCTCAAATACGAGGCTGCGCAAAGGGGAGAATCCCTTCGACGCTCTGCACGCCTACGACCCTAGCTCAGAGGTCCTCGCTCCGGGGGAGGGTAGGTCTGCAATGACTTGCTGGTTCCAGGTTGCCTGTAGCCTCTCTCTGACGAGGCTGTACCATAGGTAGGGACAAATTCGTAATTTTGTTTGGCTGAGGGCTAACCGAGAGACCTACCTGTAAGGAAAATTAGTGAGGGACATATTTGTAAATATAGGAAATATGGGCCCAGTACTACCTCGAATTTCCTACCGTTACCCTAACTGCAAATAGCAGACCCGGGCTACCCCTAGGACAGACAGGCCCGATGGGCCTACGCTGATAGACGGTCCTATAGCCTATAGTCGGGTAGGGAGAGGCCCTAGGGGCCGAAACAGAAAGGGTACCGGTCGGTCAGTCAGTCCGGTCTAGGTTGAGTCTATGCTAGGGTAGAGGATAGATAGGATGGGAACATTGGTCCGGGGCTTTTGGCAGTTGACACTTCGTGGTGGGAGTTGTTGCGCACGCAGCATCAGATCGTGGTGACTGATTCATGCGTGGGAGACAACGGACATAGCCAGACCTTCAGAGCGTTGAGCAGACTGGGGTCAACGCTGTCTGCTCTGACTCTCTGGGAGTGAGAGCGGTCTGGGCTATTAAAGGTCTGATGCATTGGAGCACGTGGTGCACTGCTGACCCCCCTCAGGAGTAGGGTCCCAGTGGCAATGCAGCCATAGCTGCATCTTCTCGGAGACTATCATCGTTTGGACTTCATCTCCATCAAAGATTGTTGGCGTTGGGCTTCTTCTTCATCATCTGAGTGGCGATTGGCTCTGGGAGCCTGTTGCATACTGGCGCAGGCCACTGAGTTGGATGTTAGGGTGGCGCTGGGTGTTACCTGGGGTTCTGGTGCTATTTTTAGCTGTTCAGAGTGTGTGGGGTTGAGGCGCTACCCTTCTGAGGGTAGCGCAACAGGGTTCCGAGGTTATTCAGTGGAGCGATGCTCTGAGTTTAATAAACAGTTTTAATACTGTGTTTGAGTTGTCATCTCTTCAATGATTTCTGGCTGTGATCTCTCGGTTGTCTTCTATGAATGATTGTTGGGACTTCTGTGGAGAGAATCCAATGTGTTGTGTATTCTGTCACTTCGCTCTTCTGAGTCTTCCGCTGCGTTCCTTTTGTTGGGCGGTGTGACACTCCACTACCTCTCCCCTTCCTTCTGTGCATGTATGGGCGTGCACGGGAGTTCCTGGGAGTGAGCGTTGACAAAATTTCAACGAACAATCATGTTCATAACACAGTACTTTGGACCCTGGGAGGTTCTGGATATTGTCGGGGATGATCCGGACGGGCCATCATATGTAGTTCAGATACCTGGTCACCTCCACACTTACCCTGTCTTCCACGCCTCCAAGCTAGCACCTTTCGACGAAACTGATCAGTTTCCCTCACGATGCTCAATGCTGCCCCCAACCATGGATGGAGAGGTCGACATTGACGGCATCGTGGATCATATGGAAATGCCAGTTCCAAGACCAACAGGCAGAGTGCGTCCTCCTAAGCTGAAACTGCAGTATCGCGTCCGGTTCAGACATCACACTGATCCTAAGGAGGACAGATGGTTTACCCGGGAGGAACTGATGCAGACCGCGCCACAGGCTGTCGCTCACTATGAGAAGTCACTGAAGAAAGGAAAGCGCCAGATTGAGTAATGGAACTTCTCAGAGGACTGTCGAAGTATGGAGGAGGGAATGCGAGGTTCATGGCCTCGATACGCCCTACTGGGTCCTATTTTCTGTGCAATTGGCCGCCCTAAGTGAAGGCAGGCTGGACTAAGGCCAACATGCCCATTTTGGGGTCATAACGCAACTGGGGAAATTCAGGCAGTTGCGCAGCGCCAATTGGTTGAGAGCGCCCAGGCCCAGGCTGCCTCTTTCGAATGTAACTGAGGCAGGTCCTGGGCCAGATTCGCAACATGGACCGAACACAGGCCGCAGGCAGTTGGGCACTGGTAACCACCACAGGCCCTGGGCCTGATCTGTCTGGACTGAGGCTCAGCCTCTCGGGGCCTACCAGAAGCTTCTGGGCCGGGGCCCAGCACCACATTGCCGCACGCAGCAGCAGGCCATTTCCATATAGGAAAGGGTCTGCCTCAACATTCGGCATTCGGGCACTGGCTGCATGCTGCGCAAGCACTGCTGCGCTGACGCTGGCCAGCGCTCACGCGCTCACGGGCGAGCTGGAAGGAGCAGGCAGTCATAGCCGAGCTGCGCTGCTGTATGCTGGATGGGTCGCATGGTGGTCCTTGGGTGCACGTGGCATCTGTGAGTGGGGGATCGAGGTTGTGAGTGATACGAGAGGCATACCTGGTGCTTGAGGCGAACGGCATTGGCCGAGAACTGCTCGTACTCCGGGAAGCTCTTGACGTCACCAGTGGCATTGTAGATAGGCTAGATAGGATCTGCCATTTGTAGTCTGGGCGCAGAGCGCCAGATAGGATGTCGACATTGGTTCTTTGTTGATGATGATGAGACTATTCCAACATTGTCACTTATGAGCATTTGCTGCGCTCTTATTTGGTGGAACTCGTGTTGCAATTCTGCTTTTGGTTCAAGGTCACGACTATCTGGTCTCAAGTGTATGATGCCGCTTGGTTTCTGAAGTTCGCTATCGCTCATTTTCCTTGCACAATACTGCTTTATCCCAATTTCCCAAAATAACTGTATAACCATGACCCCGGCCTCGCTATTGTCTTTTGAAATATCAGCCTTGGGCACTGGGCCCCCTTTCATGCTACTTGGCTCAATGTTTAATGTGAAGGGACGCTGGACCCGATTTCCAGCAGGTGAGCCATCTAAGAGCGGGAGCAGTAGAGGGTGTGTCTGCTATTACCAGCATCCCCCCAACTTCCCGTCGCCGATGTTTTTTTTTTTTTTTTTTTTTTTTTTTTTGAAGGCAATGGGGTTCGAGGGTGGGTATAAAGATCCAAGAAAGGCCGAAGGTACAAAGGGTAAGAGAGCAGCAACAAGGGAAGAGAAGAAAAGCAGGGAAACTCCTTTCCAAGCCACCAGTCCGGTGGAGACTGCCAAGAAGGCCTCGACCCCTTCGGTCTACCGCTCGTCTGGGAATCCCCAGAAATCTTACGACCAGTACACTGACACTCAGCATGGGGTTCCCTAGGGCGGTTAAGCATGGGACCGGTTCTGGTGGGCAGTAACACATAGCAGCTCGATCTGTCCCAAAAGGTTTTTCATCATGAATAGACTGCAATACTCGGAATACGGTTAATTCTTTTGCTGGTGTGATCATTGCTTTGTCATTTGCTCTAATTGCCTGGTTGGCATATGCATGTTGGTAAAGAGAGTTCACTGTGCTTGTAATTTGAGTTCCAGTGCGGTCTCCTTGCAGAACCTTCTACAATTTTAGATAAATAAAATACTCATTCATATCTTGTCCAGAACTACAAGAACATAGAGGTGGTCTTGGTGGATGATGGGAGCACACAAGCTGATGCTTTACAGTACCTTGAAGAAATTGCTCTGAAGTTTTCTACAAAAGGATGGTGAGGTGCAATCCTGAAACGGCAATCGAGACCCTTACTTTTGTTGTTGGTGTGGCTGTCCTCATTGTCGCAAACGCCGATGCCTCCATGGGGGTCGTCATAATCGTTGTCGTCTTTGTCATCATCACTTGTTGTTGTTGTTGTGGTGGTGGTGGTGGTGGGTGGTTGTGGTGATAGTTGTGGTCGTGGTTGTGTGGTTGTGGTGGGGAAGGGGGGAGGCCCTGTGGTGGTGGGTGGTTGTGGTGGTAGTTGTGGTCGCGGTTGTGTGGTTGTGGTGGTGTTGTGGTGGTGTTGTGGTGGTTATTGTGCTTGTTGTTGTGGTGGTGGTGGTGGTTATGGTTGTGCTGGTGGTGGTTGTGGTTGTGGTCGTTGTGGTGGTGGTGGTGGTGGTGGTGGTTGCTGTGGTTGTGGTTATGGTCGTTGTGGTGGTGGTGGTGGTGGTGGTGGTGGTTGCTGTGGTTGTGGTTGTGGTCGTCATCGTCACTGTCATCATCATGGTGGTGGCGGTGGTTGGAAAAATCAAAACCACGCAGTGTCAGCATGGCTCAACTCATGAAAACCAGCGCTGCATAGCTAAGGCAATCACATCAAATCAGCACTGCACAACACTGTTTGACATGAAAGGCAGTGATTGAATAACCATCAGAGAGTCGTTTCAGTTCTATGAAGTCTGAAAGAAGCGGCAATTCTCATGAATGATGACTCTTGTGGAGTTTTGTCCTGATGCTACAACAAAATGACATGCAAAAATTTAAACCTGTAATGTATGTGACATTATGACTCGTCCACCCGAAAGCAAGGGGAAATTGAATGCTTTTATGAAGATGCCAGCCTGAGGGTCTCCAGAAGTCAAATAAAAGTTTTGGTAATACCGAGCAAATATGCTAATACCACCGTAATAGCGAGTTGTAAGCTCATGTCAAACAGTCAAAGGTCCAAATCAGGGATAATAGGCCACACACACATATATCGCCATGGACTCATGGAGACTATATATATGTACATAATATATTTATGAGACAACTGCGCCTGTGACTGCTGCACAGTTTTGAATTCGCAGGAATAACAGTCCACTGCAAGCTTGGGCGAAGACCGGTTCGAAACTGCAAGAAAAACAGTAAGGTGGGGGCACGACGGCCTACCGGTTCAGCAATTGGCAAAAATGGGAGGTGGCGTTCGTTTTTTTTTTTTTTTTTTTTTTTTTTTTTTTTTTTTTTTTTTTTTTTTTTTTTTTTTTTTTTTTTTTTTTTTTTTTTT
>BFEA01000016.1:3791625-3809439 GCA_003427395.1 Chara braunii | reverse complement strand
GAGAGAGAGAGAGAGAGAGAGAGAGAGAGAGAGAGAGAGAGAGAGAGAGAGAGAGAGAGGGAGCGGAGGTTGATGGACGTGGAGTTGTAATTTTCTTTGTCTTTTCCTTTGCTTTTGTATATAAGTTTTGATTGCGGTCTGGGCAAGTCGCCCTTATTTTCTTTCGTCATTTCTGTCTCGATGTTGTCCCTCATTTGGCGTCTCACTCAGTCTCGATCCTTCCTCCTTTGTGTATATTGGATGGACGAATTTTGATGGGACGCTATGCTTGTCATTTTTGTCTAATCACCATCGTTGCTTGTCACTTTGATCTGTTGTCGTCACGATATGAGTTTGACGTTGTTGCGGTGTCTGATGCATGCGATGTCATTTTGTATGGTCGGAAATGATTGTTTGCGGGATCAATGAATGATTAAATGATTGGGTGATTATCCATGCCATGTGGCAATTTTGCATATAGGACCACAACCTCATTTTTGCACAAAAAACAGCCAACAGGCCCGAACACCTCGTGTGCGCACGTGTAAACACGATATGATTTACGCGGCCTACACGTGTCCACACGCTGGCGATTCGCGATCACTGACGAGCTTGGCACCTCCAGTATTGGGATAGGCGCGAAATTTCCTGTTTGCAAGCATCTGAGCTGATAGGAATTTCCGACACCATACCCAAAAATTCTCTTGTCAACCGAAGTACAATCGGAGGCATGCGGATAATTCTCACTACGCCCTAGCTAGTGACCCGCAGGAATGACAAGATGTCGTGCATCGCGGACCAGGGATACTTAGAACACTGGGAGGAAGAATATCTTAGGCGGAGATATCCGGAATTTCCCTGTCTAACCGAGAACCGACTGTGCGCCAGGGACTTTCGCCGAGCCGTAACCAGCGACCCGAGGTGTCCCGACTACCCGACTACTTATAACACGCAATATTTCATATCCCTCGGCTTCGTTGTTATCGCCACAAATTTCCCTCCCTTCCATCTTCTCCTCCCCTACCACCAACTCACAGTGGTGCCGTGGAATTCCATAGCCCCGTACTGGCCCCATACGCCGTGTAGAAATTGCAGACGACGTGGCAACCGCCGATCCTTCAGAACTCTGGAGCCTAGCCATAACGTGCGCCGACAATCGACACGTATCCACACTCGGAGGTCCGACCCATAGAACTCGCAACTCACACAGCGAACCCCTTCCGGACCGCTGTCACTGAAATTGGCGGATCGGACGGCCTGAGATGCATCGCGCATACCATCTGCCTTATGCTGCATGACATCGACCGCCACCGGACCGAACGTAACCCGTCCCTTAGCCTTATTGCACCTATGCCCCTGAACCCTCGCCACAAGAGATCTCAGTTCTGACCTGGGACTCTACCCCCACTTTCCCAAAAGTCTTTGGCACACCCATTTTCGCACTTCCAGGCCCACATCCCACTCCGATCAGGAAGTCGCGTCGGGCGTGAGGTTGGTATCGGAGCCGACACGTGGCAGGGTTGCAGGGTTTGTAGGACGATCTGGCTAACAGGGGGCGACCCCGACCCCGGAACGCGCATCGACGCGACCCCGTCCTTACTAGAAGTCGATCTGCGACTCGACTGGCGGCCAACATGAACGCTAACCAACAAAATCCGAATCCACAACAAAACCCCAATCAACCGCTAAATCCTAATCAACTTGCACCACGAGCACGGGCTCCCATGACGCCACCCGATCTCTATCTATTCGACCCTACACATCACCTTGCTGGAGCATGGTTGGCCACGCTCCGAGCGCAGCAGTACGACGACAACGAGGCACAGGTAAACATTCCCGCTCGATTGGGGGGAGACGCCCATCATTGGTTCAACACCTATGTATGGGTTGACCTCCCGACATTCCAGCGAGACTTTTTAAACCAATTTGATTATATCCATCCGGAACAGGCCCTTTTTATGATTAAAGATCGAGTTAAAAAACCCCTCGAGTCTGTCACCGAGTACCGAAATCGGTTCTACCGAATGCTTGTAAAAACCGAACGAGGCGAACAGGTAGGAAGGGATTTGTTTATCGACGGGCTTCGCAGCAGAGCGATGAGGGCGAAACTGCGGAAACACTTCTCCCCCATCAATCACACGCTGCAACAGATCATGGCAGCCGCAGAAGAGATGGAACGAAAGTTCGCCACAAGTTTCCTAGAAGGGGAAGATTATCCTAGGGAAGGAGACTCGTCCGAACTAGCAAGGGCCAAAGCTGAGCTGGCCGCGTTACAAAAAAAGTTCGAAAACATGGGGTTTGTGTCTGGCCCTGTCACCTATCTGGAACAGATTACCCCCAAACGACCAACCCCGAGTGTGATTACGAGCATGTCCGTCCCCGTGATGACGGTGCCCCCACCTCCGATCGAAAACCCCGCATGACCAAATGAATCTACCGCCTTATTGGAACTGACCAAAACATTAGTCAATCTGATTCAGGAAAGCAAAAAAGAACAGCGGGAACACAATGCTCGAATAAAGGCGATGATGAGGTCGATGCGACTGATAGCGGTACGTGCCGCCCTGATCCAACACGGGCTGGCTATGACACCCCCTCCCGCAGGGATCCCTGACAATCTGAACGTCTGTTACACGTGTCATCAACCAGGGCACATAGCCCGAGATTGCCCCCATCGACCTCCGCAACCACGAGTCGGGGCTGCACCGGTCGCAGCAGCCCCAATCGCTAACGGACCCAGACGAGTAGGGGCGCTGATGGAAGAAATGGAAGGAGTTGGAAGCGCAGTAGCCAACACAGAAGAGGCCGTTGAGCTTATTCCGTTGGATCAGTATGTAACGCTTGGTTATCCGGGGCTCGGGATGATTGGAACGATTAGACCCGCGCCAGAACAGAGGGAAGTGGCGGAATGGCGACCTTCTCCAGGGGAGATGGAGTCGGGAGGACCCACCTTCGTCACCGGAGAAATCGATGTTCTAAACATTGTGCGAGCCTTAGATCATCGGATTCCTCTTCCGATCGGTCATCTACTCTCGATATTAAAACAAGCCAACGAACGCATGTTGCAACACTGCAAAGCGAATCGAAAATGGTTCGCCCTCGCCCGGACAGCAAACACGAAAGCAAAAAGTCCAACACAAGACGAAAATGTTGTTGGTACTTCAGACCCAATACGGTTAGGATTAATCCAGAAGGACGATCACTTCCTACGGATTAAACCAATCCCATGGAAATCCGCAGAATGCGATATCGAGGTATGGGGAATCTCGTACAATGCTATTATCGATTCTGGAGCCGCTGTTTTGACCATCTCATTACGGGTAGTTGAAAGGGTAGGAAGAAAGAACGATCTAATTATGCTTGCGGAAAAAGATCAGCTCGTTTCAGCAGATGAAGAGAAAATTAAAACAGTAGGGCGAATGACTAATTTTGCTTTTCGATTGGGGAAGGTACATGCTCTGGGAGATGTCGTAGTCTTAAACGTGAACACTTACGACGTCCTTTTTGGCCTTCCCGCTCTTGTGGCCTTGCGAGCCAACTTGGACTTCGAGAGGCGATCGATTGTCCTCTGAAATACAGGAGGAAAGCCTTATGTTGTACCTATGAGGCTGACCCTTTGTACCACCGCTAACGTGACCCCGCGAGTTTCTCCAATAATGGCGAGAACTCTTCGCGTGATCACCTGGGACAACTCCGCAGACGGTGAGCAATCATCGAGGGATGCGGACAGGAGTGACGAGGACGATCCAGTAATCCTGGAACTGGCGCGACAGCGTATCGGTTACCCTGTGCAACGAGCGAACGCGATACCATTGAGCCTGACTGATCGAAATCTACAAAGAACACAAGCGATGATTCTGGGCGAACCTCTCGTACAGATATCGAGGATGGGCGATTCTTTGGAACCCCCTCGAACCCTGTACGAAGGTATCTCCCCTCTCCTCGCACGATATAACGACAAAAGACACTTCTGCGACATCACAAATCTCCCACGATCTCTTTTGCCACCTGCAAAAAGGATACGATTGTTACGCTTAGGGGCGGAGGCCAATTCCTTGAAACCCCCTGAGCGCCTCGAAATTGGACTCGGAATCAAAATCGCAACGAAACCCGTGCCATGGCAGGATATTCGCGACGGAATAACGCCGGAGGAACAGGTGGCCATTCAGGAACAAGATGCGCAAATGATGGCTACGATATTTTCCTGGCGATCGGACAATTCTTTCATTTTTGCACCCCCACCCGAACCCACCAAACGAGTAACACGAAACAGATCGATGTACAGATATGGGACCAGTCGTACGAGCTGCACGTGCCCCATTACGTACCCGACGAGATTCATCACCTAATCGCAGACATTCTGAAAAAATACCAAGGAGCGATTAGCGTGACAGACACGGATATCGGACAATCGTTAGTTATACAACACGAGATTCAGACCGGAAACCATCCCTCGATCCACTGCAAACCCTACAGGTATTCCCTGGTGGAGCGGAAGACCGCCCTCCAGCGGATTCGAGAGTTCGAAGCTAACGGATGGATCGAACCCGCTACTGGGCCATGGTCGTTCCCGGTAGTGTTGGTGCCGAAAAAGAACGGATCGATTCGCATATGCATTGATTACCGCAAACTGGATGATATCACGATCAAGGATGTGTACCCCCTTCCCAGGACTGATGATTTGTTGGATGTGATTGGGTGTGCAAATTATTTTAGTAAATTTGATATTCGCCATGGTTTCCATCATATCCTGGTCAAGGAGGAAGATCGACCGAAAACGGCCTTCGTACTGTTTGAAGGCACGTGGCAGTGGGTTCGGTGTCCTATGGGGATTTGCAACGCGCCTGCCACGTTTCAGCGGGCTATGAATGTGACGTTTCAGAACTTCGTCAACAAGACGCGGCTAACTCAGGGGATGATTAACTTCTGCGTCATCGTGTACATGGACGACCTCCTGGTCTACTCGGAGACCTATCATGGGCACACACAGCATATCGAATGGACACTGGGGGCTCTGAGAGCTGCTGGGTTCAAGGTCGCGCTCGAAAAGAGCGAATTTTTCCTCTCGGAAATCTCGTTTTTGGGCTACCTGGTGACACGCGGGGGACTGCGACCAGATTCGAGAAAGGTCGCGGCGGTGAAAGACGCCCCTGTTCCCACGTCACTGACGCAGGTTCGAGCTTTCCTAGGACTAGCATCGTACTATCGTCGTTTCATCAAGGGCTTCACCGCAATTGCACGGCCTCTAACGAACTTACTACGGAAGGACCAGCCCCTCAGTTGGGACGCAGAGTGCGAGCAAGCCTTCACCACCCTCAAGGACGCCCTGGCTACAGCGCCTATTTTGATCAGGCCAGACCCTACGAAGCAGTTCATTTTCATCACGGACTGGCAGCCGGAGGCAATTTTTGTTATTCTAGCGCAGAAGGGGAACGGCGGCCGCGAACACGTCATCGAGTATGCTTCCCGCACAGTGCCAGACGAACGGAGAAACGATTCGGCCCCGCAAGGCGAGTGTTACGCCGTGGTCTGGGGAATTCAGCACTTCCATCCGTATCTTTACGGACAAAATTTTCTTATGGTGACTGATCACGAGCCGCTGCTAGCGCTGAAGAGGCTCACTAATTACACGGGCATGATTGGGCGATGGGCGGTGCGCCTACAGGAGTACAATTTCGACATCATTCATCGAAAGACAGAGAGGCACGGCAACGCGGACGGACTGACACGTCTGCACCGACCAGCTAAGGTACCTAAAGGTGAAGAAATCATCCCCTGGAAGGAACCGGAATCAACGAACGGGCCCAAGTACGGACAAGTGGCAGTTCTCCCACGTAGTGAGAAGCGGGCACGTGGCAACGGGTGACGTAGGTAATCCTACAACATCTTTCTCTCCCCTCTCACCTTCGTCCCTTCTCTCTCTTCCCGACAAATTTTGCTATTTTTGTGAAGCGATTTCACTCGTTTACTTTGTCCCTATGCATCCTAGTGGGGAGGGTTATGTCGAGTGGGTAGATCGTCGACAGTGTGTCGCGCGAGCCCATGGCTCTTGCATTCAGTATAGAAATGGCGATAAGCCTTGGCTGTGCCCCTTGTGTCGGGTCGATAAGATCCCGACCGAGGCCCGATTTCTCGACGCCACGTCAGAAGGGCTAGAGAAGACCCGAAAATTTAGAAGGGCCGAGGTATGGACAGATATTGCTTTAATTGCCACCTTGGTAGGTAACCCCCTCCAGGACTTCACTAAGGAGGACCGGAGGAGGGCCAACGAAAGGGCTCAGGACTATCGCTGGAACGAGGGTTGGTTGGAGAAACGGAAGACCGATGGTAGTGGGATTTGGATGGTAGTGCCGCACCCGTTCATGAGGTATGCCTGGGTTAAGACGGCGCATGAGGAAACTGCAGCCCATTTTGCCGTTCGGATCACGGAGGCGGCAATTGACAAAAATGAGTGGTATTGGTCCAATATTCGCGACGATGTGAAATTCATCGTCGCGAACTGTCAGGTCTGCGCCGCTGACAAGGCGCCGATTCATCCGCCAAGATCGATAGTGCCGACGGTAGTTGAACGACCTTTTCAGAGGGTTGGTATGAATACTACCGATATTGTGGTGCCCTCTGGACCTAATAGCTGTGAATACTCAATCTTACTGGTATTCGTAGACCACTTCTCGAAATGGATTGCGGCATATCCGTGTCGTACGCGACTGGCGGCTGAAATCGCGCGATACGTCAACCGTTTTCTCGGAATGCATCAGGATACGGAGGAGATCCTCACCGATAACGGGGCGAAATTCAGAGGAGAGGTTTTGAGGAACCTGGTCATACATGGCGTCGCCATTCGGAATACTGCGCCTCACATGTCACAATCCAACGGGCTGGTAGAGAATGCAAATAGGGTGATAAAGACAGCGCTGCGACGAAACATCGTGGCACGGGATCCGAGGCCCTGGCCCGATATTGTAGATCACATCTTGGCGATCCATCGAGGGACGCCCCACGAATCGACGGGCCTGAGCCCCTTTCAATTACGGACCAATAGTGTGTTCTGCGTTTCAATACCGAGCCTCCCAGATGAATCTTCGTTGAACCGACGGCCCACGAGGGCCACGGTTCGAGACAAGGCCAAGCGGCACCTAGAGCTGATCGAGCGGTCCCTTCCTCAATTAGCCCGAAAACGCCAACGGATGACCGAGTTGGCCCAAGGCCGATAGGTCCGTAGCTACGAGGCCCAAAATGGGAATGCGGGTCCACGGCCCCAATATAAATTAGGGGACATCATGCAGGTAAGGAAATGTGCTCGCCAAGGTAAGCTAGCGCCACGATTCTTCGGGCGATTTCGCGTAGTCGAGCTTGGACCGAACGGCGTGAGCACCGTGCGGCTCGTGCCTGAGGTCTCCGGCAGCCGATCGGCTCGACCGATCACTCGCCACATGTCATATCTACGGCCTCTCCCATCCTCTCCATCTCCACCTTCGTCTGTCTCCTCCTCCGCTGTGGAAGAAGACGACGACTGCTTATCGCCCGCTTCTCCTTCTCTGTCTCGTTTTCCCTCAGATACTCCATCCCCATCACCATCGCCATGCGTTTTCTCACCGAACGAGTTCTCGGCGAGCACCTGCTGGCGCCACGTGACGACATCTCGGCGATCAGACAAGTCCACCACCCGCGGATCAGTCCGGATCTTCTACGCTTCGCGCAGTTCTTCAGCACCACGGGAGTGTACGCGGCGGCGGAATTTCGCTTTGCGGCCCATAGCCAGGCGCTCGTATTGGCTGAGGCATCGGCTTACCGGCGACTTTCAGTATTGGGAGTCAGCCACGTGTCCACCGTTGTTGTCTTCAGCGGAGATATCAGCACGGTGGATCCGCTACGACATACGGCTATTCGAGTATCGCGGAGGAGGTGGGGTGAGCAGCTGGCAGCGGAGTGGAGCCGATGGCTTGCGCGGCATGGTGACAATCTTGTCCTCACCGACAGCATCGACGCCGGCGGGCTTTACACGTCTCGACGCGAACCAGCGGTAGCGCATCCGGAGCTCGTCCCTTTTCTGCGTCCTCAATGAACCGCTCCCAGTTCTCAACCTTTGCCCTCCCCTCTCTCTTTCCCACTTTCTGGCAGTCTGATCTCCACCCCCGTCTTTCTTTCTGTATCCAACCACTCGCCGTCCCTCTCATCGAGCCAAGACAGTGGCAGATCTGATGTGAGCACTACCTCACTCTTTCGCTGTGCCTGGTCAAAGTGGAACTGACGTGGATGCGGGATAGTGAGCATCGCACCAGAAGAGAGAGTGTTGAGCTGCTGATCATCCAAGCGAGGAGGACGGAAGTGGAGGGAGATCTCCTCGGGTTCGTCTTCGGATTGGTGCAGCCAGGCCATCGGCAGTTGATCGTGCGGGAGCTCACGGTCCCCTTCGCGCAGCTAATCGACGATCTCCCCGTCGATATCATCTCGCAATGCGACGAGAGCCCGATGTCGCACGTCCTCCAGCGGAGACTGACGCCCTACTTGCAGTGGTCGGCCTGCCTGGAAGAGCCGGGAGAGGACGACAGCCCGCCATTGCGATCGGAGTACTTGGATCCCAGGGGGATCATCAATATCCTCTTCTTCCAGCCCAGGACAGTGTCTGAAGACGAAGCCATAGCGGTAGAGGAGGAAGAAGAGGAGGACGAGGAGGAAGAAACCCCGGAGGAAGGAAGCTACAGTGAGTAGAGCGAGGAAGAACCGGGGGCGGGAAGTGAAGAAGACGAAGAAGAAGAAGAAGAAAAAGAAGAAGAAGAAGATCAGGAAGAGGAAGAAGAGGGATCTGAGTGGGAGAGTCTGGGTGAGGAGGCAGACCACGCCGATATCCAGGAGGAAGATCCCGAGGCAGCAACGCGGCGGAGGAAAGAGATCGCGGCCGGAAAACAACCGCTCAAATACGCAAGTAGCGCAGGTCTGCCAAACTCGGACGATCCAACCAAGGATCCAGAGCTGCCCAAGATCGAGGATGGGGACCCTGTTGCCGAGACTTCGAGCGCACCGGCGCGGAGGCGACGAAGCCGATCCCCCTCCCCCTTCACCCGTCCCCTAGTTCGCGCACGTACCAATGCGGGGCATCGGGCTTCGTCCCCGGTCGTTATCCCGCCGTCCCCTTGACTACCTCACCCTTCGCTAGATCACAATCCCGGTCTCCTTCCCTCACAACACCTTCCCCACCGATACCTTCCGCCACTTCTACGCTACCCGCCTCGCCGTCAGAGTACACCCCCACCCCTCTACTCGGTGTGCCACCCCTGTCTTCTGCCGCCATGTCCTTCTCTTCAGTGCCGCGTGGCGGGGCCACAACATGATCGAGGTCTACTGCACGGTCACGGGGACTATCCCCGCGTGCGAAAACCATGATCGGTTCCGCACGGCACTTTTCCGCACCTTCGCCACCCTGTACCCCGATTACCTCGCCTCTCTCCCTCATAGTGGTACCCGATTCCCCGGCTTCCATCGGATCATCCGTTAGCAGTGACGGTAGCGGAGATGGAACGCTTTCTACCCCCGCTTCCAACCAGCCCTCCTCCTCCTCATGCCCCCATGTACCGGCTTCCCTTTCCTCTTCCCGCTGGTCACTGATGCACGAAGGCATGGCATGTGCCACGACGATGGCACGCACGATCCCCTCCTTCGATTGAAGAGAGCCCTTCCTGAGGAATTGTGGGATAGAGCCACGAGTGCCACACTGGATGACGTCAGCACTCTTATCACATGGTATGTGGCAACGAAGAGAGCCCCGCGTGTCGATCGATTAGAAAAATCGACACGTGTCGCGATTCAAGCAAGCAAGAGCTTGCTTAAGATTGGAACCCCCAAGGCGTCACATATGTGACGAACCACTTTCTGTTTCGCGCGATTTCCTGCGCGATGATAATGAGGGGTCCTAAGATGGGAAGGTTGGGCCAATTACGGGAGATCGGGATCGAAGGGAAAATTGCATTGGTGTCCTCGCTTCTTCGTCTTTGTGCGTCGCTTCTTTTCGGATGGCTGGGTTCAGGGCTGGGCAAGTCCCCGGATGATCGGTTGAGTGGCTGGCTCGCCGACAAAAGCGCGAATAATACTGTGTGACGTCGCTTCTTTCTTGTTCTGTTGTCGGGTTTTTGGCGCGGTGATCGCGCGGGAGGTTTTGCTTCTTTTTTGAATTCTTTTTCAAATCTTGTCGAGCCTTTGATGGCTCTCGGAATTTCGGACGTTCTTTCGGGATTTGCTTTATTAAAGCTTTTTTTGTATTTTCGCATTAGATAGGAATTTAGGAATTCGGAATTTCTTTTGCCGCGTGGTGTTTTCGTCCCCACGCTTCTTTTTGCGGCTACAACGGAGCTCTGATTAGTCGGCGCCCTTAATCTTGCGTGTAACTGTAATTTGGGGCATGGCGCCTTTGCAACTGTATCTCTCTTCTTGAGCTTCGCCATTCCCGCCCTCTCTCTTCTTTGCTGTGTCTAGTTGGCCCGCGGGCTGCATGCTCGGATCGATGCGTGGAGGGTGGCTACGTCCCCCACGCCGCGATCTGGCCATGCAGAACGTAGGCACTCCCTCCCCTTCTCTCCTTCTAAAGTCCTTGCAATTTCGTGTTCTTCGCGCATGCATGCACGCTATAAATTCCGGTTGCGCGATTAGATCTCTCTCTTAAACAGTTGCTGGAAGCTCGGGGTAGCGCGATCAGTGAGGGTCGGCTCACGAGCGAAGTAAGAGGTGAGTTGAAGTGGGAGTTGGATCTAGATGTGTATAAGAGACAGCATGTACACCTCCCCAAGTAAAAAAAAAAAAAAAGTGAAAAAAAAAATTATGAACTGTGAGGATAAAAAAAAAAAAAAAAAAAAACAGATGCAAAGGACACAAACTGTTGCATTTTGTTGTTTTGTCCTTTGACGGCACACAGTACAACACAGCGCACAACATGTGCTGTGTGTTCCATAATATTCTGTCAGTCGTTGTGCATGGACTGGCTGCCCGCAAACTTAGAAAAGAGTGTGGGGCTGATGGCAATGGAGGCATCAAGGCATCCCATTGCTTTTGCAAGCCGGAGCTTTGCAGCGGTCCATTATGAATTTCTGAGCCACTTGACCTTTTGCATTGAAGTAAGTGCAACTCACCTCAACGGTCATGGACTCTAGCTCATGCCGTTTTTATTTTTTTTTTCTCCATTACGACGCCATTATAACGGGGTACGATGGTGGGGGGGGTTCAAACTTAAAATGCGGTGACGAAGGCCCATCGAAAGGTCTGTTTTTTTTTAATCTTTTTTTTTCCCTTCAAGACGGGTGAACCGCCATGAGCGGCAATGCAATGGGGGTCAGGGGGAAAGGGGTCTATGGGTGCGGGGGGTAGGGTGAGGAAGGGGGTTGGTTGTTGAAAATTGAAATGCGGTATCGAAGGCCCGTTGTAGGATCTGGTTTTTCCATGGGTGTTGTATGCTGGTCTAGACTTCACGTTGGTTGCTTGCTGTTGTTGGCTTTGGTCGCTTTGATGATCTCCCCCAGCCTACATATTTCACACATTCTATTCACTTCCTACGGTAGTGCATGTGGTAGAACCCTCCAGTCTCATACTGTAGGTCACAGGTTCGAGTCCGGTCCTGGACTTTGGGAGGGGTCCTGTCCAGATAGGCCTGTCTCTACAGCATGTTACATCACACACATGATAGACACCACCCACACACGAGACACTACCCCAGATTCACACACACACACACATGATAGACACTACCCAAGATACTGACTACAGGTATAACCACGATAGGCTGATCGGAGGGATGAGGTTGGGGGCTAGTGGAAGGACGGATGATGCCCCACGACCTACTGAGTCTGTAGTCTGTCCCTTCCGATCCCTATAGGAAGTACCTAGCCGATGACCGGATTCTGCTGATGGGTGGGAGACAGTCTGTACTGAGGATAGAGCAAGTAGGCATGGGGTCCTTTTGGGGGGGAGGAGTCTCAGCCGATGATCGGGGATCTGGAGGAGGGCTGTCTATTCGTTGGCAGCAGATTAAGGGCGCATAGGGTCGCCCCTCCGCTGCGTCGAGGCAAGGTGTTTCTAGGGCGCCTATACATACTACCTATACATGGCTCACACAAACACTGGTAGAGGTGATAAGAGCACCTCTCACTGGTATTCACTTCGCAGATGCTCCATGGTGGGGAGCAACGTCTGCTACGGGTCCACGCACATTACAAAACATACACATAGCCTGCGGGCACATACCTACAATACAGGACACTCACACATACATAACCATAGGGCTGGGAGGAGGCCACAACCAACTAATAATAGGCGTCTCAATGATAAGAGAGGGCATGTGTTACTACTACTTAGGGGCTAATAGGTGATTGCTTGAGCCTGGCGTCCGAAGTTCCCGTACGACGAGGCTCGTTCGACTACTCTTCCACCAAGGCTGGGTCACTAGCCCTGGTGCCTGTCACTACTGTTCGGTCCAAGTTCCCCTCGATGGTAGGGTAATGGTCCTGAGTGCTGGTCACACTGAGGTAGGATGGTAGGAATAGGGGGTGCGCTGGGAGTATTGACATGAGGATGGGATGGGAGGTAGCCCCGTCTCTTCAGGGCAATCATGGCTGACAGCTTCCGGCGATCAATGTGAGCCTAGTAACTGGCCTCTACAACACCCTGGACTTATATGGAAAAAAAAAAAAAAAAAGGATCTGTTTTTTTTTTCTTTTTTACTTTCTTTACGATGGGTGAACCTCCATGAGCGGCAATGCAATGGGGGCTTGGGGGAAAGGGGTCAACGTGTAGGGGCATCGTAGCCTCGTAGGGTCTGTTTTTCTTTCTTTCTTTCTTTCTTTGAGACGGGTGAACCGCCATGAGCGGCAATGCAGTGGGGGTTTGGGGGAAAGGGGTCAAGGAGTGGCGGGAGAGAGAGAGAGAGAGAGAGAGAGAGAGAGAGAGAGAGAGAGAGCGGAGGTTGATGGACGTGGAGTTGTAATTTTCTTTGTATTTTCCTTTGCTTTTGTATATAAGTTTTGATTGCGGTCTGGGCAAGTCGCCCTTATTTTCTTTCGTCATTTCTGTCTCGATGTTGTCCCTCATTTGGCGTCTCGCTCAGTCTCGATCCTTCCTCCTTTGTGTATATTGGATGGACGAATTTTTATGGGACGCTATGCTTGTCATTTTTGTTTTATCACCATCGTTGTTGTCACTTTGATCTGTTGTCGTCACGATATGAGTTTGACGTTGTTGCGGTGTCTGATGCATGCGATGTCATTTTGTATGGTCGGAAATGATTGTTTGCGGGATCACTGAATGATTAAATGATTGGGTGATTATCCATGCCATGTGGCAATTTTGCATATAGGACCACAGCCTCATTTTTGCACAAAAACCAGCCAACAGGGCCGAACACCTCGTGTGCGCACGTGTAAACGCGATCTGATTTATGCGGTCTACACGTGTCCACACGCTGGCGATTCGCGATCACTTACGAGCTTGGCACCTCCTGTATTGGGATAGGCGCGAAATTTCCTGTTTGCAAGCATCTGAGCTGATAGGAATTTCCGACACCATACTTAAAAATTCTCTTGTCAACCGAAGTGCAATCGGAGGCATGCGGAGAATTCTCACTACGCCCTAGCTAGTGACCCGCAGAATGACAAGATGTCGTGCATCGCGGACCAGGGATACTTAGAACACTGGGAGGAAGAATATCTTAGGCAGAGATATCCGGAATTTCCCTGTCTAACCGAGAACCGACTGTGCGCCAGGGACTTTCGCCGTGCCGTAACCAGCGACCCAAGGTGTCCCGACTACCCGACTACTTATAATACGCAATATTTCATATCCCCCGGCTTCGTTGTTATCGCCACAAATTTCCCTCCCTTCCATTTTCTCCTCCCCTACCACCAACTCACAGTGTTGCCGTGGAATTCCATAGCCCCGTACTGGCCCCATATGCCGTGTAGAAATTGCAGACGACGCGGCAACTGCCGATCCTTCGGAACTCCGGAGCCTAGCCATAACGCGCGCCGACAATCGACACGTATCCACACTCGGAGGTCCGACCCATAGAACTCGCAACTCACACAGTGAACCCCTTAGCGACCCGAGGTGTCCCGACTACCCGACTACTTATAAGACACAATGTTTCATATCCCTCGGCTTCGTTGTTATCGCCACAAATTTCCCTCCCTTCCATCTTCTCCTCCCCTACCACCAACTCACAGTGGTGCCGTGGAATTCCATAGCCCCGTACTGGCCCCATACGCCGTGTAGAAATTGCAGACGACGCGGCAACCGCCGATCCTTCGGAACTCCGGAGCCTAGACATAGCGTGCGCCGACAATCGACACGTATCCACACTCGGAGGTCCGACCCATAGAACTCACAACTCACACAGCGAACCCCTTCTGGACCGCTGCCACTGAAACAGGCGGACCGGACGGCCTGAGATGCACCGCGCATACCATCTGCCTTATGCTGCACGACATCGACCGCCACCGGACCGAACGTAACCCGTCCCTTAGCCTTTATTGCACCTATGCCCGTGAACCCTCGCCACAGGAGATCTCAGTTCTGACCTGGGACTCTACCCCCACTTTCCCAAAAATCCTTGGCACACCCCTTTTCGCACTTCCAGGCCCACATCCCACTTCGATCAGGAAGTCGCGCCGGGTGTGAGGTTGGGCGTCACAGGGCGAGGACGATCAGGCCCAGATCACAAGGGACTACAAACTCCTCTCACATGAATGGATGACCATCGACGGCTCGGTCCAGCTGTGACCTCTGTCAGAATTCAGCGACACCTTTCCCCCACAACCTTATTCCCTGGTGGGTCTTCAGTGGTATTGGGAGTGGCGTATAGCCAGGGCTAGGCAGATGAGTAGGTGGCGCCATGTGGGCTGATGACGCTATCCTTCTCCCCATCCCCATTCTCAGTAGAGGGATGCAACATGGTGTATGGGTGTGTGCGATTTTGTTGTATCAATGAGACGCTGGACCCGGTTTCCAGCAGGTGTTGCTCCCCACCAATAAGATCGGAGCCACGAACGCTGGGTTAGGACCAGGAGTTTCTCTGGATCACCCCTGGGCACTACCCCCGGCGTTTTTTTTTTTTTTTTTTTTTTTTTTTTTCCCCAAAACAAAGCTTACTGGAGCAAAGATTTGCCGTTCACGACGATGGCGACTTTGTGTTCTACATGCAGCGCTCAGCGACAAGCTTCACAACAGTTCAAGAAAGTTCAACACAAAAGGCTCACTCACAATAACCACAGGGGCGAAGTCCCATTTGTATTGTATTCTATCATGGGACGCTGGACCTGGTTTCCAGCAGGTGATACTCCCCACCAATAGATTAGAGTCCCATGCAAGGATAGCTAGGGGTATATGCTTTCACCATTACCCCTAGCTGTGCCTTGTAAGTGTTAAAAAAAAAAAGAAAAAAAAAAAGAAACACCAGTACTTTTCCCAACCATTTTTCTCCAATGCGACCATGCTGCAAGTTTCGGGAGTCAGCCTAGTGGAGCAAAAGGGCTGGTCGTGCCAGCCAAAAAAGGGCCCGTACCGTTTTGTTTGTTTTTTGGCATGCTGGTGGAAATCCGCTTCGACAAAAGGAAGCCTCTGAGTACTTGTGACGTAAGAAATACTGGTCTTAGATAACAAACGGACAATATCTCTTGATCCGTAAAAGGGGACCTTGCCGGGTTGCCCCAAAGAACAGGAATTTCCAGAAGAGGGTTTAAATTTTCCCCATCCTCGGGAACTCACTCACCCTTCTTTGTCCCTTTTTTGTGCTTTTTTTCCCGCAAAAAAGTGTGTCTTAAATTACTCTGATTGCTATTGTTTATAATTTCCTTGTATGATATGATTTATGGGTGCGCAATGTGTGTGATTGCTCCAGTGTAGCCCAGTATGCAGATGCGGATGTGGTGAGCTGCTGCAATGACTATTTCTATGGGAATGACCCGCCACAACCCAACCAGGCTCCCGTCGGTCGGTGGGTGCCTCTGGGACCAGCGAAGACAGTAGGAATGTTCCAGAATTTTTACGGAGATACCAACTGCATGCTGAAGCGGGATGTGTTTCACAAGGTAAACCAAAAAGAAACAAGCGGAAATGGAAATGATTCAAAAATCATTCAGAAGTTCTGTGCCATCTGTTCTCTATAAACCGGGTAGCTAAGTGCGCCCAGGGTATTGTAGAGGCCGGTTACTAGACACACATTGATCGCCAGGAGCGATCAGCCATGGCCGTCCTGAGGGAACGAGGCTTACCTTCCCATCCCATCCTCACGTCAATACTCCTGGCGCACCCCCTATCTCTACTATCCTACCTCAGTGTGACCAGCACTCAGGACCATTTCCCTATCGAGGGGAACTTGGAACGGACAGCAGTGACAGGCACCAGGGCTAGCCATGACCCAGCCATGGTGGAAGCGGAATCGAACGAGCCTCGTCGCACGGGAACTTCGGACACCAGGCCCAAGCAATCTCCTACTAGCCCCTAAATTGACCAACTGGTAACTCACGCCCTCTACTCAATCCGGACCAACCAGTGACTCAAGCCCTCTACTCGCCCACCACAGCCCTAGTCTGCTACACACAGTCTAGCTGATTTTAAGGGGGGTACTTAGTCATCGAAACGCCTATCATCATCATTTAGTTGATCCAGACCAACCAGCGACTCACGCCCTCTATCATCATCAGTTAATCCAGACCAACCAGTGACTCACGCCCTCTACTCGCCCACCACAGCCCTAGTCTGCCACACGCAATCTAGCTGATTTGAAGGGGGGTACTTAGTCATCGAAACGCCTATCATCATCATTAGTTGATCCGGACCAACCAGCGACTCAGGGATACTTATCATCGAATGCCTATCATCATTATCAGTTGATCATAACCTCCTCGCAGCCCTATGATTGTGTATGTATGTATGTATGTATGTACTCTGTATCTTGGATATATGCCCATGGGCTATGTGTATGTTCGTAATGTGTATGTGGAGCCGGTTTCATTGCAGACACTGCTCCCGACCATGGAGCAGCTGCGAGGTAAGTACTGAGTACTGGTGAGAGGTGCTCTTACCACCTCCACTAGTACATGTGTGTGTGTGTACCTTGAGCTATGTGTGTATATGGTATGTGTGTATGGTATGTGATAGACTGTGTATCGTGGTTGTGCTATCTGGGTTGATATCTCTGTATGTGGGTGTATGTGGTAGAGACAGGCCTATCTGGACAGGACTCCCCCCAAGGTCCGGAACCGGACTCGAACCTGTGACCTACAGTATGAAACTGGAGGGTTCTACCACATGTACTTCCGCGGGAAGTGGATATAATGTGTGTAATGTCTGGGCTGGGGGAGATCATCAGAGCGACCAAGTCCAGTTGATGTAGCTCAGTGGTTAGAGCACCGGTTGGAAATGGGCATTGTGGTATGAGGTTGCGGGTTCAAATCCGCAGCCTTGCACATGGACACCGGCAGGGCGTTAGAATGACGCACGGCTGGACACACACCCCTTGGGATGACGCAGGTTAGCTAGTACAGACACTGTTTGCGCACCACCCAAGGGTTGTTCATGGTGTTGTATGTTGGTTCTGGGTTTCACATGGGTTCTTTGGGGGTGTTGGTATCGGGTGTTCTGTTGATCTCCCCAGTCTGGCATATCACACGTTCGTGCCATTTCCGCTAGTCGTTCACATTGTAGAGTCATTCGATTACACGTTACAAAGTCACGGGTTCGAGCTTGGTTCGGACCTTGGGGGGGTCCTTGTCCAGCTTACGCTGTTCTCTCTTCGATATACACACATGATGCTGCCTATAGGCCCTATACATCCTTTTTTTTTTTTTTTTTTTTTTT
>BFEA01000016.1:3705085-3734373 GCA_003427395.1 Chara braunii | reverse complement strand
CCCGTACTACTCATAGTCTTCTACCCAATCTCACTGTTTTGTACACTGAAGCAAAAAAAAAAAAAAAGCATCCCTCCGCAATGGCCATTGTCGCTGCTGTAGTGTGTTGTACTGCACTATTTGTGTTCTGATTCGTGGCACTCCATACAATTTACAGCCATCAAAGGTGAAGGCGGTCTTTTTTTTTTTTCCTTCAATTGTAACGGTTCACGGGCTTAAGGGTGCATGGGGTCGTGCCTCAAAGGCTTAGAAACCGACGGAGCACTGCTAAATGCAACCACGAGCTGCACCACACCACCTGCTGAGACTCAGGGGCTCGAACGGAAGGCAGACCCGCGTCTTCACAGTGGCTGGACATAAGTCCTGTCCGCTGGTTGCACTCTTCAAGGCGCAGGACTGCATCACACACCAAGCGAAGCACAAAATGGATTCGGATGTACAGATATAGTCTTTTCTTATCGATTTGCTTTCTGTTGCACTGCATTGCATTGCATCACATTCCACCTCATTGCTGATCCTCAGGCTTCAAGGATCACGGATGTGTTATGCATGGGTCTTGAGAGGGTATAGGGTTTAAAGGGCTCATAACACAAGATATCACATGTTGCCATACCTTACCACACCTACTTCGTAGTCTGCATGAACAACAGGATGCTTTCCCATACTGTTACTCATGAACACAACAACACAGTACCTACATCACTATAACCTACAGCCACTCCACTCTCTCCATATGAACGCAGAAACACAGACACGTTACAAGTAAGGGAGTGGGCCTGCTAATGCTAATCCCCACAGGGTACAATACTCACTGATTACACGCATGCATATGACTGGTTATCCTTCAAGAGGATCCTGCCATTGTTGTGTCTAAGGAAAGTAGGTTAATGTACAAAAAAAAAAAGGGGGGCTGCGGAATTGGTCTGGGTCAATAGGTGAGTCAGTGCTCCAGGTTGGGATGGGTAGCATGAGCAGCTCCAAGGGAGAGCGGACCCCCGGGGGTGGAAGCGGAATGACCACAGATCCTAGGAAAGAACAGACAATGAAACGCTGTGCTGACACACATTGCATTGTATAGGGATGCTGGACCCGGTTTCCAGCAGGTGCCGCTCCCCACCAATAGATGGAGCCTTCAAAAGGGGAGGACACTTATCGCGGATGCTCTTATCACCTTGATAAGTGACCCACCCACATGGATGGAAATACCGAGTTAACTTCCATTGATTGGAAAACAACAGCCACACTTATAATGGAATCAGTCCGAGCTCTTCTAATCAAGATCACTAACCGCCCCTTCCCGGCCACAGCGCTGTCACAGGACAGGGATTTAGTCCCTGCTGCGACCTCAGCGCCCAGCATCACCTGGCCAGGCGTTGTGATCCGGGAATTACAGACTATAGCTCGAAGCTTCGAGCTCCCCTCCGAAACAAGGGTCCTCACTTTCTCTAAAGAAGCACAGGTGCAACAAATGGTTCCTGACCATTTATTGCTCCCCCTTCTGACTATCAAACCGCTCGCTTCTGCAACAGACAACCTCCTCACAGAGCCACTAACTCCGGGAGGTGAAAACGGAAATGAGGACTCCGCCTCAGACTCTGAATCAGATTCTGGGTCTGGATCTGATTTGGGATTCGAATGGGACCCGGTGCTTCTCAACGACAGACCCAACGACAGACCCAATCTGCTTGAAGGAAGGGCTTCCTCTTCGCCCCCCGTCGCAGACCAAGATCTGTGCCAGGAGGGACGTGTTTTTGATCCTCGCTGTCTTCAACAGCGGTCAAAGCCCAGTTGCCTGCTGAAACACAGGAAATCCACGCCTCGAAGGACCGAGCACTAACCCGGAGGCCCACATTCCGGGATGTGATGCAGGACAAAGCCCAGCTCACCCCCGCAGATAGTATGAAGCCGGGGGTTGTTATCCTCCTGGTCAGACGCAGCCGGCCAGAGGGGGAATAGCAAGTTGGTCTTAGAAGGAGCATGACCCGAGTCCCCAATCTGGTGAACAGGTCCCTTAAAACATCACTGAAACACCAGCAGGCCTCACAATACAAGGTTGGTGAGGCACAACCACACAAGTTATGACACGTCACATGTTGAGGAACCATCTCAACCAAAACGGGGATCGGGGGGTGATCGGAACGGTGTTTCCGAATGACCTCCCCTACCCAAAAGGGACCACTCCGGTGCTTGTGCTCTTTAACTCAGCATCTCAGGAGAGCCAGCAACCGAGGCAACAGGACCAGATACAATGGCTATCACAGATGGAGCTTCTGGATACCCCCACATCACACCTGAGATCCGATAATATATGGTCAGCCGCGGACCAGGTGGTGTTCCTACTCAGGCTGCTAGAAGAGGCGGCCCTTGACGAGCACCGTCTTTGGGATGATCCGCCTTTTGTTAACAGTCTGTCACCAGGATCCATTACCGCAGCTTAAATCAAATGATGATAGAAAAACTTTTTTCAAAGCTTTTCTCAACTCTCTCCTCCAAACATCCACACTCACCTCTACTTTTTACTCAATGCAACATGTACACACACAGTCACATCAATACAATGGAACACAATACTATAACAACACAGATATTCATGAAATGGGCCATCCTCAACAACCTCAACAACAGCAACACCAGATGGACCCAACATCATAACAACATCAACATCATCAGCAACAACCGGTTGGTACCTCCCGGGATCAACACCTGAGTGCGGGGGAGCCCCTGCAGTTACAACCACGGGGACTGAGCCACACCCAGGAACAAGGAGCTACCCACCCGGAACATCCGGAACCTCCGAGATGCCCCTGCCCCCCTTGGCCTCCACCTCCAATCCAAAATGTACCGACATGGGCCAAAAGATCGATAAATGTCAATGGCCTGGCGACGCCAAATGAGCTAAAAAAAAATGTCTTGTGGAAAATGATAACTCAAGATATGGGGGGGAAGTGGCCTGATGCCATAGCAGCACAGGAGACCCATCTGACTGATTCCCCCCCCCCCCAAGACAGGCCATCCCAAATTTGGCCATACACGGCCTTCGCCGCCCCGGCCAGATGCTCCGCCTCTACTGGGGTAGCCATATGGCTTCCCCCCTCGTCAAGACTCACCCCGATTCAGGCTGATTGGGATAAAGTAGATGGACGGTGGATTTGGCTGAAGGCCACGTCGGGACTGAAACAATCTATGTGGTGTGTGTGCACGCCCCGAATGATCCAACACTCCGAATCTGTAGCGGACCTCTGGTTGGCCTGTGAGACCAGCCCCTTGGCCTGTTCTCAGAGGCCTGTGTTGTATTCGGGGTAGTCCAGTCCAGGCCGGTACCTCTGTCGGCCAGTCCAGTCCAGTCCAGTCAGTCCGCTGGGGTATACCCCAGCCAAAGTCTGTATTTCGGATCATTCTACATTCGCACAGTTTGGAGTACGTGCGTTGGAGTCTCGCGTGAGAGCTGCGCTGTGCTATCTTGCTCCACTTTCATCCTCCATCTCCATCTCCATCCCAGGCGGAGCACCACACCTGGTGGGTCCGCCACACTGGCATCGGAGCGGGAACGTTCCCCGCTCCCACCCACCACACCGCATAGCAGGAAAAACCGCAAAACCCGACACCGGTTTTTTTGGCTGTTTTTCGGTCGCCGTCAGGGAAAAGAAGCGGAAGAAGCGGAAAAGAGGCGATGCAACGCGCAGCAGTGAAGGAGGCACAACGCATGGCCAAGCCCACCGCACACACACGCGCCACATGCCCCTGTTGGCCCCCACCCCGCTCCCGGATTATTTCTTACCAAAGATCCAAGATGCTGCAGCTGCCAGGGTTTGAACCTGGACAGCTGTTGGCGATGCGCATGTGTAGCCACGACTGTAACACAGTGGCCATAGTGTGTCTATGGCTTAGTAGTGCGGCATGCTGCTGTTGAAGAGGTGTTGTGCCAACTATTTATCCCCCCCCCCCATGCAACGAGCACCGGCCAACACGACAGCAGCACGTGGCCATCTGCAGTGCCACGTGGCAGCTTGCCATGGAGGTTGAAGACCCCCCCCTGGCTAGGTGGTTGCGCCACATACATATATATATTTTTTCTTCACTATCTTTCCACTTCTGCAGCAGCAGTTTGGCAGCAGTTCAAGATTCACCACTGGCTAGAGGGTTGTGCAACTGTGGCATTAGGGTGGCTGATCAATATCTCAGCCAACCCTGAAACATCATCATCATTGTCTTCTATTGCTGCGGCAGCAGGTCAGCAGCATTTTGAAGGCCAAGATCCTGTGGATCTTGGTAGTGCTCCGCTCTTGGCCACCCAAGAGCTTGGTATCACCATCCTACCCACGAACCTACTCTCCCCCAACCCCTTCTCTCTTCCCCCCCCCATCATTACTCATACACCCTACCACTACTCCCTCCTCCTACCTCCCTCTTCACTCATCTTCCACAATCCTTTTTCTCTCCTCCCCTCTCCACTCACCATCTTGTACTAATCTCTTCTACCCCTCCTCACCTTTTCCATCCCTATCTCTCTCATTCTCTCACCCTCCTCTACCCCCTTCTGTCCCCTAACTATAACCCCATCACTTCCCTCATATCCCCCTTCACTCTTTTTCTCTCTCTCACCTATTTCTCTCTTTTCTCCTTCACTTTTTCATCCCCCTCCCCCCCAACTTGGAAATTTTCCTGTTTTTCTTTTTTTTTATCTTTCTTTTGATTTATATTTCCTTTTTTTTCCAAAATTCCCCACCTTCTTTTCTCATTTTCTGATCTATTTTATTTTATTTTTATTTATTTTAAAAATTATCTTATTCCCCACCTTCTTTTCTCATTTTTTGATCTATTTTATTTTATTTTTATTTATTTTGAAAATTCGAATTTCTTTGCGGCACCCTTAAATCTGATTAGGAGTTAGTCATTCTTGCTTTCGGCACACATTTTGACCCCGTGGGGGTAACGAAGTGCTGCCGAAATTTTCTCATCTTACTTAGCCTTTCTTCTTGATGGCACACTCGACCCCATGGGGGTAACGAAATGCTGTCGAAAGTTTTTTAAAATCCAACACTTAATTTCTCTTCACCTCCTCATCTATTTATTTATTTATTTATTTATTTATTTATTGAAAATTTAATTTGCAGCATTTTGAAACTTACTGTGCTTATCTTGGTCCTTAACCTCATGGGGGGTAGGGAAATGCTGCCAGAAATTCCAAAAAAATAAATATTATTTTTCACTTCACATTTTATTTCCTTATTTCTTTAATTATTTTTATTTTTTATTTATTATTTATTTTTTCTCTCAAAATTTCACTGTTTATTTATTTTTCTTTTCGCCTCTCCTTTTTTTTTTTTTTTTTTTTTTTCAAAAAAACAAAGCTCCATCTATTGGTGGGGAGCAACACCTGCTGGAGGGTCCAGCGTCCCATAGATACAACCATATCCTCGCAAAGTGGCACGAACAGGGAACCGGGCCCAGCGTCCCATAACGAGTACATTCAGAAAACTCATCAGAAAATATCCTGAAAATGAGACTAAAAACCTACTAGAAAATCCAATCGGCCCTTTTTTTTTTCAGAATATATGTCGACAAGCCTCCCAACCACTAACAGATAGGTAAACCTGTTCAATCCAATCTCGACCATCACCAACATGGCTGTATCCAGCACGAACCCAAGCTCTTCCCGGCCTCATGCTCCCTTCAGGCTAGGTTACAAAGTTGCACCACCTTGCTCCAGCCCCGACCAGCATTGCTTCAGTCCACAACCCCCGATGACCACAAAGACTGCCCCTACAAACAGCCCTCCAGATCTCTCTACCTGACCTCACGCCCCCATTAGGCTAGGTCACAGAGTTGCGCCACCTGGCTCCGGCTCCGGCCATCGTTGCTCCAGCATCGGTTTTCGAGGGCCACGGAATTTTCAACCACCCTATGCAAGATCGAGAATGAATTGCCAGATCACACCTATTCCTACAATCCTCCTTGAGAGGCAAGCCTAATTTAAATATAAAAAAAAAAAAAAAACTCAGAAATATTCAAAAAATTACATGTCGACAAGCCTCCCAAACTCCAATCAGATAGGTAGAACCCACTCAATCCACCTTCGACCGCAACCAGCATAACTATATCCAGCGCGAAACCAAGCTCTTCCAGGCCTCACGCTCCCTTCAGGCTGGGTTACAGAGTTGCACCACCTTGCTCCAGCACCGGCCAATATTGCTTCAATTTCGCCCCGCCAACAGCCCCCTAGATCTTTCTACCAGGCCTCACGCCCCCATTAGGCTAGGTCACAGAGTTGCGCCACCTGGCTCCGACTCCGGCCAGCGTTGCTCCAGCATCGGTTATCGAGGGCCACCAAATTTTTAACCACCCTACGCAGAATCAAGGATGAATTGCCAGGTAACACCTATTCCTCCAACCCTCCTTGAGAGGCGAGTCATCTAATGATGACAATAATTAGGAAAAAATCGAGGCAGAAACGAATTTGTATCAAAAATTAAGAAAAAATCAAGACCCCACAATCACTGATAGAGAGAAGTACTGAGTAACAAAATTGGCAAGAGGTTGTCCGAAAATCAGAATTAGGTAGTAACAATTTGGCAAGAGGTTATCCGAAATTCTGATTTAGGTATCCATACAGGATTTTCGAATCTAGTTCCAAAACCACGGGTTGAGGGATGCTATGCACTAGCAATAAAGGAATCCACCGTAGAGCTTATATTGGTACAACATTCTGCATACGAATCTCACAGAAGCCAGTAGATTGAAATTTTGAAAAAACGAAAAAATCAGAGAATCGATATCATGAATTTCAACCGCAGAGTTGAAAGCTTCAGAAAACTATTAAGAAGGTAGGAAAATCATTACTACTCAAAACTCAAAAACAAACTGAGAGTCTTTCACGCGAGAAATCATTCGCAAAATCAGTATCAGAAATTTCAAGTTTTATTAGGGGGGATCAGCCCATGGGCAAGACTGACCATAAGAGCCATCAATCGACAATATAATCGCCGCCCCCTCTTCCTCAGCAACATCTTCCTACCCCATCCCCCTCGAACCCAACCCCAACATCTTTGGGGAACGAGGAACATCCTTTGTCCCACTGCTAGCCCCTAGGCTTCTACGCAATGCTAACACCGAAGAAATTGACGGCCATCTTCAATCCCCCAGGAGGAATCAGAGATGGTGTGGCGCCTCCTCACCAAACCCGTTGGTGAGCCGCCACAGGGAGTTCAAGCCTCCATATGAAACCACTTACCGTGTTGTTGAGGAAGAAGGGGAAACCCCCATAACCCTAGCTCTTCTGACCCGTAGCACCGCGATGTACAACCTCCTTTCAACGTAACGCGGACACTCCTTCTTGAACAACCTTCCTCTCTGCAATCGTCGAAAGGAAAGCACCTCCATCCCACATAACCCACCCACCCATGAGGTCCGTCTGCAAAAGGCAATACCCAGCCATCCCTGCAGCCGCCATAAAGGTCGGCACTCACCCAGCAAGCAGTGCTGCTACCACCTTGCCCACCCACCACCATAGCCAACAACCACCGCCCGACAAAATGCAAAAAACCATCGGCCAGATCTTCCTATCACAACGTGCGGTGGTGCTGCCACCATCTCTCCCACCCGGCGCCATAGCCGACAACCATCCGACGAAGTGCACCGGCGGCGTCCCGCCAAAATTCCCATCGCGCTGCGTGGCGCCCGCCGCCAAATCCCCAGCCGCCAAGAATTGTACCTTCCCGATACTTGCTATTTTATTTTCTTGATTAGGTCACCGGTACCCTACCCTAACCACTCAAACTCCGGTTAGGGTTTTCTTAGGGTTTTTCTAGGGTTTATGGTTCTCCTAACCCCCCTACCTCCCCTTTCCATTCGGGAACCCTGGACCCGAGCCACCCTTCCCCCTTTGTGGGCGCCCGCGCTCGACTCGCTAGCGCCGCCCGTCTCTTTCTACCGCAGACCCCCCCCCACGCCCTCTGCTCACGCAGACCTCCTCTGGCCTCCTCCAGTCCGGCCCGTCACCTCCCCATGGCTGACGGTGTGTCACAAGCCGCCAACGCGGCGACGACCTCGGCACCGGGCTCCATACCTGTGCCGACAGACCAAGGCAATCAGCCCCAAGGGGATCTGCACACCCTCCTCACCTCCCTCCTTACGCCTTACAGGCGCATGTGGCGACTCTTGCCGCTGGCCTGCGGCAACTCCAGGACGCCGGCCGTCCTTCCTCTCCCCACTCTCTCTCGTCCACTGGCTCCCAGTCCGGGTCCCCCGTCCTCCGACATGGTGGCCATGGCGAAGCTTCCTCCTCCGCTGCCCCCGACCCGACCATCCTGGTGACCGTCCACACTCCTAGCGCGACGACCTCCACGGGCTAGGCCTTCCCTCACTCTATGGGCGCACCCGCCCAGATTCCGGTCACTTTCAGGGCTCGGTGTCCTTTCCGCTGAGGAGCGCGTGGCCATTTTGGGCCGGTGTGGGTGTTTGCGCTGCCGCCAGGACGGTCATACCTCCTCGCGGTGCCCTTACACCGCCGCCCTCGACCGCCACTACGCTAAGCTCTCTCGCCAGCGTCGTGCTCAGTCCCCCCCCGACACCTCGCATCCCCGCGACGCCTCGCATCCCCGCGACGCCTCGCATCCCCGCGACGCCTCGCATCCCCATGACGCCTCCTAGCCACGGTGCAGTGTACACCTGCGCCCTCCTCAGTAATCGACTTCCCGACATCTCCGTCGCGGTTTGCCCCTCTCGCTACTGGAGTTAAGGTATCGCAGGACCCGTGTGTATTCAACCCTCTGTCGCAGTACCGCATGTGCCTCCGGAGACCACCGTCTCCCCTCCTACCTCTCTGCGACTACCGACGCGTCGAGCCATTCGCTCAACCCGTTGCCGCGAGAAGCTTGCGACTCGCGAGGACGTTGTGTCCTCCCTTCTGGACTTGAGCATGCTCCAGGCTCGTCAGGAGCGACTCACCCTCCATGTCGCTGCACTGTGTCGCCTTCTCACTATCCTCTCTGACCCTGATCGCACCCTCCCAATCATTTCAGTACGACTGGAGACCTCCACGAGGGTGTACTCAGCGTTGTGGGATTTTGGTTCTCAAGGCGACTTCATTCGCCCACGTGTGGTGAAAAAAGCCCGCTTACCCACGACAGGGTCCCTGACTCCCATCTCCGTCACCCTAGGAGATGACAAGACTCAGCGCTTCTTCGATCAGACGGTCACCGACCTCCCTTTCTTCCTCACTCTCGAGCCGACTGATCGTCCCTCGGCGTTGTCGTACCAAATACCCTTACAAGGGTATTTGGCGTGTTTTCTGCAAGATACGCTAGTGCAGCCTTGCTCGTCTAACGGCGCGCGCGCGAGAGGGAGCTTAGGTCCTCGTCTGGGTGAGCGCCGCGCGCGGGGTATTGACGGCGAGGTGCAACCATGCGCAGTCTGGATGTGCGTGGCGTTGCGGGCCAGCGAAAGAGCGCAGCCCTTCGTCCCCTTACTTTTTTGTGTCTGCGCAATTATTTTTATGTATTATTTTTATTTGTATTTCTACTTCTATTTTTATGGATGTCTTTGACCCGGTGACCAGTCCCGAGAACGACTTCGGGTCCCATGGGCCTGGCTCGGCTACTACCTTGCCGGGTACGGGTGGTCGATACGGCAGTCGAAGACCTTGAGTAGGCCCATCGAGACTCCGGCGTGATTGGGGGGCTGACAAAATCCTATCCGCGTCGGACCTCGGACTGAAGAGATTAACATGTGTGAGAATGGTGGAGTCCGTGGTCGTGGTTTCTTTCGTTTCCCAATTGGAGAGCGCCGATAGCCTAAAAAGTGGAAGGGAATTGGAGAACATTCCAAGTGTGTCTGCGGGGCTGCAACCGAAGGGTGGCAGGGGTCGCAGCGGGGGCACCGTCCGCCGACCAGGATCTGCTGTAAGAGGTTTGAGCGTGAGTGTGAGCATGCCCGGATGGGGTCCGTGAGACGGTGAACCGCGCCTTGGATGCAAGGGGAGGGCTGCCACAGGGTTGGTTGTGCGGCAGGGTTGTTCCAACTGGTGTTCACACGGGACCCTCTCCACTTTGGTCCTCTAAAGTCTCGTTTGAATATTGCGAATACCACCAAAGATCTGCTTCGGGGCCCGCATCACCTAGACTTAGATATAGGCTCCGCAGCGGGCTTGTGCCCTCCTACTCAGTACGGCATTGGAGCTGCCACCACAGTTGAGCATATGCCTGGCGCTGCAACGCGGTCTTCTCAGGGCAGACCGAGTCGATAGGTAAGTTGTTACAAACCCCCTAGCAGATTTCGACTTTTTTGACCGCCGTCCTTCTGTCTGCGTCGGTCGCTGCCTCTTTGTGGTATCAAGGTTAGCGGACAGTCAGGCGTTAGCTGGAGAAGTTAGTAAGGAAAATAGCGAATGAATCTGGACGGGAAATTGTGTTGGGCGCGTGCAAGGCAAGTCGGAGATGGAGGAGGAGGCGGGAATGAACATGGCGAAAAGGAGAGAAGGTGATTGCGCGTCCGTTTCTCGACGGAAACGGACGAATAAAGTCTCGTTTCCAGCGTTTTTGGGGTAGGCGAGCACGATGGTGAAGTTAGTTTCGGCGCTAGGATAGTAGAGCAAGAGGTTAGTGAGGAAAGTCATGCGCGGAGAGATGGCGGAGGCAAAGGAGAAGAGAGGTGAGAAACATGGATCTTGCCCGTTTCTTAGCGAAAACGGGCGAAGGAGGAAGCAGAATGGGGGGGGTTTAACACTGCGAGTTCGGTGGTGCGGTCGGATTCGGCGATAGGGGTGTGGTTTCGGTGTTGTGGGAGCTATGGGCTGCGGGAAGGGGACGGAGTAGTAAATATCATAGGAGCAAAATTATGAGAGATGAGTCGATCCTCTATGAGATCGGAAATAGTAAAATACTAATTTGAGTTTTCGAAGTATTGTGCAAATGATAGGAGTGTAGGATTTACCTATAGGATGGTAGTTTGGCCAGGGTTGGCAATAGAATCTGCGCCCAGGGAGGTAGTTCGTTTTTTCGAAAGTATGTGATGCACCTAGCCACATTTTAGCGATAGATTCATTTCGACTTTACCTATTCTATTGGTAGAAGCGCTCTCTCTCTCCCTCCTTGTATGCACGCCGCAGAGTCTGTGTCTGATAGCCTCTTAGTCCGTACTTGCATCGGTTCTCTTTTGAGTGAATCTTCCCACGTTTTAGAGGTATATTCACTCGTATTTTGCATTTGTGACAAGGGGCGCGGGCAGGGCTTTACAGAAGCAGCAATACAAAAACAGGAGGAAGAGATATGAGAAGGGGGGATTAGCAGAGAGGAGAAGCTAGAGGCGAAGGAGGGCGAATGGAGGAGAGAGAATGTACCTGGTGTTTGAGGGCGATCGACATTAGTGACGACGTCACGTACGTTAGTTTTCAACTTCGATCGGACCAGGCGCATGAACGTAGGTAGGCTAGTAGTGTAGGCTGGGTGCTGGGCGCCAGACAGGAGGAACGACTTTGGATACAGTGTTGGTGTGACCAGAGAGCGTCTGCTCTTGGCACTCGAGTTCATTGTATTACTCTTATCCGGATGGTACCTTCATGCATGGGTGTTCTCAGAAGGTGGAGTAACCTGCGTTGTCAGTACGAGTGGAGCTGTTTTGGAGGCCTGCTGCAGTATGCCTTATGCTGTTGGCGCCAGTTAGAACCGTTACCACTAACACAGTGTATGCTGAGCACTCAGGTTGCCGCTCTCAGGTAGATGCGGGTGCTTGACCCGTTGAACGGAGTTGCGGCAGAACAACTGAAGGGGCTGCTGATTTTTTTTTTTGTTGACCAATGTGCTGATCATCCTACCAGCCTGCGAACGCCCAGAGGAGAACTGCGGGCTGCATACTTACCAGATTGACGGATTCGCTGCTTATTCCGTTGAATGAGAAGAGCAGCGAGGAGTGAATACTTACCGGTGGGCCGTGGGTTGCTTACCTTGATTGAAGCGGTAGAACAGCAGGCCGGCCGCAGGGGCATAGGCATGCCTGTTAGTGAATGCGCTACCTATCCTACCAAACGAAATAGCTAAGGGGTGAGCCGTGAGAATTGTGGATCTGTCTATGGCCAAGTCTGCGGAAGGAGTTAAGCTTGTTGATAAAGGATCATTGCTGCAAGTTCGAGGATCGTCTAAGGAGGGTTATTTGGCGTAATAGTCATAGTTCGAAATTTGTTGTTGCGACTGATTGCGGTTCTAACCAACCCGCTGCGGTACGTTTTGACCATCATTGAGGGGCCCTCAAGCGCATGAAGATTACGAGGCCCTTTCCTGGGAGTTGAGTTTATCTTTTGTATCTCGAGTGTCTGAAACCCCTTATCTTTTGCCCTTCTTAATCTAAGTCTAATCCTGTTCAAAGAGGAAGAAGGCAGGCGGGATTGCAACCCGTAGGACCGCAGCAAGACTCTGTGGGGAGTCCGCTCACCGATTGCGGGAGCTCTGCCGGAACCTAGGCGAGGTTCTGGAGGCAGGGAATTGACAGAGATATTTTTTTCTGTTTGTATGAGCCCGCTACACCACTGTTTGACTATCTCCCTCTAGTTTTGACTGTTGTATGTATGTGTTCCCCTATGACTTTTGCTTTCTTTTCATGATTCAATCAGACTGAATGAAAGAACGTGTGAGAGTGAAGTAAGTTTTTTCTTTATTTTTGGACTGAAAGCAGACTAAGGGATGAACTGGGGGAAGGTGGGAGGAAGGCAGTTTGCATGCGTTTGACCGGGTCAATCAAGGGCTGGGCATTGTTTCTAAGATGAATGGCCCATGGCTATGTTTTATTTGGTTGTTCTTCTGAAGGGTCAGGCATTGCTTCTAAGCTGAATGGTCTGGTTGCTCTGTTTATTTCTGAAGGCTTGCCTGAAGGAAGGGTTTAATCTCTTGTTTCATTCTGAGGGAGGATTTCTGGTCTAAGGCTAAGCATTGTTTCTAAGTTGAATAGTTTAGCTTGAAGTCACGCACATAAGTATCAAACTGAGTAAAACAGGAAATACCTTATTTATAAATGCATGTGAACTGGCAGCTGAACATTGTTTCGAAGTTGAATGGTTCAGCGCTAAACCATATCACTAAGAAGAGAAGGAAAATCACATAATATAATTGGACGTAATCTGGGCAAGTTGAGCATTGTTTCTAAGCTGAATGGTTCAGCCCCCTACCCATATTTGCATTTTTTTTTAAAAATAAAAGCAAAAAATTATTAAACTTTGGATATTAAACAATTCAAGGCGACTAAACATTGTTTCTAAGTTGAATGGTCTAGTCATATACCCAACGAAGAGAAAAGTAGTTGTGCAACCTGTCCGTGTATATCCTAAGGCATGGTAGACATTATTTCTAAGTTGAATGGTCTAGCACTATGACATAAGTAAGTTGGGTATAAGGGATAAATCATCTGAAAGTTTCATGAACTATTTATGAGGATTTAACTTGGGGTTGGTGAGAGTACTTACCTTTGTGGTTTGACTTTGCATGTGGCAGAGTGAGATCACTACTTAGTCTGAGTTTCAGTTTGACAGGTAATTGCTTTAGAGGCTCGCCACGTGCTAGAGCAATAGGAGAGTTCAATTTCTGCATTTTCTAAGCTAACTTTATTTACTTAGGTCAATTTTCGCATTTTCTGGGATCATTTGTTATACTTGGTCTTGTATAAATCTTGATAAGTTACTTTCTCTATGGGAAGCGCTGCCAAAATTTGTACAAAACCAAGGCGTTTGTCATATTTTGACTTTTCAAAGCTCAGCTTGTCTAAATTTTATATGGCTTAGTAAAAATATGGAAGTCTCATTTTCTAAAGGGAGTGCTGCCCAATTTTTTGCTAATTCAGGGAGTTAGACAAAATTGGACTTTGGAAATTCAAAGTTGTTTTTAGATTCTGAACTTAACTTTGTATAAATTTTAGAAAACTACTTTCCCTACGGGAAGTGCTGCCGAAATTTTATAAACTAAGGAGTTAGTTAAATTTTGTCTTGATAGATCTCAAGTCTTATGTTCAAGCTCATATTTGACTTTGTATAAATTTGGAAAGTCTACCTTTTTAAAAGAGATGTTGCCCAAATTTTTACTAATCCAGGGAGTTAGATAAATTTTGACTTTCTAGAGTCAATAATTATTTCAGTTTTTCATATTTAGACTGGTATAATTTATGAGAAGACACTTTTCCTACGCGAAGCGCTGTTGAAATTTTCTTAGTTTAAAGGAGGTAGATTACGTTTTGATAGGTGGCGATTCTGGCAATCCACTCTGCATAGGGGAGATCTTGTCAAAATCTACATTTATTTAAGCACTTGCTTAGAGGTAGATTCAGACTTAGTTAATAAGGATAGTTTCTGAGCGAGATCGTGATATGGAGATTATTTCTCCATGGGCTTATAGATTTAGCTTGGGGATTGGTCTGTCTTGTGTTACAGGTCCTCTTGATTTATTCGATTCAAGATTTGGACTAAATTCAGCTTGATCTCACAAGAATCATCTTCTGATATCACTGATAACAGGTCGATTGGTTGATCGCCGGCTTGTCGGCTTACGACACAAGTTTGCTTATACCTGTGCTTCAACTTGATGCCTTAGCCCTGAGATTGATATGCTTCTTTGAGGGTTTTAACCGACCTTCGTTTAATGTCCATTTTAAAGAACTTATGAGATTTATGGAAAATCGGATTATGAATGGGGTTTGAGTGTGTGAGGCGTGATGTGAGTTACAGGGAACAGTAAAGTTGACCACATTGGTGTATGGCAATCTGATGTTTGTCTGTGTCTGTGTTTTATACAGGTTAGTGTCATGGAGTCTGTGTACGAGCCTTACTTTGGAGGCAGTGAGAATGACAACCATTTGTCGCACGATCTGAATACCTGATGGGTTTATGTCTCTGTTTCTTTACTTTACCTCGAGCACTGATTTGATATATGAGTATTGATATGCTTGATTATTTTTCTGACTGATTTTGCTTGTTAATTTTTATAGTTGGACGTTGGAGTCCGTGACAGCCATTAAAGTCAAACCCCTTGACCTTTGTCCAAGCCCTAGATGATGGAGCTGGTGTCCAGGGGAATAAGATACGATTGTCACCACAGGTATGAACCTGTGTACCACCCAATCTTCGCAGAATGCAGAAAAGGTCGTGGTTCTCAACCGCACTTGGCGGTTGTCTAGCGTCGACAGATTAACCCCTCAGGGCATGTGTCAGCCGACACTTAAGTGTCGAATGTGACCCTCGAGATTAGCGAGGACCGCATGATTATGGGTACTACATAGTACGCCATCGTTGCGACAACTTGTGTAAGCATGCATTGCTAGTCGATATGGGAAGATTTTGCGTCCCCGTGGTTTTATACTAAGTCTCACGCGCGTCGTCTATCCGATTTCCGCGTCGGAACTACCATTTCGTCAAAATTGACATCGTTTTTTGAACGAAATTGAAACCGAGTTTTTTGGCCGAAAACTTGTCAAAATTTGTTATTCCTGAGGGTCCGGCGTTTGTAAAATGTTGAACCCCCTGGCTGTACATGGACCTAACTTGAGACCAGGTACCTCCAGGCAGTCCTGTCTGGAATTGCCTGGTCTCAAGCTAGGTTCATGTACAGCCAAGAGGTCCAGCGTTCCCTCAGGAACAACAAATTTTGACAAGTTTTCGGCAAAAAAAATCAGTTTCAATTTCGTTCAAAAAATAAAAAATATCAATTTTGACGAAATGGTTGTTAAAAGGTTATGGGATTGATACAAAAAGAGACTAGGAGTGTTGTTGTTTTGTTTGGTTTTTGTCGTTCTGTATGCGTGAGTGTTGTGGTGTAACGCGTGGTAAGTGGGATGCGTTCTAGTCGACCGACGACGAGTCGCGCATGGGACTTCAGCCCCCAGCGCGTCGGTTCGTGTGCGGGTTCGATAGAGGTGTGAAACCACGCGTACCCCCTATGCTACAACGAACGAGAAACGCCCTCAGTTGGCCCACCTCTGCGATTGCAACTGATTAGTTTTTGAATTGTGGACTGGCAGCTCGGCGGGGATACACCCACTGAAGGGAGGTGACAGCTCCCGTAAGGTGGAGGTAAGTCGTGCCTCGCGTTGACCCTATCCTGTCGTAGGGGCTCGCGAGAGGTATGGCTGGCGCACTCGGTCGGAGCGGCTTGCGAAAGCTCCATGTGTATTGTGACGAGGATCATACTGCATGACGCGTTCGGGAGGGTCCCGCCCTTGTGCAGTGCAGGACCGATGCGCTCGACAGCATCTCGTCGCCATCGCTCCTCTGCACATTTCGATGTGATGGAGACGGGGTACGACTTCATTCTCGATACTCCGTGGTCTCGTCGGTTCTGAAGCACCGAGACCGATTGGGCGACCAACACTCTCGTTCTCAGAACGAAGTGTGGACGGACGTATCGCATATCTTTTATAGGTACCACTGCGACACCACGCCCCGTTCCTCATCCCCCGGAGCCTTCCGTGCCCACACCATCTCCTACTATCACCGTCACCTCGCCTCGGCAGTTCGCCCACTTCATCCGACAGGACGGCGTCACCTTCTTTACGGTGAACGTTACGGATCTTTTGCACTATGATCCACCCTGTCCAGACGTCGAGCTCATCGCTCTGGAGCCAGATCCTCCTTCTATCTCCATGACTTCCATCTCTACTTCCCTGCCTCCGCCGTTCGTCGAGAACATCCCGCTGTCATGTGCCGACACTAACGTTGAGGAACTCGCACGCTATACGACAGACCTGGAGCCCGCAGTTTGTGACCTCATTCGAGAGTACCACGACGTTTTCCCATCGTCGTTCTGCTACGCCGACATCCCACCGATGCGCAACGTCAAGCACTCCATCCATCTTGTGCCTGACTATCATGTTCACCACCAGACACCTTACAGACTCTCGATCCCCGAGGACACTGAACTCAAGCGTCATCTTGAGGAGATCCTGAGATCGGGTTTCATTAAACCAAGCAACTCCCCGTGGGGTGCACCCGTCCTCTTTGCTCGCAAAGCGGATGAAACTCTTCGTCTCTGCATCAATTCTCGTGGCCTCAACCACTACACGGTTAAGAACAGTTACCTCATGCCTCGTTCTGACGAGCTGTTCGACCGCCTAGCAGGCAACCGCTTTTTTACGAAGATTGATCTTCGTAGCGGTTACCATCAGATCCGCGTCGCTGCAGCGGACCAGCCGAAGACAGCGTTTCGATCATGCTTCGGCCACTATGAGTTTACGGTGATGCCATTCCGCCTCACCAATGCACCCGCTACCTTCCAGAGGGCGATGAACGACATCTTACGGGACATTCTGGAGCAGTACGTCCTCGTTTACCTCGATGATATCTTGATCTACAGTCGTACCCTTGAGCAGCATCTCAAACACCTCCATGACGTTCTTGACCGCTTGCGCAGGCATGGATTCTATGCCAAGCTAAGCAAGTGCCGCTTTGCCCAGCACAAAATGAATTTCCTAGGACACTACGTGTCTGACCAGGGTCTCCACATGGAGGACACGAAGATCACTGCTATTGCAGAGTGGCCCGTCCCCACATCCTCCAAGCAGTTTCGCAGCTTCCTAGGCCTCACTAACTACTATAGTAATTTCATCCAGGGATACACTAGGTATTCCCTTACCTCCACCCTCCTTCGGAAGAACCCGCGAGGACGCCTTTCGCGCCCTCAAGAAGGCGGTGACATGTGCACTGATTCTTCACCTACTCGATTTTGATCGCCCTTTTATCCTTACTACCGATGTGTCAGACTTTGTTGTAGGAACAATACTTTCCCAGATTTTCCCCTCCTCTCCGGATTCCTCTCATCCTCGCATCCCTCGCTTCCCACCCCCTACCCCTACCACTGCTTCCCGCCTGACTCCTACTCGTCCAGCTACTGACGAGCCTTCTATTGACTATTCGCCTACCATCGTCGAGGACGACACTGTCGAATCTCGCTCAGGCGATTGTCCGATAGCCTTCTACTCCCGTCAGCTCCTGCCCGCTGAGATAAACTACACTGCTGATGAACGTGAGGTTCTCGCAGTAGTTTATGTCACTCGACACTGGTGTCACTACCTACACGGGGCACCATTCATGGTGCTCGCGGACAATTTTGTTGTCCAGACTTTTCTGACAAAGTCGAAGCTCACTCTTCGACAGGCTCACTGGTGGCGCGACCTATCCGAGTTTAGTTTCACCACTGAGCACATCAAGGGTGAGACCAATCGGGTCGCAGATGCCTTATCTCGGCGTCCTTACCATAATCTGGAGCAGATCCAACTCGCTGCCATCTCGGTAACCACCGTCCACCACTCGGTGACTGACAAGTTTCGCACTCAGTACCGCCACTGCCCAGACTATCACGACATCCATGCGATTCTTCAGAGTGGCAAGACTGTCCCGAACTATTCTCTCGGGGACAACGGTTTTGTGTACTAGCACGGTTCACAGGGTACTAGAGAGCCCCGTATTTGTGTTCCCTCCACTGGACAACTACGTGTCCGGGCAGTAGCAGAGTTCCATGACCAAGCAGCCGTCGGTCATATGGGCTTCCACAAGACGTTGGCTCGTGGGAGCCGCCTGTACGTATGGCCGAAGCGCAAAAACTTTGTGAAGGACTACGTCGCAGAGTGTCCCACCTGTCAGGAGGTGAACAGTGCGAACCACCTGCCTTATGGTTTGCTCCAGCCTCTTCCTATCCCTGAGGGTCGTTGGCAGTCCATCTCGATGGACTTTATCGGTCCTCTTCTTCCTCCGACCCTCGACGATCATGATGCTATCTTGGTCGTCGTCGACCGCTTTTCGAAGCGCGCACGCTTTGTTCCGTGCCGCTATACCATCAATGCACGTGAGGTCGCTGACATCGTGTTTTACCGAGTCGTGCGTGACCACGGCTTACCTCTGAGCATCATATCTGACCGTGACCCGTGCTTTACCAGTCGGGGCGACAACTCCACGAGGTGTACGACACCCAGCTCCGCTTGTCCTCGTCTTACCATCCTCAGACTGATGGTCAGACCGAGGTCACGAACAGGACTCTCGGAGATATTCTCCGAACGATTGTTCGTGACGACCAGCAGTGGGATCTCCATCTTGCCCACGCGGAGATGGCCTACAACCACGTCGTCTCGCCAACCATGGGGATGTTGCCTTAATATTGCGACCTCGGCTATCACCCTCGTGTTTCCGCAGACTTCCTTTGATCGTCACAGATGCACCCAGACACGAGTTGTCCCGCGCTGGATGATTGGGTTGCACACATGACGTCGATCATGAAGACCGCGCATGAGAACATAGTCGCTTCCCAGATTCGCATGGCAGCACGTGCGAACCGATCGAGGATGGATCATCTCGTCAAAGTCGGTGATGATGTGCTGATCGACGCCCACCACTTACAACTCGAAGCGGACACGCTTCGCAAGTTTCGACGTTGCTTCTTTGGCCCATGCCGCATTCTCCAGGCCGTCGGTTCTGATACGGCTTCTAGCCCGGTCAGCTTCCATGTGAAGTTGCCCGACTACCTACGCCAGGCTCGTGTGCACGATGTCTACCACGTCTCGTTACTGCGTCCTTATCGCAGATCGTCTGAGCGTTTCGTTGGACGACCATACGAGCGCCCTCCACCCATCGTGGTGGACGGCCACGAGGAGTTCGTCGTTTTAGACATCATTGGTCGTCGAGTCACCGGTGACAACCCTCCTCACCTTGAGTATCTCGTACGTTGGAAGGGTTACCCTGATGAGGAGGCTACCTGGGAGCCCCTCGAGCACTTGCAGCACACTCGCATGTTGGTGTGTCTATGACCGTGCTCGTCGTAATGGGTTGACTGCTCCTTCTCAGCCCATTGACCCTCCTCCTTCTCCCTCGGTTGAGGAGACTACTGAAGTCGACCCTGCTCCATCTGAGGCAGACCTTCAGCAGCAGCCGGATGCTTCTGAGCGTCCACAGCGCACTCGTCGTCGTCCTGCTCGATAGGACGATTGACTCACTTATCTTCCCACGTCTTTGACTTCTCAATACTCCATCCACTCCAGTTTTTCCACTTCAGCTCGTCGACGTTGCGGCTCTTCCTCGACGACATTCCAAACTTGTCATCATGGACGTCATTGACAGCTTCATGGACTTCGTCACGATCAGCTCTGCCTACTTCAGACGTCGTCACTCTCTTACCACCTTACCCTATCCAGTACCCTGTTTGTGTCGCATGATGGTCTCCCTTCGCTGGGTTCCTCTGAGTTGGGCTCTCCCGTGGTATACGCATAGACATCGGGACCGTAGCGTTGCCCTGGCTTCCTAACTTACGGATCTAGCTCCGACTTCCCTCACTTTAGGAGCCATTTGCATGATTCCCTTCCCATCACTTTTTTTACCCTCTGCCGGCCCTCCCGCCATAGTTAGGCAGCCTTGCATGCTTCATCTAGGTGCGCCAGTATACCAGGCTTCCTTACTCCCTTGCATGGTCGACCCTCCATAGCGGTCACCCCTTTAGTCGAGCATCACTCGCCCTGATGATCTATCTACTAGGGTCATTTATGTTCGCTCCCAGTTCCTTACCCTCATTGAGCCTGATGACATGTGTCTCCCTGTCATTACGTGTGGATGCCCGTAGGAGTTTATCGACCCCTCGGCTGCATTCACCACCCTCAGAGACCATCCCACCCGTTGGTTGCGACACACTCCTCCCGTGACATATGGTTGTCTTGTTGTTGCTTTGTTGCTCTCAGACAGAGGCTACGGCCTCTAACATTTCTATGATTTAGTTTTTTTTGTTTTTGTTGTTCTTAGGACTTATACACTAGTCAGTTGTATCCAGACTGAGGCTACTGCCTCCAACATTCTAGGATTTAGTTGTCATTACTTTCAGCTTTCCTAGGACATGTATACTAGTCACTTGCTTCTGCTTTCACTTAGGCTGTTAGCTGTGACATTGCTGTTTTTGTGACATTTTCTATCCTAGGTTGCATCGCATGGACTCGGCATGGAGCTTGCTCCCTATCCTAGACTACTCGGTTTTTTTCTTTTTCTTTGGTAGAGTTCCGCTTCTTGGCGGAAGCGTGCTTGTATCTAGGCGATCCATCACAGGCCGAGGATCATGTAGCGGACCTCTAGTTAGCCTGTGAGACCAGCCCCTTGGCCTGTTCTCACAGGCCTGTGTTGTATTTGGGGTAGTCCAGTCCAGGCCGGTACCTCTGTCGGTACCAGCCAGTCCAGTCCAGTTCAGTCAGTTTGTTGGCATATACCCTAGCCATAGTTTGTATGTCGGATCATTTTACATTCGCACAGTTTGGAGTACGTGCGTTGGAGTCTCGCGTGGGAGCTGCATTGTGCCATCTTGTTCCACTTTCATCCTCCATCTCCATCTCCATCCCAGGCGGAGCACCACACCTGGTGGGTCCGCCATAGAATCCATTTTTTTATGTCCTTCCAACATCTCCTTCCCATGAATGCTCCAATAATAATGTGGCGACCTCAACTGCGCCCTTGACCGAAACATGGATAGGAGGTCTCCCACCCAATTACCATCAGGTAGACTCCTCAAAATGAGAGAGGACAAGACTGTACCATGCTTGCTCGCATGATGTCAGACACGAGTCTCATTGACACATACAGAATGTTGCATCCAAATAAACGAGTCTACACATGCGTCTGGTCGAAGGGTGCGGTAGGGATTTCGAACTCGAGAATAGATCTTATCCTTATCTCGGATGCCCTCCAAGGGCTGATGACCGAAGCCGAAACCATACCCTTCTCATCCTGCAAATCCTTCGACCACTGTATGATCGCAGTAGGCATCTCCTTCCACGAACACAGTCGTCGGGGTCTTGGGTACTTCAAATTTAACACGTCCCTGTTAAAACTCCAATAATTTCAACAACTCGTGTGCGAGTTCTGGGCCTATTGGACAACCACTAAACCTCAAGAAGGGTCAATCGTCCAATGGTTTAATGAGGGGATCGCTTACCTGAGAGAAAGAGTTAAAAAAATTTATATTCAACACGCCCGTGAATGTAAGGTGATCCTTGACCGACTACTGCAGCAACTTGAACAATGGGACGACAAGTTAAATGATGACCCAACAGACCTTGGAACCTATGACATGCTTCAACAAGCTAGAGCCTAACTCCAAGAATTCCTGGACGAGTGGGCTCAAAAGTGAAGACTTCAGGCGATAATAACAAAGGATTCCACAGAGGGCATGATGACAAAGACCTTTTTTAATAAGGCTAAGGCCAAGTGCAAAACACGGTACCGTCCCTCAATCACCCCTTTGATGGATCCCAACCCCAGTCCACCAATGCATACAAAATAGTGGAATATGCCTCCCAGTATTACAAACACTTGTTCACCTCACCAACAACGCGGACCGAGCCTCATACACTGGAGCATGCAAGAGAGACATTGTTGGCCTCCCTCCCCTCCCTGATCGCCACTTCTCAGAGGACCGCTATTGACACTCCACTCTCGCGTGGAGAGATCTTTCAGGCTCTTCAGGGGATGGACGATGAAAAAAAAAACGGACTGGACTCCTTTCCGAAAGAGTTTTGGATTCACTGTTGGCCAATATTGGAAGATGACTCCATGCTGTATGCCGATGTTGTCTTTCATGAGGGAGCGTTCGGTGATATGATGGGGCAAGGCATCACAACCTTGCTCTATAAAAAGGGGGACAAGTCGAAAATCCGGAACTACAAACCGATTACTCTCTTGCCTGTCCCATATAAAATTATTGCAAAGACATGGACAAATAGATTGTTACCTCGTCTCCCTCACCTATTCACCCAGACCAATCTGGGTCCATACCTTACCAAAACATCCAAGATAACATACTACTAGTAAACGAAACAATCCGGTATGCACGACAGCGGAAGGCTGAAGCGGCCATACTGTTCATTGACTTCGAAAAGGCTTATGACCATGTCGACTGGGACTTTTTGGACATGTGTCTCAACAAAATGAATTTTGGCCCGACGTTCTACGCATGGATTAGTGTCTTCCACCACACCGCCGCAACAACAAACATCTCCCTCAATGGCCACCTGACCCCGTCATTCAAACTCCAACGTTCGGTGCGACAAGGAGACCCAATTGCCCCCATGCTCTTCGTTCTCGTTATGGAGGCTTTAGCTTTCATGATCAGAATGAATCCTTTGATTCAGCATATTCAAGTGCCAGAAATACCCTACCACCTCATCCTAGTCACGTTTTTATTTGCTCACGATCTCACTGTGCTCTTCAAAGCAAATTACGAGAGTTTTCAGGCATTAGCTCATACCATTCATCTTTTTGAGATTGCCTCGGATATGAAAGTTAGCTGGGGCTCAAAAACCGAAGGCTGGTGGCTCGATCCTATGGACGATCAGCCTCTGTCTGAACCCCAAGTGGCATGGAGACACAAGGAGACTGCAATCAGAGTGTTGGGGGTGAACCTTACCGTTATGGGCCCACCCCCAGACTGCGGCGAGGACCTTATAGAGCTTGCCATCCAAAAGTTCACTCACTGGGATGCTAAACATACATCGTTAGTAGGGAGAGTTATGGTCATTAAAAATGTCATCTTCACTTCTATACGGTACAAGGTTGCCTTTTGGCAACTCAACCATAAACAGATCTTGTAACTCAAACAGGCAGCATCAGCCTACCCATGGAAAAATGATCATAATGATGGCCACGCAATAAAGAAGTGGCTTGGAACACTATAATAGAACCTAGAACGCAAGGCGGTCTGGGAATCATCGATCCGGAGGAAGAGATGAAAGCACTCATCTTCAGATTTCTAGTCCGCCTCCTTCTTGGAAATGATATTCCTTGGGTCGTCTATGCACAAATCCAACTGACCTGTTTGGCCCCCCCATCTCATCCCCTCCACCTGGTGCACCCTCTCCAATGGTTCACAAACAAATGGTGGTCCATCTTTCGCTGCCCCCACTCAGATACAGATGACACCCCTGCAGGGCTCGCCAAGCGAGACCTCAAGGTGGATCCGCTCTGGACAACCATGATATCTCTATGGAGAGAAAGGGGTCCGACCTAGACACCCACACCACTCACATGAGAGGAAATTTGGCGCCAACCTTTGTTTGGTCATGCACAGGTTGTGGATCATATTGGTTTTCCCCTCAAAGGGAACTCTAAGTGGAAACGCTGGGTGAAGAAGGGTATTTACAAAGTTGGGGACGTATGGGATAGCCTTGCTTGCTCATGGCACTCGTTGGCATATCTCAAGCCCAGAACCGGCCAGCTCTTGAACGTGGCCCAGGGGCTGCAAGAAAGTAAGCAATAACCACTGGCCCAGAAAACAACGAACATCAATCCCAGTGCTTTACGATGTATCAAATGGGACGCTGGGCCCAGTTTCCAGCAGGTGCCGCTCCCCACCAATAGATGGAGCAGCCCGATAGGTAAGCCCTCAATTCTAACGGTTCTCCTACCACCGCCAGGATAAAGGGATATAACAAGGGCAATTCAAAAAAAAAAAAAAAAAAAAAAAAAAGCATGGGTCCGAATCTTGAAATTGGGTCCCCACCTCGACGATAACGACTAGGTGGTGAAGACGGAATCTATGGCCCTACCCATGCTCCTGTATAGAGTACAAAGCACAGGGGACCTCCAGGTTTCCCTTCATGCTTACTGCCCGATCCTGCCAGGAGCCAAATGGTCAGCCCTTCATCGATAGGAAGAGTTGGACACACAACTACCGGCGTCGTCCCTTGCCAGAATCAGGGTGGTTGGAAATCAAGACAAAGGCTTCTTCCAATACGAACTTTCCACCCCGCTGGACCATCTCCCATTTGATCCAGCAGAATGGGAATGGACATGGGGAGGATCTCAAATAATGTCCTTGTGGCAATACATGGTGAAGAAGGGCTATAGAACAGCACGGAAACCGGCTAAGATCACAGATCAAATCATTAAGCGGTGGGAGAGAGACTCCCCGCTGGAGCCACAAGACTTCAGATACTTCAGGTGGTCCGCAATTTCTCGCATCCGTCCGACTAGCCACAGAGTCCTCCAATGGCAAATCATACACAGATGTTTGCCTACCCCAGACTGGATCACATCACGCACTAACTTGGAGGAAAAAGGTATGCTCTCCCCACTGTGTTCATACTGCTCCCACACACTTCCCAACAAAAGAGCTACTCTGGAGCACTGCTTGTTGGAACGCCCCATGGTGCTTCAACTGTGGAGGTGGTGGGACAATGTGGCACTACTTCACTGATCACCACCTCCCCTGGGAAATACCCACCCTACTATTAGGGACTCCCACGACAGCGTCCAGGGCATGGACCCCGTTCATGGCTAATCTCTTCACATACTCCAGACTAACTGTGCTCATGGCAGCCTGGAGGATGCCCGCCTCCTATGAGAGAAAAAACCATAACTATGGCTTTATGCAGGCCCGGTCAATGATTCCAGACACGATTTCTGCCCACACTCAGGCAGACTGGAAACATTTGCAGCTCAACTTGGTCGTTGAGCCAAACATTGAGAAAAAACAAGAGCTATGGAGACATGGACTGATCCAAACCAGAGGCTCTGCAGTCTCAATGATGATAACACCCTCACATGGCATCCCTGGCTGCCCTCAGAGAGACTATGGGAAAGACTGCCAACACTCCACTTCCAAGTAACTCGTCAACCAACGAACTTTGTCCTCATCTATGCCTGACCGTCCGTCTGTTACTGCCAAAATCCAGGTAATCTGGGTATCCCTCTCCCTCTCTTCTCCATCACCCCCAGCACCTTCCCATCCCCCTTTTCCCCACACTTCCCTCTTTCCCCTCCTCCCCGCCTCCCCTCCCCCTAGTCGGCCAGGGATTGACTGTTTTGAAGCTCTAACCTGAAGAGAGGCCAGAGGAGAAAGGGTCTACTCAGTTGAAGTCGGGTATCATACAATATGTTCAAATGCTGCTCAACAATACGATTTAGTACACCATAGCCAAATACTGTAAAATGCATTCATAGATTGCACCAACTCCACGACACCATGTAGTTAGTAACTTACACATTACACACTTGACATACATGAACTCATACATCAGGCATAAGAAATCAGGAATCAGAACTTAGCACTCAATACAGCACTGTCAATACTGTCAAGCACTGTCAAACGCCGCTTAATAGTACGACCTTGTACAACATTACTAATGCTACTAATTGCAAACACAGATAGACAAGGATAGACATAGATAGTACTGTATTATAGGCCTACAAACACACGCTACGTTACATTCAATACATGTACCATATGCCTACAAACGGGCACACTATATTACACACAAAATATGTCAGTCTACTAGTCTATTAGCCCACAGCATGCGACCAGTTCCTTTATTGTCTGTCATTTCCAAGAATCCTGGGTATTTGTAACATGGGACGCTAGGCCCGCTTCCCAGCAGGTGCTGCTCCCCACCAATAGATGGAGCCCCCCCCGGACCAGCTTGACGTCAAATTCGACCTTGAGCACTCCTTTTCCAAGGTCAGTTCTTTCATTATACGACAGACTATAGGAATACCTATGGGGAAATGCTCCAGTCCATCTCTCGCTTGTCTCCTTTGCGCTCGCATGGAGTTCTGTTTTCTGCAATCTCTGGGACGGGACCGGCAACTGGTAGCCGGCTTTAGGCTCGTGGATGATGTGGCCCTGTTTCTTCTTGCCCGCAACTCTTCTCAGGCTAGTATTATCAAAGTACGTGAGATCTTTAGCAGATTTCTGTTAGTCTACGGTAAAAATCTCACCTTGGTTAGAACAGATGAGCGGGATAGTAACTTCGATTTCTTAGGCTGCAGAGTGGTTTCTCAAGTATGCCCCCCGGATATAAGATGTGAAGCTCTGATGAAAAACCAGAGGGACATTTGGGAGAAGAATAAGATCACGTTCCAGTCCACACAGGACTTTTTTTCGTACGGTCCGAGAACCCAGAAAATGGGACTGATTAAATGCCACCTCAGCCGGATTCTCGCCCACTCCTCCGATTCTAGGGGAGTGGGTATGTGTCTGATATCTCGAAGGAAGGAACTATGTCTAYGGCATTTTCCGAAACGAATGTTCTTGAAGGCCCTCCGTGAATTCTCCACGGTAAAGGAGGGATGTTGGGATAAATGGGTAACTTTTTTCACTGAAGGATTGACGGGGTAGCAGAGACTGCCTTACCTACRGACAAGGTCCGAGGCAGGMYCACGCGACAATATTTTGACATMTGAGTTCCTGTAGATCTGCTGTTYTGCGAATCTTTGTCTTTTCCCCCCTCAATCTTTGTCTCTTCCCCTCGCTATCTTCTCTTCCSTATCCTYAATCTAATCCGGTTACCACGACATCACGTCTYTGTCTTTGTACCAAATCTGATACCTAGYTGAACCTCCCTCCGAAAGTAAACGTGGGTRACTACCTGGTCCATACTWTGTGYTGTATTCCTTTCTCACGACCTTCCCGCTTTCTTYTCCCTGCGCTGTTTCTGACCTGTCCTATTATGGGTTGGGTACCGTGTCTTTCATGAGGCACATCGATGGAGTTTAACGTGGCGGGACGATCGTCCGCCCTGAGGAAAGAGGCATGMCTACTCATKACGATACTCTATTTATTAAGCTGGAGGAGATCGTAGGACATAGCGCARCCCCTGATGATGGCCATTTTTGGCGAGGTGGCCGAAACATGTCGGGCATAATCGCCGACCTCGCTGTTTACGCTTCATGTAAATTTTTTTTATAAGCGAGGTGCTCCTTTTTGCGCTATTTTCGAGTGTATCTCTCTTCTCTACTCTTCTACTCTTTTCTCTCCTCTTCTTCTCCCCTCCGATACGATCCCGTTTTCTCTTGCGTACGGTTGGTTTGTGTCATTCCTATTTCGCACGCCCTTGTTTGGGATTCTTCTCGCATATAGCGATGCTCCGTCGACTTTCATGTCTGTGGATAGCACCACGTGAGTCGTGGAATGGTGGAGGCGCCTGATACTCGTTATACTCGTGATACGGAGAACTCCGCGAAGTTACCGTGAAGTTGCCGCGAAGACACGCTGCCGCGCGATTGGCTGTCATCTATTTCGTTCTTTGTTCGATGACGCGTCGGGCTTCTCACTCGTGAGAGCTGCTCGCTGGTACATGGTGATGTCAGAAGTCTAGCACTAGATTGCGTTTTTTCTTGATACTACTTTTCCTCTTAGTATTTTCTCGTAATTTTTCTCCCTCAGAATAGTCGGGCGCTTTTTCGATTCCAGGTTAGATTAAGCATGGCCGATGGTGGGTATAACGGGCAGAATCGTAACTGTTATAATTGTGGTCTATACAGCCATTTTGCTCGCTGGTGTCCTTATCCGCCACGGAGTAACAATTACGCCGGTTCTCTGAGAACGGACGGGTATGTGGCACCTAGACCTGCGGGCAATGATGCCCAGATGAGAAACGATGGTTTTGTTCATGGGAGACCGATCCTCCCTCCTCCTCCTGTTCAGACACCTGTTCAACCTGCTGCTGCTCCACCTCATCCACCCCCGCTCCTACATGCTCCACCAGCTACCGCTGGCGCTATTGTTCCGTATCAACCTCAGCAGCAAGCAATTGTTCCGTATCAACCTCAGCAGCAAGCAATTGTTCCTTTCCAGCAGCCTCCACCACGTGGGGGTTCGAACGGTAATGACAGCGCGACTGGAATAGCAGGCCACGAGATGGTGAAGGCGAAGGATTAATGATTCTACGGGAGATTTGGAACGAAAGGAGAGAAGAACGAGAGAGGAGATGTGAGGAAGAGGATAAAAGAGCAAGAGAGGAACAGGCGAGACTGACCAGAGAAGAAGAACAGTGACGGATTGACGCTGAAGAAAAGCGGGAGGCGGATCGTGAAGCAAGGCTGGCCAAGATTGTCTGTGAACAGATGGAAGAAATCGAATCCAAGAAACAGAAGGACTTTGCTGAAGCCAGCAAGAAAGGGTGGGACAAGGTCGATCCCCCCATCAAGGAAGGGGAGAGTAGTAAGAGCGACGAAAGCAGTGAGAGCAAGAAGCGTGACCAGGATACCATGGCTGGGAACCCAACCAATCCTCAGCGAGCGTCCATCGGCAAGCAACGTGTAGAGGGTGCTGCGGCCGCGTTAGATACAGGACTGATTAGAATGGACATTGATAGTGTTAGAAGGACGCAGAAAACGCAAGTTGTGTTGTTTCGCCAAATGTTGTCCTGTCTGGAAGCAATTAGACAGCAGGGTGCAGGGTTGGTTCCTCCTCAGATACCGATTCGGCAGAGCGCAGGCGTGGTTCCTCCTCTGAATCCGAACCCGCACGCTTCCTATGTTGCTGGCTCTCAGTCTCATCCTCAACCCCCTCCTCCTGTTCATCCGC